>JACEFZ010013930.1:0-232500 GCA_014155875.1 Cepaea nemoralis | reverse complement strand
TAAAATATATAATTAAAGTTGAGGTAAGTGTTATTGCCCTTAGAAAAAATGGAATAGGTGATCTTTTCCCTTTAAGAAAATACGTACTTTTTGTACGATGACTCAAAAATGGGTTATAATTTACACAGAGACAATTGCATAGGAAGGTTATTTATCCTATTAATGGAACTACCTGTAATATTATGGTAGAATATGTACAAATTACAGGTTAACACATTTTATATACAAAATTCAATGCAAATATAATACATATTTAATATTAAATTAATTAATTAATTAAGTAATTAAATCCAACGATGATGTGCGCGTTGTCCTCCTGTTGTTAGCGTGTTGTGCCATGAATGTTAAAGTTAGTATGGCTGTCTCTTGAGTGTTGTCGTCGACGTAGTTCTGTTTCTGCTGTTTGCGAAGTCTCGTAGCAATAGCAAGTATGGAATGTTCTCAATGTTGCGTATAAAGTGTTCTTACAGTTCTCAGAGTCATTTCACTGGTTGAACTCATTACATAGTTAATGTCTCTCGCTCGGATCGTTCTAGAGCTTGGGCAATTGATAGTATAGCTCTCCACGTATAGTTCTTAAAGTATGACTATTAAAGTTTCATGTTCGTGGGTGTCATAAGTAACTTATTTACTGAGGTGTTATTACTATTCAATGGGAGTTCTCTAGCAGGTGTAGAGTTACACTGTTATATGACACAGACTAAAAATATCACAGTTTCTAGTATGGCAAATGTTATTCTACTGGCGCATTCGTTTGCCGTGATAAAAGGTCAGCAATAATGTTGTCAGTGCCTCTGATATGGCGGATTTCGAAGTCGAAATCTTGAAGAAGAAGACACCATCTTTGTAAACGATGGTTCTTCGGGGCACCTTGCTTAAGGACCAACAATGGCGAATTGTCAGTGAGTACAACGAAGTGGGCACCTAAGAGGAACTTAGATAATCTTAACACACAAAATAATAGACTTAATGCCTCCAATTCCACCGTAGAATACCGGGTCTCTGCCTTCTTTAGCTTCCGGCTTACGTAGAGAATTGGGTGTCTCACTCCATCCACTTCTTGCATTAAACATCCTCCTATTGCGATAGCACTCGAATCTGTGGTCAAAATAAAGGGTAAATTTATGTTGGGTAATCGTAAGACTGGTGGATTAGAAAAAATACGTTTCAATCTGCTCATTGCATCATCTAAGCGAGTACTTTTACAAATTTTTGATGGATGATCTTTAGTTAACATATTAGAAAAGACTGAAGTAAGTTCTGCCCAATTTGGTATAAATTTAGAATAATAGTTAATAAGACCTAGTAAACTTCTAATTTGTTTCTTTGTGGTAGGCACTTCTAGATTGAGAATCTTCGACACAATTTTATCATCTGTCAACAGTTTGCCTTCAGAAATTCTATGGCCAAGGAAGTCTATTTGTTTATAGCCTATTTCAACCTTGGAAGGTTTGATAGTAAGTCCAAAAAGATAGATTTGGTTGAAGACTTGTTTGAGTGTAAGTAAGTGAGAAGACATATTAGAAGAATGGATGCATATATCATCAATATAAGCTTGGACATCTGTAATTCCGTGTAATAGCAATCTAGTTAATCTAACAAATGTGGCGGGTGCGTTCTTGAGACCAAATGGAAGATATCGCCATTCGTACAAACCGAGAGGTGTTGCGAATGCTGTTATATGTCTAGAAGCAGGGTGTAGTGGCACTTGCCAATAACCTTTCGCTAAATCAGTCTTCGAAAATAAGGATGACTGAGACATATTTAAAATGAGATCTTCACAACTGTTCATTGGCTCTGCATCCGTTGTGGTTCTTGTATTTAATACTCTATAGTCGATGCACAAACGGATTGTCTGGTCCTTCTTTTTCACCAGGACAATCGGTGAAGAATATTGAGACATAGATTTCTGAATTATTCTATTTTTCTCTAAATCCAAAATTTCTTTGTCTAAATTTGCTCTGTAATGGAGAGGAATAGAATATGGTCTACATTTGACCGGTGTCAGATCTGTCAGCACAATTGAATGTGTTATCTTGTCAGTGCGTCCAGGTTTGTTAGAAAAGATAGATTTATACTCGTCAAGGAGAGTCAAAATGTCTTGTCGCTGCTGTTGTGTCAAAGTGTCAGAGATTTGTATGTCATTTATACTACCGTCGTCAGTCATAATCGGTACTGGGATTTCAGTATTGTCTACGTCTGTCTGATTTATCACAGATGCTACTGTTTGTAAATTGTCCTCAATGTCATTGTCGTCGTCGTCGAGATTAATTGTTGTCAATATGTCGTCAAATTGGTCGTCGTTGTCGTTATCACATATTGTCGGTAATGTCCATATGTCTTCGTCGTTTTTGTCGTCATAAGAGTGCGTCGTTAACGATGCTTCATTTGTCGAGGTGTCATTCAGTTGGGTAATTGTCGTTTCGTTTTTGTCATTAGTTCGTTGCGTCTGCTCACTCGTGTCAGTGTCCTGTCTAGCATAGTATGGTTTCAACATATTTACATGGAATATTTTCAACTTTCCATTCAAAGAAATTTCGTAATCAACTTCCGAAATTCTTCTAATAATTTTAAAAGGTCCCTGCCAAGAGGTTGATAGCAAATCTCTCTTGTCAGGTAGCAGTAGTAAAATATCCTGACCTGGATTTAATACAATTGTCTTTGCACCTCTGTTGGCGTACTGCCTGTACCTAAAACCTTTCTCCTGTAGTGATGTTCTGGCCAGTATACAGGAACGTATGATTTTGTCTCTGGTGTCAGTGACTAAATCATAGGTAGAGATGGGTAGTTGGATATTTACAGGTTGTGATATGATATCTTTGTAAATAGTGAGAGGTCCTCTTGGGTTCGCTCCATACATCAATTCGAAGGGAGAGAACCCTGTGCTTGATTGCGGGACTTCTCTATATGCGAACAGCACCGTTGGGAGAAGTATATCCCAATCGGCTGGATTTTCAGCTGTCACTTTAGATAGCATATGTTTCAGGTCCCCGTTTAGTTTCTCGCAGATACCATTTGCGGCCGGTCGATAGGGACTGGTGAAACATTGCTTGATGCCTAGTAACTTAGTTACCGATTGAGTGGCATTCGATATGAACTGGGTTCCTCTATCAGAAATTATTTTCTCCGGGAAGCCAAAACGGGAGAAAATATTTAATAGTATGTCCGTCACATCCTTAGAGGAGACAGATTTTAATGGAAGCATTTCTGGCCATCTCGTACATACATCAATAAGAGTGAAAATATATCTATTCCCTTTACTTGAAATGTGATTCAACGGACCTACTAGGTCAACTGCCACGATTTGGAATGGCCTCGAGGCAGTTGTAGTTGATTGGACTTCTGCCGTAGGGTTTTTCCCCTTTTTCACCAGTTTCTGACATATATCACATGATCTACAAAAGGTTTTTATATCTTGGCAAAATTTTGGCCAATAAAACTGGGTCAGGACCCTAGCCCTAGTTTTCTCGTACCCCATATGACCTCCGAAAGGTGAGTCGTGGGCTAGCTTTAGTACTTTCTCTCTATGTGCTTGTGGTAACACTACTTGCTGTATCGTGGTCTGATTTGTTGTGTATACTCTAGTTAATACATTGTTCTGTAGCCTAAATGTCCACGATGCGTTTTTAGTTAATTTTGGTTTAAGTCCTACTAACTTAATATATGGTGAAAGTGTAGGATCTGCTTTCTGTTCATCTCCAAAATTCGTGTTGGTAGTGTTTGGTGATACAATTTCTAGTGACTCCTGCAGTTGGTCGGTGTTGGTTTTATGGGTTGTCTGTCGTGTTATTGCATTCGTGTGTTGTGTGTGTTGTTGCACATCTACAGGCTTGGTACTTGGTAGATCGGTAGCATCCTCAATTCGAGGTTTTAATTTGGTCGTATCACTTACAGATTCGACCGCCCCTGCATTGTACACCTCGGTGAATTCTTTCTGAATTACTTCATTGGTTGTCTCCCTTGGTCTTTTGGCAGATTGAGACAAGCATGAATGGTGTTTCTCTTTAGAATCGCTGTTTGGGTGGTGGATACCGTTTCTATGCTCCCAATCTCTGATTTCCTTTTCAGAGCACGGTCGTATGTTGGGCAGGTTCCCAAGTATAATATCAGCGACAGGATTTTCTAGGACAGCGCACAATACTCGTCCTGATATGAACGGTGTTCGAATTTCGGCAAGAGCAAGGGGGTATTTCTCTATAGTGCCTGAGAATGTGCGACAAGTCACGTGTTTGTCTGTATAGTCTTTCTTGTTTATTAATGTTTTCTTAATCCCACAGAGCGTTGCGCCGGAATCCCGAATTAATGTGCACTTTTTGTTATTTACAAACCCTGTTGAGAAAACTAGCTTGCCTGTAGATGACAAGGCAGCGTTGGCTGTTTCATTCGAAATAGGGATAGTGTGACCACATAATAATGTTGTGTCAAGTTGGAACTTCGTACAGGTGTTACATTTACTGTCTGTAATGGTGTCAATAATTTGTACAGCATTTCCAAGCTCACTCAACTTTTCGTTTTGGTTGTCGCAATCAATCAGTGATTCAATATCTTCGTCTGATGACGTTTCAACTAATGCAGCATTGGCCTGTTTTAATATCTTTCGGCCTTCACAAAAGCGACTATAGTGCCCAAAGCTATTGCAAAAAAAACATTTGACCGCTCTCTGGTAAGCATTTCGTTTATTCTTCTGCTTCTCCACGATCATTTTGAGGTGGTGTGGGTAGTTCGGCGATTTATCGCACATCGCGTATTGTTCGTGAGTCAAACTACAATATTGGCATTTAACTGGCTTACTGACATTTGAGCGTGGTTTAAACTTACTTTCTGTTGGTTTCGAGTATCTAGTGTTTACTACTGCTGCTGCTGTATCGTTTTGACTTAAGTTTAAATGAAAAATGTCTCTGTTTGCTGTAAAAAATGCATTCCCCTTGGACTCGATTTCCTGAATACTTTTACAGTCCATTTGTTTCAAGAACTTAGCAAAAGGTGTAGGGATGGTACTCACTATCTTGTCAATAATAATAAGTTCTTTAAGTTTGTCATGGCTGTTGTTAGTTTTAGCCGAGTTAATCCACTTTGTACACACATCTTGTACTGTAGAGACGTAGTCTATAAAGGTTTGGTTTGGTTGTGGGGATAATTTGGCGAACTGTTGTTGGTAACCTGCAGTATCTAATGAGAAATGTTGGAGAATGCGCTGTTTCAAATAGTCATAATCTTTTCGCATTTCCTGTGGCACTGTCTCGATTACTTTTAAAGGTTCCAGAGCTAAGTTTCTCATTAAAATAAATGCCCAATCTGATTTTATGATCTTATGGTAGGACATTAGACACTCAAAATTTTCCAGGTATGCACTGATGGAATCTCCTGAGCAGAATGCCTTCACGAGGCCTTTATACTTGTTATATTTTTGTTCCTCCTCTTTGCTTCTTAGTTTATTCACAGATATTTCTACAGTGGACTCAATCTCCATCTGCTTTAGTTTTATTTGTGTATCGGCATTCAATTGGGCTAGTTTGGCCGCCGCCTCAAGCTCCATTTGTTTCTCTTGAGACTGCAACTGCATCTTCCTCTCTTCTGCCTCAATTTGCCTTTTCTTTTCTTCTGCATCAATTTGCATTTGCATCTTCTTTTCTTCTGCATCAATTTGCCTCTTCTTTTCTTCTGCATCAATTTGCCTCTTCTTTTCTTCTGCATCAATTTGCATTTGCATCTTCTTTTCTTCTACCTGCATTTGCCTTTGTTTTTCTTCTCGTTCTATCGCTCTTTCTTCACGGGCAATGTTTTCTGCGTGCGTCTTCTGTGCCCATTCTGACAGTTTCTCTTCTTTATAACCTAATTTGATACCTTGCTCAATACATTTATCTAAAGTAGACATCTTGTCTTTTACTTGTTGGTACTTTTAATGAAGTTAAATCCCTTAGAAAAATGTTGGGGAGTAGAAAATTTAGTTATCTCCCTTAATTATTACATGTGCAAATACAAATGCAAGGTTATGTTGGTTATAGGTCATGCATATACATACATAATAATGGAAAGAAAAAATGTTACATAGATGGATGGTGAGAAGTACCGCTTAGAGTTGCAATGGGCATGATATGAAACTTATCTTATATTCCCAGAACTTGCGGATGTTGTCTTGTACTCTCGCCACTGTTGGAAAGGTTACATAGGTTGCACGCACCACTATTCGCGGAACAATCTGCTCGTAGAGTGAGAAAACATTAGTAACAGTCAAAAAATGTCACAGTCATGTCAAAATAGTTTATAGTATTCACATCAATGAGAGACTCACTGCAGAGGGACTCATATTAATACTACTTTATCGCTAGATAGATGCAAATATTTTAAACTTGTACAGTTATCAATTTGTTATACAAAATCAAATATTTTAAACTTGTACAGTTATCAATTTGTTATACAAAAATCAAATATTTTACTGTTTTACTTGGCAGTAAATAGCCGTGTAAATTTGAAGCTTATGCCAAAACCGGAGACTTAGCCCCCAAAAAGCCTGTCATCGTCTTGCTCATGTCTAGGGTATCTGAGCTCGGGTTCACACAGGCAACAATAACTCCGTTAAATATAATATCTAACATTTATTGTAGTTCACTATACAGTGCGTTGGCGCAGTGGGTTAACAAGCCCGCGCTGAGTTACATATCACAGAGATTTAACATCATCACACATAGTTATCACAAACATTCTAAGCAACTATCTAGCATATGTCTATGAACCCCAAATATACATGGGTTTAATCTATTAATCTATTGAGTCCCTCTAAGGCAGGCCCTGTTGCCTCTCTGATCGTCCGTCTGTCCTCTGACGGTCCACACGTGTCCCAATCCGACACGGGTGGTAACTCTGTCCGAGTTCCTCGTGGACCCCGCAATAGGCGGGCCACATCAGTGTCCACGGGACAGTGGACTCAATGACCAGTCCTTCGAGAAGGCTCTAGATTACTCTGGCCTTCGAGTGACTGACTTCTTTCCCTTGGGCGGGAGTTGTAGCCCTTTGACTCATGTCTATAAATGTGAGTCTGTGACAATATGCAACATTTAAAAAATATATACCCAATACGGTTCGAGGCGTCACGAGGGCATCATTTACTCGCCGCATTGAATTTGATTAAACGAATCGATGACGACTGTGAATCAATGATGGCTGTAAATCTGCAACCTTGACCAGACGACAAGAAAGTCAAATTGAAAGAGGTAAAGCCAGACATTAATGCTATGTAGGGAGCTTAAATAAGAATATAGTCGACTAGAGCAGAAATGGTCTTGTCGAACACTGCACCCTGGGGATAATAATGGCAGGGAGGGGAAAGAGGGAGTGTCCCGGGCACTTGAGACAACTTGCAAAATTGAAGGGATAAGAAGAAGGAAAAGACAGAGAAGTAGATAACTCGATGGCTTGGCCACGTGGTATAGTCGAGACACGAACGAGACACGAGACACGAGGATTTATTAATCTGTTTATGAGATACTAAGAATTCGTTCTATGCAACGAAACATGCTGTCATGACGTTATAGATACTTGAATAAATTTCTTCGGCCAAGAAACAGTGTCATCTCCGCATTGAAGGTCGGTTGTAATGAACCCCAATAATCGCTGTCTTGTTTTGCCATAGTTTAGTTTAGTCGACGGATCAACATCACGGCACACGGATGCAACCCATAAGTGCTCCGTTCTTCTCCTAACTCAAACCTGAGTCTGGAGAAACTCAGCTCAGTGCACGAACTCCGTAGCACCGGCGAGGATCCTGAAATACTTTGGGTAGATTTTTAACACGAAATTTTGCCCGGGCAGCGCCGTTAGGCTACTCTTTTTCGATTTTCAACTGCCAAGGGATTTCTTACGTGCGCAACAATGCACACGGGCGTCCGATCTCACTGCCCAGAGACCAGGGGAAATTTTTACCTAGATGTCCACGTGACAAAATCCCGGTCCTCACCGGGGCTTGAACCCGGGACATCCAGCACTCGAGGCGGACACCATACCTCGAGACCACGCAGCCCCCTATGTGTCTTGTCATAATCCTCTCATAATGCTTCTTGCAGTCCATCTCTTGGTGTTTTCCACCGACATATAACGTATTCTTCATCTGGCATGCCCTCCATCCACTTTTCTCTCCAACGCGTCTTTCAACAAGCATATGCATCTGGCATTATGCCTACAGAAACAAGCGCATAATATATGAAGGTATAGAAGGACTTGTAAATCAATGTCCCTTGGTGAATTTAAACATAGACGTCATTAAAAGTGGAGAAATAAATGATACTTTTCGAGAAATACTAAGTACATAGTCGCTGCTATTGTTCGAGTGTGTAGAACGTTATCTCCGCGGAAGTGTAACACTTAACAAGAAGTCCTCTGCTTACATAGAAAAGGCTGAACTCGACTAAGAGATAATGCTTCGATATATTTAAGCAATCGATTATTCTGCGTCGAATCAATCAATCAGGTGCCGTCTCCACAATGAAGGTTGGCTGCAATGGATTTTCAACACTGTCTGTCTCTCGGGCTGCAATGGATTTTCAACACTGCCTGTCTCTCGCCCTGACAGTAAATTCTGTCAGACTAATGTTCGTCCATCTCTTGATTTTATCTTCTCACTTGTATTGTTGTCTACCTCTTGCTCGTTTGCCCTCAACCTTGCCCTCCGATATGGTTTTTATAAGAGTATCATGTCTTTTAACGTGGCCGAAATATTTTCCTTGCCTCCTCTTTATTTCTTTCGTCAAATCTCTCTCTCTCTCTCTCTCTCTCTCTCTCTCTCTCTCTCTCTCTCTCTCTCTCTCTCTCTCTCTCTCTGCATTCCCATTTTTTTCTAGAACCTCTGCATTTGATTGTTTTTATTGCGTCGAATACAGTATGCTAAATGCAGTTTGTTTGTTAAGTGTGTGATTGCTAATCAGCGAATGGAAATTTCCGTGATGGTCGAATTAGACGTTTTATGACCTGTTAACTGCATAGGGATTCCTGAAGACTGATTAACTCTCTTTTCCACCCTGACTAGAATATGTTCGGCTACTCGATTTGCTAATTGTTTTCTTAAATATAGTATAGAATGACGACTGTAAGAACACACTACAAATGGCTTTTCCCACCAGGCCTTGGGTTGAAGTTGGTTAACAATGAAATGCCCACATCCTAGTGAGGAAACATTACCAACCAATGCCCCAGAATATCTATATTTGTCTGTATCTAATGGGAGATGCAATGAAGAGATTAGAACAAGAATCGCCATGGCAAAAGTAGCCTTTTCCTAGATGGAAAACGTATTGACCAATAAAAAGATGTCAGTTGCAATGAGAAACAGAGTGTTGAAATGCTACATAGAACCTGTACTTTTGTATGGGTGTGAGACGTGGACAATGAACAGACAAGCTGAAAAATGTCGGTGGAAGTGTGGTTTCTGAGGAAAATGCAAAGAATACCGTGGACAGGCAGACAAACCAAGGATCAATTCCTATGAGAAGCAGATGAAAATCTTAAAACGATTAGAGAAATTATACGTAGACTATCACAATTTTTGGGCACGTTAAGGGAAGAAATAAACAAGAGAACTTGGTGACAACTGGCAATATTGAGGGGGAAAGACCAAGGAAAAGGCAGAGAAGTAAATATCTGGATGGCTTGGCTACGTGGCATTATCGAGATATGAACACAGAGCTGATCCACGACTCTGGTGATCGTGTGAGATGGCGAAACATGACCTCACACGCTTATCGGCATGGCACATGATGATGATCTGTTCCACGTTCCGTAGACCGCATCCTATCTGCACGTTTGCAGACATCTGCGCAAAATTCTTACTTCCTGTCCTTTAAGCGTTAGGTGTTAAGTGGGTTCGGCCGAATGACCCATCTCATGTATATCTATGGAGCTCTAGCAATGAAGACCCATGGCTCAGGTTCTGCTATTCCGAGCCCAAGATTTTGCTGCCCTACATTCTTGTCATTGCATCTCTACGCCCCTACTTCATCACAGCATCAGTGCTTTCATTGTTAGGTCAGTCGGTACTTTGCCATAACATGTCGGCCTCAGTCTTTAATTTTTTCCGTGGCGAAGTGGATCAAGCCATCTGCCTCGGGCCCCGAAGGTTGTAGATTCGATTCCGAGCCGCGTCCTTCGGTTTACGAGTGCATCTTTTCGGAGACTCCTGATGGTCGTCACTGGAGCTAGGGATTTCGTGTTTTGTGCAACGCTTTCCGCGCTGCGAAAAGAGACTGGGCCATATGGGATAAAATCCGGTGCAATGAAGTCGACCTTGTCGACTTTTAGCGACTTTAAGGGATTTTTTTTTTTTCATTACTGTGGATAACATTTGGAAAAAAAATAATGTTAGTTTCATGTTATGAGTCTGTGATGTGATAGCACTGTCATATTGTGTAGGTCTGGATGCGCTCAGAAATAGGCGGCCAATCTGTCCCTCACTTTCGCAAGCGACAAGCCCAGGCATCGACCGACCCCCACCGTGCTAGTGAAATTATCGTGGCAGTTCGCTATCAACCTCGCTAACGAGTCCGCTGTTGCTGCTGACAGTCATGAATACATTCACAGAAAGAACAGATGTAGCAAAGTACCCCACACTTATATGTGGAAGTCAATCAGAGAATCGGCGGGAGCGCAATCATCGGATAACAAGAAATGTATTATTACATATGTTTTATTATGTTACGTTATGTTATGTTATGTTATGTTTTACTATTCATGTTATATGGCAAACTACTGAGCGTTATCTTGCCAAGAAATCAACATGCAGCTGAAAGATGCTGGTGTTGACAGCTAAGTCCTGTAAAGGATATGCTAAAAAAAAAAATGCATGTTATGAAGTGATTATACATAGCGCACTGTGAATAACGCATCACATAGGTACGTGTTATTCGTAGTCGCGGCTGGTCACGTGACGTTAACTCATCTCATCTAATCGCATCATGTTCCTCTTGTACTTTGCGGTGTCGAGGTGAAGTATAAACTCCGTGAGAGTGCCCGCTTATAGGCTTCATATATCGATATTCCCATGGACTCTGTTATTCCCTCCGTCCAACGTTTACGTGGTCGGCCTTTTCCTCTGTTTCCATCTGGTCTGTACATCATTGATTGTTGTGGTATGCTATTGACTGGTAACCTACTTGCATGGCCAAACCATTTGACTTGCTGCTTTTTAATAAAATCTAGTGCTGCTTTAACCCCCACTTTAGTCCTGATTTCTTCATTTCTGATCTACCGTCGAAAATGTTCGAAAATCGCGATAGAAAACGGAGCATTGTTTTCAAGTTTCGGGTTAGGGTTAGGGTTAAGGTTAGGAACTGCATACAGAACTAAATGTATAAAATATATATAAAACATGATTTACATTTTCAATGGGAGCCACGCTTAAATCTCGCTGCTGTGAATAACGCTAAGTATTATTCGCAGCGCGTTACCAATAACGCCTCCCTCTATGTGATGTGATGTTATGTTATGTTGTTTATGTTATGTCTTCTTCTTCTTCTTTCGTTCGCTTGAAATACGTCTATAACTGCAATGTTGTCTCTTGTATGAATCTAACAGTCTTTTTTTAGCCCACTCAGCGGTCCATAGAGTTTATATTCCACTGTTTTCTCTCTAGGCCAGAAGGTTTGCCTAGATATGTTGTAGTTTGGGTAGTCTTGGAGTATGTGCTCTGCTGTCTGCGAGGCCAATCCACATGTGCACATGGCTGAGTCACCAATCTTGAATTTTGTAAACATGTGGTTGCGTAATCTATCGTGTCCTGTCCTGAGGCGCAGAATCCGCTCCGTTTCGAACAGCATTTGTGCTGACCCATCTGTGTAGACTTGGATCCAGAGGTCCTTTGGGTATTCGTCATCCAGGAATATGTTACGTTATGAATGTTATGGTATATTATGTATGTTATGTTATGTTGTTTACGTTATGCTGTGTTATCGACATTCCCGTACATTGAATATTCACATGCATACTTAGTCCTCCAATGCAACAGCCATCTCAAAGTATCTATTCGCTGTTCTCATGAAAAGTTAGGACAGGTGTATTGTATTATGTATGTTAATACACACATAGAATCCGCGATAGTGTAGTGGCTTGTACTCGTGCCTATCGACCAGGTAGTAATGAGTTCGAATTCGCAAAGAGGCTATTGTAATGTTTTTTAATTGATCTGGGCTCCCTGGTCGACCGAGGCTAAAACTAGAACCAGGAACTTTATTTCCTGACTTCACTCGCTTTGAACTCAAGTGTAGTCCATACTCTTGTTACTACTTCTAGTGCACTGGGCTGATTGTTGCGTGTGGATTAGCTTTCCTTATTAGCAGTGTCCCTCGCCATCAGGAAAACTCACTCTGGCTTCTTGAGTACTTGTAATTTACGTCCCAAGTCAAAGAAGAGAAGTCAACATTCTAGTCCCACTGACCGGTGTCACACGTTTTCTTGATGATAATATCACGAAGTTCTTACGATGATATGCTCATGATATTATTGTGTGATGGTCGTTGTCTAGGTAACGATACTCATGGTGTGTCAATGGAGATATCTGTCTTGCCATGTAACTCACCCCCGCAGTGCATATTCACCAGGCATTAAACAAGATTCCGTTGGCGCACATAATCCTTTATTACAGAAATAAGACGGACAAACGGAACAGGTTTATACATTCAGAAACATAACGTAATCCATAGAATATAAATATCCTCCTCACAATTTAACCAGCACGCATCAATGCCTTCTCACGGCCGGCTTCTAATCTCAATCCACAAGACAGGTAATCCAGCTACTATCCACGGCTGGATCTCCCACAATACAACCCACACATTGGGTTGGAGCCACTGCTCAACTATAGAACCCACTCTGGGTTTAGGCCTACACTCAATACAGAACCCACTCTGGGTTCAGGCCTGTCTTCACAACTAGAACCACAACACAACACGGAGCTCTCTCTTAAACGACCTGACCCGCAGTCGGTCTCTTCTCTCTCTGACTTTTCAGTCTCCTCACTTCACACAACACACAACTCTCCTTCCACCATCCCCTGGGGTTTTTTCCCTCTACCCTCACTATTTTATTTCTCAGGACTGGCTGTCTTCTCATAGCCAGGTCAGTCACTTTACTGTCTCCCACTCTCATCTCCATTCTTCCTCATGCCCGGTCACTCACCTCAATGTCAATGACCCAGGCTTATGTCAACCGGTATAGGGGTTTTACCCGCTAACTCGACATCAGCACACCGCATGTTTAAGAATTGACGCTCTTCTCCATTCGACCTTGCTGACCTCCTACACCAGGAAATGTATTGGGAAGTAAATGCGGTAGAAGTGGTATTTGCCACCTCAACCATTGAGATGTAAAGGCGGTAGTAGTGGTATTTGCCATCTAAACCATTGAGATGTAAAGGCGGTAGTAGTGGTATTTGCCATCTCAACCATTGAGATGTAAAGGCGGTAGTAGTGGTATTTGCCACCTCAACCATTGAGATGTAAAGGCGGTAGTAGTGGTATTTGCCACCTCAACCATTGGGAAGTAAAGGCGGTAGTAGTGGTATTTTCCACCTCAGACGTTGAGATGTAAAGGCGGTAGAAGTGGTATTTCCCACCTCAGACATTGAGATGTAAAGGCGGTAGTAGTGGTATTTGCCACCTCAATCATTGTTGAGTAAATGCAGTAGTAGTGGTATTTGCCACCTCAACCATTGGGAAGTAAAGACGGTAGTAGTGGTATTTGCCACCTCAACCATTGGGAAGTAAAGGCGGCAGGAGTGGTATTTGCCACCTCAACTATTGGGAAGTAAAGGCGGTAGGAGTGGTATTTTGGGACCTCGCCCACTGAATGCCGATTCAAATATCAAAATATGGAGTTAGCACCAAATTAACAATGTGCGTTAGTGTAATCGCTAGGAGGCTACACGAATATCCCAAAGGTGATTGGGTGATTGCTCAACGCCTGGACTTATCGTCCGCTAAAACAAGTCTTTAAAACGTAATGGCTTCAGCAAATAGCAGGGTTCCTAAATCAGGCCTTTGAACAATATGAACAATACACTTCAGTGTGAAACATAATTCCCAACTGTTCACTTTTATATATGTCTGTAAACATCTTGCTACTTAGATGATTCTCTGCTGTTCACTTTTATATATGTCTGTAAACATCTTGCTGTTTAGATGATTCTCTACTGTTCACTTTTATATATGTATGTAAGCATCTTGCTGTTTAGACGATTCTCTACTGTTCACTTTTATATATGTATGTAAGCATCTTGCTGTTTAGATGATTCTCTACTGTTCACTTTTATGTATGTATGTAAGCATCTTGCTGTTTAGATGATTCCCTACTGTTCACTTTTATATATGTATGTAAGCATCTTGCTACTTAGATTATTCTCTGCAGTTAACTGTTATATCTGTATGTAGGCAGCTTGCTTCTTAAATGATTCTCTGCTGTTGACTTTTAAATAAGCATCTTGCTACTTAGATGATTCTCTACTGTTCATTTTATGTATGTATGTAAGCATCTTGCGGCTTAGATTATATACTGCAGTTCACTTTTATATGTATATGTAAGCATCTTGCTATTTATATGATTGACGATTTGTGTATTTATTGTTTCTGCATCTTTAGGTAGTTGCAAGAAGAAGCTAGAATGTCCCTTCGGCTTCATACGATACAAAGGAGTGTGTTACTGGTTCATCATGGGAAATTATGACGTCAAGGACTGGTGGAGCGCTCGCAATGTCTGCAGAAACCATGGCGGAAATCTGGTCACAGTCAATGAAAAGCGTCGGGAAGTCTTCATTCACAACTATCTGCAGGCAAACTTTCAAAACATAGGTAATCGTTCGCATTTCTTTGTGATATGCTTTGTATTTTCTATGGCATTCGGGTAAAAAAAAAGCACATTTTTACGCTTTGAAGTGTGTGGGTATATGGTAAATGAACGTGATTTACTCTTGTTCACGCCTTCGGGTATGTAGGTATATGGTAAGTGAACGTGATTTACTCTTGTTCACGCCTTGGGGTATGTAGGTATATGGTAAGTGAACGTGGTTTACTCTTTTTCACTTCTTGAGGTGTGTGAGTATATAGGTAATGTGACTTACCATTTTTCTCGCCGTGAGGTGTGTGGGAAGCTGGTAGCTGAACGTAACTTACCCTTTTTCACGCCTTGGGGTGTGTGGGTATATAGGTAAATGAAAGTGACTTACCCTTTTTTACGCCTTGAGGTGTGTGGGTAGATGGTAGCTGAACGTGACTTACTCTTTTTCACGCCTTGAGGTATGTGAGTATATGGTAAGTCATACCCCTTTTCACTCCATCAGACTTCTTTGGTATATGAGATAGATTCATATTATTATAGATAAATCGTCACTCGATGAGTGATGTGGTCCCTATCACACCGTCTTTGTTCCCATGGCATGTTTTTTTTTTTTTTTTTTTTTTTTTTTTTGGGGGGGGGGGGTGGGGGGGGGGTTACCCATACAAGACTGGTTCGACCCGGGAGCCTAGTCAGTGTATCCAGCAACGATAGGATTCCAATTCATGACCGACTTGGTATCAGGCAAACATACTAGCCACTGGGCCCCGTCAGCTTCCACATTTCCTGTAATGACCAGTTTTCAAAACCAATCCATGTGTGATGAACCGGGGTGAATGCATTATCAATGTTCAGGTGCATTGGGCAATAAGTTGTCGTCTAGATTGAGAATATCGAGAGGCTTGTCGGTGCGCAGTGATGGGAGCGGCGTTCAGCAAAAGATTTGCTACATGATGATCAAAACCATAACCGACGCCCTCTTTGACAAAAGAAGACGAAATTACCACAGGCCTGCAAAATGGACATGATGCTTGGCAACTGAAGAGGTCAAACTAGACAGACAGGTTCGGTGATCACCATCATGTACCATGCCGATAAGCGTGGGTGGTCATGTTTCGCTGTCTGACACGATCACCAGGGTCGTGGATCAGCTCTGTGTTCTTGTCTAGACCATGCCATGTGGCCAAGCCATCGAGATATTTCTCTGTCTTCCCCTTGTTCTATTCCCCCGCAATCTTGCAAGTTGTCCCCGATTTCTCTAGTTTACTTCTTCTCATAATGTGTCCCAAAAATGTTGACTGTTTACGTCTAATTTCTCTAATTAGTTTACTGTCTTCATTTGCTTCTTGTAGGACTTTCTCATTGGTTTTTGTGTAGGTCTGTAGTATTCTTTGCATTTTCATCAGAAACCAAAATTCCAATGATCATAGCGTCTTGAATACACCTTAAACATGTTCTACCTACATCTTATGTCAAACAATGTTGAATTCAGTGTTAATGGTCACAGACTTAAAGCGCGGAAAACTTCAGTTTCGTGTCGATGTCTTTCCTTAATCGGGATACTGACTGTTCATTATTTTATATTTGTTAATCTCTACGAGTCTGTACTCTTGAAATACCACAAGCTTATGATTCTCATTAAGTTAATGTCTTTACGAGTATATTTTCTAGATGTGCTGAGGTAGAAAGAGGGTTTCTTTATGTGAGTTAGAAAGTGAATGGAAGCCAAACAATATCATCACAACACAGTGTGTCTCATTACGACAGGTTAGTGGGTTCACTCCCTACACCGGTCAGATGGACTGAAACGTTGACTTATCATTCAGAAAGCAACGGTAAACTATTCAACGTAAAATTGTCTAGAAAATGAACATGGGACTGATTTATTTTTCATCGTCAATATCCTCAGTTCATTTAAATAAATACAGACACTTCAAATCTGCCCTCCAAAATCATAACCGACGACGACTCTTTGACACAGAAAGACGAAAGTATCGCAGATCTACACAGGTGATACAAGGAGAACCTAACAGACAGTCTACCCCTGTGCTCCATGGGCATCATTAAAAAAAAATTAAGAATATCCCCGATAAGCGTATGCCTAGTTAGTCAGTCGACAGATCAATCTCAATGCACATCGAACCATTCAGTCCATAAGCGCTAGGATCCCCTCCTCAGTAAATCACGCAGCGTGTAGCGGCTCACGACATCAGTTCTGTGTTAGTTTATTAATCCTGTTTGACAAAGAAAGAATAACGTATGCCTGTTGAACTCTGGCAAAGAATCTCTCTCTATAAAACATGTACCAAAGCAGAAACCTGCCGTTCCTCTGTGAAGTGGTAGGACCATCACATTTTGTTAGCTTGAGTGCACGGTGGATTCGGTGGTCAGTCTTTCTCTCTCTTAGCAGACAATGAACACAGACGCCGAACTCTCGTCCGACCTGCACTCATATCATTATCACCTTAACACTCTAAATGAGCTCAAGCTGCAAGCTAGCATCCCTTAACAATGATTATTATTCCGATAAGAAATCATCGAAGAATGACACTTGACCCCCATTTTAAAACAAAATAAAATCAGGGACGATATAGTTGATGTTTATTCTTCCATTTTCGGATGCCCATTAACAGCAAAATGTCTGGGAATACGAAATACTTTGCTTATATTTGACGGCACGATGGTACGGACAGAACAGTGGTAGACAGCGTGGATCTAAGATGGAGAGTCAGGGGTCGAATAGCCCGAAGGTGGACATAAGACACACTGCTACTTGATGATGATGATGATGATGCTGATGATGATGATGCTGATGATGATGATGATGATGATGATGATGATGATGATGATGATGATGATGATGATGATGATGATGATAGTATATATATATATATATATATATATATATATATATATATATATATATATATATATATATATATATATATATATATGTGTGTGTGTGGGGGGGGGGGGAGAGGGTGTATATGTGTCCATTACATAAGTATGATGATACACAGTATCAGACAAAGACTTCAATATCTAAATTCTCACAGATTACTTCAACTTCACATCGATAACATGCCAGTAGAAAGTGTGATTGAGTACAAAACATTAGACCTCATCATTGGTAGAACCTTAACCTTTAATTCCCACCTTCAAGCGCTCGTTAAACAAACAGCAAAAGAAGTCTACTAACTCGCCAAAATTAAAAATTTCCTTGATAAGGACACAAGGAAAATATTCTATACTTCTCACATACTGACACGTTTTGACTGCTGCTCTACAATCTGGAATGGTTGTTCCACTTCAAATTTTGGTGTCAGGTCTTTGTCAGATATGACTGAGCTACCGTATGGCAGTTGACGGTACTACCTGCTTTCTGTTAGCGCCGAATGTTGGGCGGCGCTTACCAAACCCGACACCCCACATTGTGCCAAAGGCTTTGGATGGAAGAGCGCAATTGGGAGGGTACAAGCCTAATCCTGGTGCGAGGAAATGCAACCTAAAGACAAAATGTCATGGCAGGGCAGACCAGGCCCTAAGCTTTCGTTGGCAGTTGGTCTAGGATCGAAGCTCCGACACACGGACAGTTAGAGCATTGCTTTGCTAATCCGGCAGCTTCTGCAGCTTGTCTTGTTCCAGATGTAGGGGTGTTACCTTTCCTCTGGGGTGAACTAGGCATGCCGAAACAGTGATTATGCTAAATGGACAACATGTGGTCTCTATATTTTAGCCCAGGCTTTGTGCTATGGAGACGTATATATATATATATATATATATATATATATATATATATATATATATATATATATATATATATATATATATATATATATATATATATATATATATATATCCCTGGTCTTAGCCGGTCTCGGAATCAAAGCGAGAGGTAGCAGTTGATACAGGCATTGATAATGCACATTGGGAGCAAGTCGCCGCTGAACGTGTTGCGTGGAGGGCAAATATCAGAAATGGAATAAAGACAGAGTAGAAAATTATTGCAGATAAGTCACACACCGAGCGTGTGAGACGTAAGATGGTGCATGATTGTGAGAATGACCATGCGTTCAAATGCATCTACTGTGGACGAACATTTACAGCGCGAATTGGCCTTTTCAGTCACATTTGCCACCGCCATAGGTTGTGGTTATTAAGCCTTTTTGAAACACAATGTAACAAACTATTGTCTGTCAAGACGGCAAGGTGCCAATGATGTTCCAATTCAATCACCAAGCGACTTTATTCACTCCAGGAACGGGCCATGAGTTTAATTTATATAAACATTTAACTGACAATCCTAGCCTGCATAAACGCCTTCAGTTACTATCACTCCGCAAACGCCTGCTTACATACTCCGTAATTTATCAACGCGATTCGAACCACTGCTGATTCTCACCGTCGTCACGTCACTAACGAGAGTATACGAGATTACGGAGAAACGTTGCTAACCTCTAGGCCAGCAAGCCGGCCGCTTTTCAATAAGGCCAAACCAATTCACAATATCCTACATCGGAATGCCCCAAATTACCTTTGGTCATTGTTTAATTATAATGCTAGACACAGAAATTGTTAAATATATTACACATTCCGAAGCTTGGGATAGATTTATACAAAACAAGCTTAACGTACTCCACAGCTTAGCTGTGGAACAATCTTCCACAAGAAATTAAAGACATCACCAATCCCTATACATCATCATCATCAAGTGCCGTGCCGGCTGGCGTAGGCGTTCATGACTCTCCATAGATCTCGGTCTTTGGTTTTCTGGATCAACTCTGCTGCTGATATTCCTCCATGACACCGTCTAAATCCATCCAGCATCATTTCTCTTGGTCTGCCTCTGCCTCTTTTCCCCTCGATCTTTCCAGTTGTTACGATGTTCTCTAATGCCTCTCTTCTCATCACGTGACCGAAGAAAGATGTTTGTCTCTGTCTTATTGTTGTATATAATGTTCTAGTTTCATTAGCCTGTTTCAGGACAGTCGTCGTTAGTTACTCTGGCAGTCCAAGGAATTCGCAACATTCGTTTCAGGAACCACATCTCTGTTGCTTCTAATTTCTTCTTAATTTGTTCATTTACATTCCAAGATTCACTGCCATACAGCAAAACTGGTTCTACATAGCATTTCAGCACTCTCTTTCTTACATTCAGTGATAGCGACTTATTGCATAAGATACTCTTCATTTTCTGAAATGCTGCTTTTGCCTGCCCTATTCTGCTCCTAATCTCTGTTGTACATCTTCCATCTGATGTTTTAAATGCCCCTAGGTATCTAAAATTATCCACTTGGTTAAGGATTTTCCCTTCTATTTCTATGTCACATTTTGGTGTCACCATTTTCTTTGATATTACCATTGTTACTGTTTTCTTGATATTCAAGGAGAGTCCTTTCCTTGCACTCTCTGTTACTACAACATCTAATAATTGTTGTAGGTCTGTTGAATTGTCCGCCACCAATACTGTGTCATCTGCATAGCGTATATTATTTATATTATAACCTCCAACTAGTATTCCTGGCATCTCTTTGATTTCTCTCATTATTACTTCGCTATACAGGGAGAAAAGATCTGGTGACAAGACACACCCTTGTCGTACTCCTAGCTTTATCTGTTCGTAACTACCCTCTTTATTTCCAATTTTAATTGCTGCTACTTGGTTCCAGTAAACATTCTTTATTATTCTTAAATCTTTTCCATCAATGTTGATATCTTCCAACATTTTAATCAGTTCATCATGTTTTACTTTATCAAATGCCTTAGTATAATCTATGAAGCACAAATATATGTCTCTCTGTTTCTCTATTGACCTTTCTATTAGTGTCCGTAATGTATAAATTGCATTGTTTGTGCCCTTTCCTTCCACAAATCCATACTGTTCTTCACTAATTTCCATTTTTATTTTATTTTTGGTTCTTCTCATTATGATTCTGAGTAGAAGCTTAGTGATATGGTTTATAAGGTTAATTGTACGAAAATCTTCACAATCAATTGCTCCTGGTCTTTTTGGTATAGCTATAAATACAGATCTCAGCATATCACTGGGTAAATATCCACTGCTGTAAATATCATTAAACATTTTGGTTAATATATCTACTCCAAATTCTCCCAATACTTCTAATTCTTCTATTGTGATTTCATCTGGCCCAGCTGTTTTTCCTTTCTTCATACGTTTCATAGCGTCAGCGACTTCTTCTTTCAGAATAGGTGGACCTTCTAAGTTACTATCTTCTGTTAATTCTTCCCTTTCTCCATCATATAATTCTCTTATATACTCATTCCACCTCTTCATTATAGCACCTTCCTCTAATAATATCTTTCCTGTGTTTGATTTCAAACACCCTGTATTTATTCTTATTTTTCTTCCTGTAAGCTCACTGATTTGTCTGTGCATATTTTTTGTATCTTTAAAAAGCTTAAAAGTCGACAGGGTCGACTTCATTGCACCGGGTTTTATCCCATATGGCTTGGTCTCTTTCCGCAGAACGGAACTTTTAGCGACGACCCACAGGAGTCTCCGAACATTTAACTCGTAAACCGAAGGGTGCGGCCCAGAATCGAACCCACAACCTTCAGAGCACGAGTCAAACGGCTTGGCCACTTCGCCACAGAGACTCCCTATTTTGTATCTTTAATGGAATTTAATTCAATTTTTTTGCATTGCTCGTTTAACCAACTTTCTTTAGCCTTCCCACATTTATCTTTTATTTCTTTATTTATCTTAACGTATTCTTGTTTGTCATTTTTACTCTGTTTTCTTTTGTCCATCAGTTTTAAGATTTCTTCATTCATCCATTTTTTCTTAGCTATTTTGCCTCCCTCCGGTAATACTTCTTTGCTAGTTTGATGAATGGAGTCCCTTAACATTTCCTATTGTTCATCTATACTCTGTATTTTAGCTATTGCATTGTACCTATTTTTCACAGTCATTCTGTATTGTTCTTGCATTTCTTTATCTATTTTTAGAACCTCTTTATTAAGTCTCATGTTCTTAACAATTTTTTTCCCTCTCTTTAATCTTACTTTTATTTGTCCACATAGTGGTACATGATCACTATTACAGTCAGCACCAGGCATTGTCTTTACATTAATTAAAGCATTTCTAAATCTTTTATTAATTAGTATGTAGTCAATTTGGTTGCGTATTTTCTTATCAGGGCTTTTCCATGTGTACAGTCGTCTTTTATGGTGTTTAAACCATGTGTTTCCAATTATCATATCATTGATATTTGCCCATTCTATTAGCTTTTCCCCTCTTTCATTTCTTGTACCTAAACCATAATTCCCTACTACATCCTCCATTTTCCCTTTTCCTACTTTTGCATTAAAATCACCAAGTATTATTTTTATTTCTTGTGATCCAATTTGAGCCATCACCATTTCTATTTCGTCATAAAAGTGTTGTATTTCTTCATCACTACTGCTTGTTGTTGGTGCATAGACTTGTATAATATTTATATCTATTGGTTTGCCTTTGATTTTTACCATAATAACTTTATCTGAAATACACCAGTATCCATTAATTGACTTGGCTGTTTTTTCATCTACTATTATCCCTACACCTTTCTCATGTGTATCCCCTCCAGAATAAATTATTGTGTGATTGTCAGCTATAATTTTGCCCGATCCCTTCCATCTCATCTCACTAACGCCTAGTATATTCATATTCATGCTATCCATTTCTCTTAGAACATTGGTCAACTTTCATAGCTCATTTAATGTCCTAACATTCCATGTTCCTACTCTAAATTTATTTATTTTAATTATAATTTTGCCATCAGTAGCTGGATGACGGTCTGGTGTCACCTGTGCCTCATGACTGTCCCTACCGGACGAGGATGTCCTAAGACAGTCATTAACGTCGTTCACTAACTCTGATTTATGTTTTGCCATGAAGTCTTGGGAAGATAATGTGGTGGTTTCCCCTTGCCTTCCACATTCACATGGTGGTCTTTTACCTCTGCCTTTGACAGCCATTTCCGACTGTCAGGACAAGTGAGTGCCCTGCTCTGCTCAGCTGCAGAGTTGTCCACTTATTCCGGTGGATACTCGGTCCCCAGAGCTGTGTTAGCCACACCGTAGTGTGTTTCCATCCTCTACCGCGGGGAGGTGCAGTTGGGATTTTCCCTTCATAAAGTTATGGTCTATGACCAAAACTCTCCAGTACTTTTAGAGGACCTATACATATAATCGCAAATTATTCGAACACTATCCTAGTACGAATTACCTTCTCTTTAATAATATAAATAATAATAATAATAATAATAATAATAATAATAATAATAATAATAATAATAATAATAATAATAATAATAATAATAAAACCCTAGTATAACAGCCAGTCCCCTTTTGGTAGACCAGTATATTCCACATAGCTAATAACAATTGTTACTGCCAAAAACTGCCATTTACTGCCAATATAGTACCTTGCGGTGTATGGCAGAGGGGTCCTTGAGCCTGAGGAATAAAGGCCGCCTGGCTAGTGCAGTCGCCGCGAACTGTGCAGGTTAGGATTTTCTTTTTGCCCCCGACAGAAAAAAATCCCACACCTTACCGAGGGATCGAACCCGGGTCTCCCGAATGAGAGTCCGGCGTTCTAGCCACTCGGCCAGCCGCTAACAATTGTTACACCATTCATTATTATAACTGAGTCGTGAAGTATTGATTTTTGAATTTTCCCCATGCCGTTATAAAACCTTTACATCTTTTATATTTTTACTGTTCTCGATTAGCCTTGAATGATGTGTGGATGAAATAATGTATGAAAGAGACTGTTAGAAGGACAGAATGTTAAACGGGCCTGTGTGGCCATTTTTTAACCCTTTGAAAATAAAGCGTGTTCGTTCGTTCGTTATTCTGTGTATTTGTGTGTATTGCATATGTATGTTTACCTACTGTTATTCTTTGTTTGTGTATGTGTGTGTGTTACATATTTATGTTTATATACATTTATTCTTTGTTTGTATATATGTGTTGTATTGCATATGTGTGTTTATCTGCAGTTATCCAATGTTTACTTGCAGGCAACTCCCTCAAGATGTTCACTGGGCTTATTTTCACCGACGACGATGCCCATAATCCGCATGACATTCTTCATCCAGAGTCGAGCCTCCAAGGAAGTTTTCTTAGATGGTCCAGTACAAGAGAATTCGTGAAATGGAAAACTAATGTGAGTGTAGCTACGGGTGACCAGGCCAAGTGGTCACCAGACATCGAAGGCGAGGTGCATGGCCACGACAATAAATTATTTCTGTCCTGTATAGTTCTGATCTGGGACCCCCGCGCCATCAGTAAACTGACCTGGCGGTTCAACGATTGCAAGGAGAAGAACTTAACGTTCATCTGCGAGGTTAGGGTTGGACAGCCTAAATCTGCAAGACCTAAACGCTCACCAACCACACACTACAGTGAAATTTTTGGCATACACAACCACGAGGGTGCAGAACCTCTGGATGAAGACAATGGGTTTATTGATTTTGACTATGACGATGATGATGATGAACTGTAGCTACTCTATGCAAGTATAGAAGACATGTCCAAGTAATTTTTCTCCGGTTTGATGACTTCGAGAAATAAGCCATACAAATTAAACGCTTGGTTTCCATTAACCATTTGAACAGAAAGTGCAACACTGAAATAAAGAAGTGTATGTTCTAGTACAAAAATTTGGAAATATAATTTGTGCCGCGTTATTAACAGTAAAAGCTGAAATTAGACATTTGTGTTTTGCATTGTCCAGTGAAACACTTGATATTCGGTTGTTAGCCTTGTTCATGCGTGTTGCGCTTGCTGATACCAAATTTCCGTTTGGAGCTAACGAGAGCCTTCGTCCTTTGTAACCAGGAGGCAAAGTTTAAGACTACATATTAAGCTAATAGTTCAAGAATATTCTTCCAAATAGACTTTTATATAAAAGAAGATGGTATCCTTTATAGTATCCGCTAGCACCTATAAGAGATTTTTAAATTCAAACACATTAACGTACTTTACCTCCAACCAAACACCCGCCAAATTCGTAATGCGGAACTCAAAGGCAAGATCATTCAGAGACATCGAGATATATTTGCAGGTTTGATCATATGGTTTCAAATACTGAAACTGATATGTTCCTAATACCTTCTCTGAGTGTCAATTAATGACCGATGAACTTATTTTACATTGTGTACTTTGATGGCATCAGTGTTTCCCATGAGTCATCCAGATGTCTTCCGTCTTTCATTCAACTTTTCTAAGTAGAAAATGGTTTCACCGCTAAGTCTGAGATGGGACATTGAACTGCTCAATGTATAACATGGTTTCATCGCTGAGTTTAAGATGGAACATTGAAGTGTTCAAAGTAGTACATGGTTTCATCGCTGAGTCTGAGACGGGACACTGAACTGTTAAAATATAACAAGTATTCACAGCTGAGTCTGAGAGAGGATATTGCGCTTTTCAAAGTAGAGCATGGCTTCATCGCTGAGTCTGAAATGGGATATTGAATTTTTTTTCAAATTAGAACATGATTTCATCGCTTGAGTCTAAGAAAGAACATTCAGCGAGAGTCTTCAGTATGTCTGCAGACATCACATACATGATCAACTGCTCTGTGTCGTCGAACATCATTGGTTATAAGTATTTCTATATCAGATACATACTGTCGTATGGTATAGAGTGATAGAATTTCACATAAGCACGATTATAGCATTTTGTGATGAAGTGAGATGTTTTCACATATGCTAGCTAGCTATTGTGCGTGGCGGATATAGGATGTCGCATGTAAAGAATCATTGCACTGTGTGGTGGAGATATAAATGCACATATTATAGATCAATGTAATATGTGATGAGATAGGATTTCACATATACTAGATTACTGTGATGAGAGATGGATGTGATATTCCACGTGTATTAGTTTATGGCGTTATGTGATGAAGTAATAAGAATCTGCATAAACTAGATTCATGCTTTGTTTGATGGAGTATTAAGACGGCACATATAGTAGATAATTTTATATTCCATAGAATCATTTGATTTTAGCATATGCTACACCGTTTGTTGTTTATGCGGTGAAGTCACAGGATTTAACATATATTGAATCACTGTGTTGTGTGGCTGATTTTGAATTTCACATATCCTGAATCTGTGTGACTGGTGAAACAGGATATCGCATACACTAGATCACTGTCTTATGCGATGGATACAGGATTTCACATACAGAAGAAGACGTATTATGTGCTGGTGGGATAGTGTTTCACATATACTAATTCATAGAATTGTGTGATAGAGAAATAAGGTTTCACATAAGATCCATGTGTTATTTGATGCAGCAAAGATTAAAAAGACCACATATACAAGGTTACTTAATAATTTCATGGAATAATATGATTGTTTCAAATGCTACATCACTTTTATTATGCGATGAAATCAAAGAATTTCACATATACAAGATCTTAAAAGGTCGCTTAAAAGTCGACAGGGTCGACTTCATTGCACCGGGTTTTATCCCATATGGCTCGGCCTCTTTCCGCAGCACGGAAAGCGTCGCACAAAGCACGAACTCCGTAGCTTTTAGCGACGACCCACAGGAGTCTCCGAAACATTTAACTCGTAAACCGAAGAGCGCGGCCCGGAATCGAACCCACAACCTTCGGAGCACTAGTCAAACGGCTTGACCACTTCGCCACAGAGACTCCCTATATACAAGATCACAACTTGTATAATGTAGTAACAGTAGTTCAGACTCAGAAGATTAGTAACTAGATCACAGTATCACGGGATGAGGTGACCAACTGTTCTCCTCTACAGAAATTTGAAAGTTTATTCAGATTAGGGTGAAATCGATAAAGACAAAATCTTGTACTAGAATCATGGCAGAATGGACAAGATCACTCCCTCTTAAACTTCCGGTGTGCTGATAGCGAGGTAGTGGTTTCAACCCCTACACCGGTCAGTTGGACTAAAATGTTGAATTCTCGTCTTTGATTTGGGGGCGTAAATTATAGGTACCTCAGAAGAGTGAGTGGGTTCGCCTGATGACGAGAGACACTGGTAATTAGTGTTAATAAGGAAAGCTACCTCACAAAAATCAGTCCATCGTGAACTACGTTCGAGTTCAAAGCGAGAAAACGAAAGAAAAACTAGAATTAGTTTAGAATCAGCGCGATCGCAGATCACTGAACTACCACTGCGCCACGGAGACTCCTCTTTGGTGAAGCAGTTCTGTGGGTAGACATGTGTGTGTGTTGCTGACGACTACAGGTAGAATCAGCGCGATAGCAGATCACTGAACTACCACTGCGCCACGACGACTCCTCTTTGGTGAAGCAGTTCTGTGGGGTAGACCTGTGTTTGTTGCTGACGACTACAGGTAGAATGTGCTGCCTACACGTAACTTGTGCTGCCTACACGTAACTTGTGCTGCCTACACGTATATTGCACTGACTACACGTAGGTTCTGGAGACAGCAAGAGTGTATACAACAAGAGAACTATGATTATCATCGCTAAGATCTTATATGCTTGTATGTGTACGTTATGTATATAAAAATTCCTCTACATCCCAGGGTAGAAGAGGAAAGACTGAATTCTTCTGAACGAATGTATTTCTGATATATTGGACTGGCAAAGTTAGTCGTTGTGCGCTTGTGAATTTACTTCCGAGAGGATAACGGCACCTATCGTCGTGTCTGTGGTGCAGTGAAGACAGTCTGAAATGATAAGTTTTCGAGTGAAGTGAATAGAAAAGCCTTTACAAATTAGCAATGTCACATCCCCCTATGACAATGTTACGTGCATATTTGTTGAATTACATGTGTTCTTGTAAATCTCATTGTTCAACTCAAAAGTATGAAGTGTGTCATATAAGAAATAACACACTACACTTTTAAGGGGCTGCGTGGTCTCGAGGTATGGTGTCCGCCTCGAGTGCTTAAGGTCCCGGGTTCAAGCCCCGGTGAGGACCGGGATTTTTTCACGTGGACTTCTAGTAATAACATTTCCCCTGGTCTCTGGATAGTGAGATCAGACACCCGTGTGTATTGTTGAGCACGTAAAAAATCCCTTGGCAGTTGGAAATCGAAAAATAGAAACCTAAAGGCGCTGCCCGGGCAAAATTTCGAGTTAAACATTTACCCAAAGTATTTCAGGATCCTCGCCGGTGCTACGGAGTTCGTGCACTGAGTTGAGTTTCTCCAAACTCAGGCTTGAGTTAGGAGGAGAACGGAGCACTAATGGGTTACACCCGTGTGCCGTGATGTTGATCCATCGACTCAACTAAACACTACACATCAAAATGAAGTCAATCAAGAACTATATGAAATTAAAGTTGTTCATGCCTTTCATCAAAATACCTTACTTACAACAGATAAAGGTAATGGTTCTCCCATACAAATACTACCTTTCGAGTGTGAAGTATTGTACCCTCGTATATTCTAGGTCATGGCGTTTGAGTTGTGGTGGTCGCTTCCCTTCATCTTGTCTTTCCTTGAAAACTAATACAAAAATATATGTATATTGATTGTCAATTTTGGGAGACATTGTGGAAAAGTGAAATGCATAGGCAATTTCAATATGAACACATGCATAAGCACTATGTATTTGATTCTTTCGTGTGTATAGTGCCGAAGAACAGACATCATCACGGTTTGGACAGAATGGTGCTGCATGGAGTAATCATAGGCGCTGGCCGATACACGGGACTCCGAGGAAAGGCCAGACAGACACATAAACAAACTGCCACTGGTACCATTAGTATTGGGACTCTTCGCTGACTGTTGAAGTTGAAGGCGGAGCAGGTCTAGGAATGTCCCGTGTGATGTGTTGTCACTTCATGACTCAACTCGACTCCAGCAACAAACTAAATAAACCAACCAGTTCTCGGTATCGTAGATCTGTAGCAACTGTCGAACTGTGCAACTCTTGAAAAATATCGTTTGGTGCTTCCCGTGAACATTTGCTGGAATAATATCGTTTACTCTCTCTAAATGCAGAGAATAAACAGAGTATTACTCTCATGTATTCTAAACTACCTCCCAACAGTTTTTTGTTTTTTTTTCAACTTGACCGGAGAGCACCAAAATGCCTATAGTCTGTCCAGAAATGAATGCCTTCATTCACGATCAATTATTTTGAACACTGTCTGTTGAATCGTTATGAAATTTTTCCTGCCGTCTTATATTTACCCCCACCCAAGGAATATGTCTTTGATAGGTCCAAAGGCAACTTAAATCATGGAAAGCGGCGACATTTCTTTGATATTTTGGTGAAAAACTAGTGATTTCTCGCTAACAAACTTGTTTTACAGTAATGCCAATGCCCCGCCAGTTCGGATGACAAACACAAGGCATATCCAGATTCGTATGGGAGTAGGTGCAATGTCTACTCTGCCGAGACGAAACATGATTACATGTTTTGCACGACGAATATAGCTGTGAATGTCTCTGTAGTGGGCTTCCTTCTTAACGGTCAAGATGTTGGTCCTCTTTTCATTGAAGTTTATAGAATGATTCGTATGTTCGTGTGTAGCCCCTTCATTTGACAACGTGTTTCTTCTCATGTTTCTTGTTATGATACAATATGTCAGTTCCCACCACAATATTACTCTTCGGTTGGTATTCAATGCGTCTAGAGCTTTTTTTTTTCAATGCCAGTTGTTTGTCACCGTTGGGGGGGGGGGGGGGGCTTACGGAATTGAAAATTCATCACTGTGGAATTCAAACTGTTGCCATTGACAAGTTGTATTGTTTGTACCGATGCTGTCATGTTAAGGGCCTGCAATTCTTCTTCTGAATAGTTGGAGCAAAAATATCCCAGTTGGTATGCATGTGGATTAATCTGTATCGCACGATTCCAGTAGGTTGATGACTGCTCTCGGTTGCATGAAATTCAATCCATCCTTTCTCCAATAGTCATCTTCCTCTTTCAACACATGGTCCTCACATTTTTTTCCACTAGCTTTCCACTAATCAATATTTAATAGCGCGGACTGGATTAGTATCTTGACGTCAGACAATTTGAATATAGTATTGTCAGCTTCCACCTGTCCTTTGACTTTAGACCACACAAGTTCTATAGAGTTAAAATGAGAATGGTACGGCGGAAGTCTCAAGCACTCATGGCCATGCTCTTCTATCAACTTGTCCATTTGATATTTCTTGCTTTTTGATGTCTGTGTTTTAAGGGCTTGCGAACGCGGTTTGTGAGCCCGTATACCCGGGTTCGAAACACGGCGATGCTGGTGTTTTCGAAAAAAGTATAGGGACTGGTCGTTCAGAAAGCAATGGCAAACTACTGAACGTAACACTTGCCTAGTACATCAACAGCAGCTGAAAATGATGGTGTTGACTGCAACGTCCCGTAAGGGATACGCAACACAATTTATTTTTATTTTTTTTTTTTAACAAGGGACAACAATTCTAGCTTGAAATACATTTCTGGAAATGGTATGTTTTCCATTCGGAGCCATATCTTTATTGCTCCCTTTGTGCTCGATGCTGTAGGTATTTTGTCTTCTTGGGCAACAACATTGGGATATCATGCAGTGTCCACAATTGGACACGACGGTCTATCTACGGATGGAAGCACTGTATTCTCGAGCCAATATCTAAATACATTACCATTCATCTTATTATGATAATCCCTATTGTCCGTATGCTTTGATACGAACACGAGCCCAGCATTCTGTAGTAAGCCATTATGCGTACTATCAGCATGGGCTATGACCAAATGCTGTCCTTTACTACTGGGCACATATCGCTTTATCTTTCCATCCACTGATTGCCATTCCTCTTCACTTGTGTGGTGCGCATTGATCCAGGCTTTATCCAAATACTCTATGTCATAATTTTCTAAACGTGAAGCCTAATGTCCTTATAATTTTCTACGAAGTTGTCTTGGATAGCTCTATGTCATTGTTCTTTCTCAGCCAAACCTTAAGTTTTCTATCAGTCACTGTTTCTTTTGTATCCAGCCTTTTAATAATAGCTCGCCTTATGACATCCTTGTCAAAGCTGTCTACAATTGCCTTTCTACCTACCATTTGCTTATTGTGTGGTGGTTTCATTCCAGATTCCAGCACCAATCGATGAAATGACCGTTTACTCAAACCCAATGCATGCACTATTCTTTTCTCGGGATTTGTAATAGAATATGAAACAATTTCCGGCGATCAGCTTCTTGATACAAATATGTGTACAACTTCATACCGATGCTTCGAAGTGTACAAAATTTCACATTCAATCCCATTCAACAATATTAACACATTCAGATGTAAGCGATAAATGGTAAGATTTTTTTTTTTTTTTAAATAATCAGGTTTCATGAAAGCACCCACATTATTGACAACACCTCTGAACACTCCCCGTTCCACTACGCGAGGCTCTTGTGGTAAGGCTAATCCCGTGTCCCACGAGGAAATTAACTATTCAACGCTAATGTTTCCGTGTGAAGGTGTAATACATTTAATAATATGCACTTCATCTCTGACCCGTAAATTATATACCGCATATAAACAAACTTTGAAATCTGCTGTACAATCTCCAGAACACAAATGTTTTTTTTTTCCTGCTAAATCTCATTATTTTCCCTCAGTTGGTTACTGAGATATGGAATTTTATATTGAGGCAGACAAAAGTAAACAGACTATAGTAATACTTGTTTATTTTTTCAGTTTGCACCAGCGGAATTATTGTGTAAACACTGAAGCCACAAACAATGTGTTGCAGGATTTATTGCCTGGCATATTTCGCTGTGTCTCGCCAGGTGCATACTGCAGAGTTATATATCATATGATGTGAATAAATGAATAATACTTCAGCTGAAACATTTAAAACACATAGTCACAGGTATTATTTCAAGTGTGGAACATCTGTTATCCCCATGGTCATTTCAAATTTACCAGGAACTCTTTCTGTTTGCACAAAACCAGCATGAACAGCCTAATTGTCTAATCAATAAATCGTGCAACAAATTGTTTGTAGTTTAAATTCACTAAAGGTAATAATGCATTTATATATGTGTGCGTCTCTTCTTCTGGTACGACACGGGGATCTGTGGTTACTGTCTTTTAATTTGCAGGTGTTTTCCTTGTTTTCCTTCTTAAGCTGGCGGTTAGTTTCCACAGAGATGTTCGCATTAAAACAAACTCATGTGTCTACCAGCTGTAGGCGCTCATGTCTTTCCACAGATCTCGATCTTTGGCGTTTGGACCAACTCTGTCGATGATATTCCTCCATGCCACCGTCTCAGTCCATCCAGCATCATTTCTCTTTGTCTGCCTCTGCCTCTTTTCTCATTGATATTTCCAGTTGTCACGATGTTCTCCAATGCCTTTTTTCTTTTCACGTGACCAAAGAAAACCGTTTCTCTTTTTCATATTGTTGTATATAATGTTCTAGTTTTATTAACCTCTTTCATGTAATCGTTGTTAGTTACTCTGGCAGTCCAAGGGATACGCAAAATTCCTCTCATGAAACATATCTGTGTTGCTTTTAAGTTCTTCCTAATTTGTTCATTTGCGTTTCAAGATTAATTCCCAAAAATCAAAACCGGTTCTTTTTCGCATTTCAGCACCCTCTTTCTTTCTTACATTCAATGATAGGGACTTATTACTAAGATACTCATTTTCAGAAATGCATCTTTTGCTTTCCCCTGTTCTGCTCTTAATCTCTGTTGTACATCTTCCATCTGATGTTATACGAAGGGGCTTCAAATGAAAACCTTAAATGTTTTTGTGAATATATTCTGAACATAAAAATAAAGAACAAATGTATCATTGTTCGATGTAGTCACAACTGTGTTCATTTCAAGTCCTCCGATAAAATGCTTAGATTCCTGTAGAAAAGAATTATCTGGAGTCACTATTTTATGTGCCTGACCCGGTCGTGAACAGTCTGTCACAGAAGTCACGCCGTTTTGAAAATTCCTACTCCACCCATATACACTTGCTGAACTGACCGGCATGCATCGCCATACTGGACCTTTATTCGCTGCTGAATGTCTATAGGCTTCACCCCTTCATTGATCACAAAAAACGGACAGCAGAACGCTGCTCCTCTTTGGTGCATGTCAAAAGTGGGGCGGCATCTTACGTCCTTGACGTCACCATATTTGTCTGCACCGTGATGTCCACGTATTAACATTCTTCACTTCATTAACAAGAATATTAACAGGTTACAAGACAATGGTATGGTTATTGTGATTTATATCACACTTTTAAGTTTTTCATTTGAAGCCCACTCGTTATTGTCCCTAGGGATTTAAATTGATTTCCCACTGGACGTTCTTTCGAGTCTGCGGACAATGAAATACATACCACCGTGGAGGAAACATTATAGACTTAGGCCTAATCCTTGCCAGTTGGTGTGTCTTGTGTAGAATCATGACCTGGTTGCATCCTAACATGCCTCTCCGCAGATGCAAAGTCCCAGTACTGGCCCCGCCGAATTCTGAGCTTGGAGAGGGGACGGAGAACACAACACAGTCCCCGTTAAGATAGTATGTGGGTACCGTGTCCGGGAGAAAGTCTCTGCATCAAGCTCATTTTGATAGGCGCATGGGTGCCGTGTCCGGGGGGAAAGTCTCTGCATCAAGCTCATTCTGATAGGCGCATGGTGACGTGTCTGGAGGAAAGTCTCTGCATCAAGCTCATATATAATATTTTGTTAACTATGAATTCTCATTTTCATGTACCATGTTGATGCCACGTGAAACGTATTTGTTTTCCTCAATCCTAAATTTCATCTTGTGTACACGTGTAACATTTTTTAATGCATCAAAACGTGTTAATTGTGTTGAAATATGACATTTATTCTTTTGAATGTTCTGTAAAAACTACTTCTAGCTGTACAAATATACAAAACTATGTTCTTCACCTGAGTCGTAAATAGTTTACAGTTATTTTACACATGTAGTAAACAATGTTCTCAATGGGGGGTTTGACAAGAATGTTAACTATATCTTTCAGTTACAAACACAAAGCTTCTGGTTGCGTAAACATGAAATATTTATTCTATATCAGTAGTTATGGTTTGTGTATTCAGATGTTATTAAATATAACGTCTCCTTGTATGATGTATGAATTACCAAAACAAACAAGAAGTAGACCAGAACTTACAAGAACACGACCACAAGTGACAAAATGGACGTTGCGGCCAAAGCCTTCGTCAGAACAGAAACAACAAGCCGATACCGATACAGCTACATGACAAACACCACATAAAATAATAAATATAAAATTTACTCAATTGTATCTTGTTGTGAACTGGACACGTTTTTCATTAAATCCGCGTGAATGAATCCAACAAAGCGGTTGGGCCGGAAATGTGGTTAAGGGGGTCAAGAGGCTTAAGGTTAATAACGCCTCAAGCCCACGGATTGCCACATCAACACCATAGGAGACCACAGGCTGGGGAAGAGGGTGGGGGTGGCACCCATGTGAGCGAATGGTAAAGTTTGTCAAATTTGTTTAATTAATTTGTTAATCATTATATTGTTCAAATGTATAACTTTCGAACATCTGAAATTGTCTTTAACATGAATTAGATCAGTGGTTCTCAACCTTATTTGGCCCGTGCCCTCTTTACCGTATTTTCAGAACGTCACCCCCCCCCCCCCCCTTTTCGTATTTCCTACCTAAAAATTTGGCCCGTGCCCTCCTTCACGATATTTTCAGAACGTCATTCCCCCCCCCCCCCCTTCGTATTTCCTACCTAAAGATTCCCCCCCCCCCCCCCCCGCTCCTACACAGTAGACGTAATAATGGACACTAAATTTAATAGCACATACTAAAACAAGTCTAGACATTCACATAAAACTTGATTTGTGGGTCTACTTACTTTATAAAATGAATTTTAGAAAGGTGAGACGTACAGAACCATAAAGGTATGAAGGGAAAAACAATATCAAGTAATCGGTTCTTGTATTAACTCGATCTTGAAATAATCTTAACCCCCCCCCCCCCCCTCCCCGGAAACCCTAAAATCCCCGGAGGAATTCCCCACCGGTTGAGAACCACTGGATTAGATAATTAAGAAGACGACATACAGCATCAGAAATAGACATCGTTGAGCTGTGATGAAGTAGATTATCGCAGCTTTGCAGATAGCCTTGCCTTCCTGACTTGCGTCCATAACCCATGGACACACATGCAATAACCAGAATTAAAGGACCCTTTTACTCGCCTAGAGTCCTATTGGATAAAGGATGCCAGCCACGTGATTGTATAGACCAATCATCGCACAAATGGGCGATGTGATCAGTCTCCCGCTAGCCGTCTTCACCTCCCATGACGTTTCCTGGTACCTTCTTTAGCTAGATTGGCCAGGAAGCCCTGGTAACGTTTTTATTTAATCCGTCTCTATGGAGATTCGATCACATGACCATCGGGCCGGCAGTCAAACTTTCTAGCCACGGATTCCAATGGACATACATTATGAGACCTATACTTAATGCCTGCAGCAAGTTAGCACCGAAATTGACCAGACATAAGGATCTCAGGCATCGGAAGTATTAGGGATGTGGGAACAACTTACACGTGTTCACAATCAGTGCGTAAAACGGAAACTATCAGCTCTACCACATTTCCACGTCTGGTGATGGATAAGTTAGTTGTATGTCCTTTATAGGACGTTGCAAGCAACCCCAACATTTATTGGCTAGTTGTGGTTCGCTAGGCAATGTTAATTCAACAGTTTGCCATTGCTTTCTGAACTGCCGTCGTTTTATACCATTGATATCAACGCAGTGCGGTCTGCTTCTAAATCGCCCGCAGCTGATTTCGAACCCCCGTCTCGTCATGTCGGGGAATTATGAAACTGCGCGTCTCATTAACCCTAAATCACAGCGTCGGCTCTGGTGATGGAAGTGCGCAAAAATGGCGCTGTGCATATGTCGCCGTCTATTTTAGACAATCAAATAAATAAACAACAAGTCACCAGATTTTAAAGACTGAAGATATAGTGGCCGAGTTAGGGAATAGCAAGTAGTGACACCTGACTCTAAACATTAGCAAAGAAATAATAAACATCACAAGAATAGAAAAGGCAAATTATGAATAGATTGCTTCTCAACTGACTCTAATTATTCGCACAGACGTGGTAAACATGGCAAGAGTACAGAAGATACATTATGAGTGGACTGTTTTTCAGTATGATGAAGTCATCAATCGAAATATTATCAAAAGAATAAACGAACGAACGAACGAACGAACGAACGAACGAACGAGCTTTATTTTATTTAGGGTTGCAAATTGGGCACACAGGCCCGTCTTGCTTTCGGCCCTACCAATCACTAATCTGTCGAACACCAATTATCTAATGAATGTTACATTAACACTGAAGGGAAGAGAATCCAAAGAACATGCAACATTATCAATAATGGAAATAAAGATAACGTTACAGTCACTAGACAGAATAATGTAACCAACAACGTAACTAGACTGTCCATGTTGCTTCCTTGCTTTGCTTGAGACGAATGCCCCGTTCAACCTTCGAGTGTATCGACTTGGTTGTAATTGGGGCCTTTATTGTGTATCTAAGACTTCTTCTTTCGAAAATATACATGTGTGTATCTGCTTCCTTATGTTTTCTTTTAATCTACTTAAATAGCGTTGGTCTAATCAGTCAGCTGGGAACCCACTCGACATGACAGGTGACATTTGACCGTCTTGCGCTGGTTTTCATACAACGGTATGAGCGTCTGTCGTTCAGAAATCAGTCAAAAAATGCAAGAGTTGATTGCTACGTCCTGTAAAGGATATGCAACTATCTTAGCATCATGGACAAACAAAACATCAGCGCTCCAACGGTAAGGGATCTATTGGAGAACAAACTAACTCACGGAATAATTGAAACTTTTATCAATGATATGGAAACGCGTTAGAAAACAGAGCTTACGTGGGTGTGTCGCGAAGTGCAGTGACATCGATTTTAGTTCGTCAATCAATCGATCGAGAAAGTCGATTAATATAGTCCTATTAATATTTCAGTATTTATCTGTGGGGTCTCCTATGCATAGCGGACATGGATAATCACATATCCTTTACAGGACGTCGCAGTCAATCCTCGCATCTATTAGCTGTTTGTGATTTCTAAACAAGTTTAATTTCTGTAGTTTGCCATTGCTTTCGAAACGACTGGCTCTCATACCATGGTATGAAAACCATTGTAAGGCGGTCTGCTGCCGAATCTCTCGCAGCTGTGTTTCTAACGCGGTGTGTAGGAATTACCAGGCTTGGCCATGGAAATGTTAATCCCATGGGAAAAGTCCCATGGGATGGGATGGGACAGGCATAACTTACTATGGGATGGGATGGGATGGAAAATTATGTCCCATTGACAAGCATGGGAATTACGAATTGCGTCCGTAATCCCATCGCCACAACGCCAGCTGAAAACACCTCTTATGTTCGTGAATGGCAAGGGTTCAGCTCCTACTGCAGGATAGCACACACCAGGCACGGGCGGGCAGGTCACACCGTATGGGTAAACACGTCGGTATAAAACATCTGCATTGGATACCATCGGAGGCCGCGGTGGCGCAGTGGCTAGCACGATTGCCGGACAGTCCTGTGGCCATGTTTTCGAATCTCCAGTGAGGTAGGGCTATTTAATGTAATGGGATACCAAGGCGGTCGGTGTAACACAAACTTAGAAAGAAAGAAAGAAAGAAAGAAAGAAAGAAAGAAAGAAAGAAAGGAATTTGGTTCTAAGATTTCAAATTGTCAATGTGGTTAGTGGGTTGTTACTATAGTTTTATTATAAATATGTATTTAATTAACCTAACATTTGTATAATACAACATTATGTCAGAACCATGTTGTATTGTTCCTTTGCTTACGAGTTTGTATGTTGTATCCATAAGCTGTCTTGTTGCGTAGGTATCTTTAAGTGTCTAAGTAACACACTACATACGGGAAAGTCCAGATTTGACAATTCGGGAAGTTAGTGATGAACAAGGAAAACAAAATAATAAAACACACACCGGGTGTTTGTAAAATCTCACTACACTTTATACGTAGAATAAATTTGAAAATTGAAGGACTTGATGTCATAAAAAAGTGTGCTCCACAATTCATCGTGAAGCAATATGCAGCGAAAACTGTCGTCTGCTGGGGTAATTCTTTGCATTTCAAACAGAATTGTGTTATTAACGGAAGAAAGAAGTTTTCACATTTGTTCTACATACAAAGTGTAGTGAGACTTTACAAACACCTGGTATATTTCATTACGTGCCTTGCCGACTGGTGTGAACGACCATCTTGCGATCTCCAACACCATGTATCATTTCGTTTGCTGATACCTGTCAGCCATCACCTCATCTAAATGCTGTCCCTATGGTACCTTGCGGTGTCGAGGTGAAGCATAAACAGCGGAAGAGTGTCCGTTTATGGGCTTTATATATCGAGATTACCATGGACTCTGTTATTCCCTCTGTCCATATTTACATAGTCGGTCTCAACATCTGGTTCCATTTGGTCTGTATAGCTTTCCATGCCACTAGAAAAGGCTGTCAAGAATCTTTTCTCTTCGTCTTCCGCTGTCTCTTCTTCCACAAACCGTTCTAGTTGTAGCAACACATTCTGGTGTTCCTCTTCTCTTAATGCGGCCAATAATGATAACTGTCTTTTTCTGATCTGTGTCATAAGCTGTCCTTGATGTAGCAGCCTCTGTCAAAATATTTATCGTATTTTATTTTGGATGTCTAAGGAAATTTCAGCATTCATTTGTAAAACCACATCACCTGAAGCTTCGAGAGATTTCATGGGCCGTATATTAATTACAAATGGCTTAGGAAAGATCTGCACACGAGAAGGTATGGGCAGCACAAAAGATATATGTCTATTTTAGAGAGTGTACGCAGGCCATTAAGAAACAAATAGTAGTGGTGGCGCAGAGGCCACTGCTCGTGCTTGCCGACCTGGTGGTCATGTATTCAAATCCGCATCGAATCGGATTGTTTTGTATTTTTTTTTATTAATTCACCTGGTCTCCAAGGCCTCTCTAGCCTAAAATATATTTGTTTTAATTCACCTGGTCTCCAATGCCTCTCTAGCCTAAAATATGCTTGTTTTAATTCACCTGGTCTCCTATTCCTCTGCAGCCTAAAATGTGTTTGTTTGTTTTTTTAATTTTAATTCACCTGGTCTCCTATGCCTCTCTAGCCTAAAATATATGTTTAATTCACCTGGTCTCCTGTGCCTCTCTAGCCTAAAATATATGTTTAATTCACCTGGTCTCCTATGCCTCTCTAGCCTAAAATATATGTTTAATTCACCGGGTCTCCTATGCCTCTCTAGCCTAAAATATATGTTTAATTCACCTGGTCTCTTGCGCCTCTCTAGCCTAAAATATATGTTTAATTCACCTGGTCTCCTATGCCTCTCTAGTCTAGAAAGGACACGAGAAAATGTCCAGGGAAATAAAGGCGGTTGGTTTGATAGTGACCACATCATCCATTGAGTACCGATTGGTTTATACAATTATCGAGGTATCATCATAAGCCCAACAGTCGCAAGTCGTGTCAAAGATCCTTTACACCAAGAATCACATTTGGTGGCGAACCGTGGTAAAAGCGCCTGCCTTGGGCATGTCAAACGACATGATGTCCTCTCAAAGGTAATCCTTATGGTACAGTTGAGGGCAAGCGGATGTAGTGATAACTGTCAGGAGTCGACAAGGTGTAGTTCCACACCTTCGTGTGTTGGTGAGTACATAGAGCAGTGGAGGTCTCTCTTTACTGATGATTCCATCATGACACTGCTGCGACTTACATCCTGGGATAGTCAATGGGACCAGACAGACAGACAGACAGGCAGGCAGGCAAATACACAGGCAGACAGGCAGGCAGATACACAGACAGACAGACAGAGAAGCGTTGAAGCTCCTACTTCTTCTGCTTGCCAAATACAGTATTTAACCTTTTGAACCGCTTGTCAACGCCATGACTAGAAAAGTGCACAGCTGCCCAACCTGACAAATAGCACAGCTATGACACAAGGGCCAGGTGCACAGAATCTTTCTTTGTAGTCTGTTATAAAATAAAAACAGACGGAGCAAATTATCTTCTACTACACAGAACTTTGACGGACAAGTTTTGGAAACAAATCCTCTCTGTAAGGTTTCTCCAACCAGCAGGAGCCCCGCTGTCCAAACATTGCCTGCAGGGCGTCGTGCTGTTAGAAGTCAAATCTGAGTGAACATGGCAAAACAGGCTTCAGTCACGTAACGCAGAGCTATCATAGTCGTGTGCCACGGCATCGCGCTTCTAGACCAGCGATTCCCAGCCTTTACTCAAGACCCGACCCTTCTTTGGAGTCCCGATTTGCACTGTGAAACACGGGGACTTCAGCAATACCATCGGATCACCATTGCTGATGAACAACATAAACATGCTATTCAATATGTTGTCTTGCTATATAGACTATGGTGAAGCGTCTGACCGTGTGGAGCATGAATAATTGTGAGACATAATGACAGAAATGTGTTTCCTATGACATCTAATACATATCACAATTAGATGCTACAAGGGACCAAAGGCAGCCGTGAGAATATGTGGTGATACAACAGATTTGTTTGGTGTAGAAACTTGAGTCAGACATGACCACATTTTATTCCCTCATCTGTTTGTCTTGTGTATAGAAACCGTCATTAGGAAGGTAACAGAAAATATCGAAAACGAACAATACGATATTTGTAAGCTGGGGAATAAAAATAAAATGACGTCGATATGACGACTGCGTAATAATGTTATCAACAACACAAATGAGAATTACAAAACTACAATCATACAGACCCATAGCAGAAAACTGCTCCGGGACAATACAAACTAAACTAAATTAAACTAAAATAATACAAAAACACGTTATTAAGTCATTACAAGAACTAAGTGTGAATCAAAATCGATATCTTAATGCAACAAAATCAAATATTATGACAACTGAGAAAACAAATGTCTTCCTCTTTTTCTTCTTCCCTTCACGTCACAATGGATCAGAAGACCTCAGTCCACTCATGCCAAGGCCGGTGTAGATGTGGTCCTGATTGGCTGACTTGTGCAGCTAAGTATGCTGCTATATGCCGCCAACCTTGCTTGGTGGCTTCCTACGACATTAAGGTAGATTACGGAGTCACTATTCTTTGCTTTGGCTATGTGTCCGAGTAATACGGGGGCGAAAACAAATATTGTCACAGATGGCTTATCAACGGAGAGAATCTACAGAAATTGGGTAGTTTTGAATATTTAGGGATCTTGGTGGGAACTCGTTGACATAAATTAAAAGAAAAAACACTGCTCTATAAACACTGTTATCTGTTATCTCTTGTGGTATCATCCTTGCACTGCGTACAAGCTCCTGTGTGCTCATATCCCCGCATACCCCCACCCCCACATATACATCAGCTTCCGAGGCTAATAATGCCAGTTCTGTGTTGGTTGAAAAGCCATTCGTTCTCCCGGTGTGCCTCTCGTGTCTGGCCGTGCCAACTCTTTTTTCTTTTTTTTAAGTTTGAAAACACTGTCATACTAACCTCATTATGGACAGGAACTCATAAAACAACAAAAAGTCGCAACACAAAGACACAACATATGTGAGAAATTTCCTTGTCCACATCACCCAGCGAAGGCGTATGGGTATAACAAATATGGGGCTAACACAGTATACACAGAACGTAATTCTGGGTCATTAAAATAGCATGACAACTTTCAGAAATGTACATTAAACAAGCATAACTGCGAATGTGTGACAACGAGGCAGAGAAAAGCAAAGAATAGTAAAACTATCTACCGGACATGTGATTACAGGTTTCCGCCATAAGAAAACAAGAAAAGCACACTGTATTCTACCATACGTATCGTAATGAAGCGACTAAGGACTTGTCAGGCTGGCTTCAGATCCCGTTGGGAACAAACAACGCTTGAGTTGCAAAATTCAACCAACTATGAATACGCATAACAATCAGGTGGAAAAGAATAAACAAAGGGAGGCTGTTCTAGAAAAACTGAGGTAATGAGAACAAATTCGTAAGGAGTTCGGATCGCAGATGCGCTTCCTTTCACCTAGAGAAGTTTGCTTAACTGGCACTTAAAGTAAGCAACTCATTTGTCTGGAACCCACATGACAACGGAAACAGGCGTCGATGGTAAAATACAGGGAGATTAGTATGTAAAATACAGGGAGGTGAGTATTGGCGACAGAAATCAATAATCGAACAAGGAAGATGATGCATGATATACAAACGACAAGACGGTTTCAGGTCAGTTTAGTTTAGTTCAGTTTAGTCGATGGATCAACATCACGGCACACGGGTGCAACCCATAAGTGTTACATTCTTCTCCTAACTCAAACCTGAGTTTTGAGAAACTCAGCTCAGTGCACGAGCTCCGTAGCACCGACGAGGATCCTGAAATACTTTGGGTAGCTGACAGCCTATGTTTCAATGGGGATTAAAGGACGAAAGAAGAAAACGGACTACAGGCTAGTAAAGGCATCTTTTACCATATTCTTGTCAAACAAAAAGTAGGTTTGGACCAAACAAACATGAAAGGTGGAAAATGTAAAGTAGGAGTGCGTCATAGTTACGGCTTAAAAGTTACTAACATGATAACAGATGTTGCATTATAACGCAAGGACAATATTCCAGCGATTTATAAACCTATGGTAAATACGGGAAGTCGCTTACAACGATTCATTATCACATGGCAAGTAATCAATTAAAGGTGTATGTTTAGCCATGCGTCGACGTTCGCTAGTTCCTACAGGAGGAGCTGTTGTTATTTGGAGGCGACAGGTTCGAACCCCGTGTAATTTGTACAGCTTTCAATATTTATATAGTATAGTGTGTCATTTAATCTATACTTCTTACGGCTGTTTCTATGGGTGTCAATCAATTTCTGTGAATTTTTATCGCGAATGTATTTCTCAGAAGGAGAAAGAATTATAGCCAGGTCATCTTTGAAGAGTATCTTGGATACAGGCAAGAATAAATGCACCCTTACGACAAGATGTGAATGTTGAACAAAGGTGGCTACTGAAGACGATAAAATTGAAATATTGTGGTCACTTGAAGCGTGTTTGGAGAGAACAATAATAGAAGGGTATATGTCCGGGAAGAGAGGAAGAGGACGGCCAAAGAGAAGATGGGTTCAGGATGTGGCATATGATCTCCAGATGGGTGTATCGGACGCGGGACATCTTGTTAATGACCGGAAAGTTTTCCGGAAGGTTGTTATGGGAGCGAGGTTCCGCAAAGGACATGCTACTGAATGAATGAATGAATGAATGCAAGAAGCAGTCTTTGAGGGTTGTTCACTGATATCGTGGTTCTTGAAATAGATATATACTTACTTGTTCGCTGAGGTAAATGGTTATTTTATTCTCTTAGTGAATGTAATGCATAATATAAAATATATTATTGATGTTCGAAGGATGAGCGGTTGGAAGGGCCGAATGTAAGACGGGCCTGTGTGCCCTATTTATGGCACTGAAAATAAAATTTGCTAGTTCGTTCTCTGTAGTTTATGCTTGTATAGTTCAAAAGAAAGTAATTAGTTTCATGTCATTTTACAGAACGTTCCAATCAATCCCAGAATTTATTGGCGGTTTGCGATTTACTATTCAATTTTTTACATTCAGTTAGTTAGCCATTTTTTCCAAACGACCAACTCTCATACCAACAAAATCAACACGACACGATCTATTCCCAAATCGCCATCAGTGCAGATATTCGAACTCTCGACCTGGTAATGAACAAGGACCATATTCAAAATGGAGTCTTCACTTAGCAAATAGCCGTCTATTCTTGTATCTGTAACATTGATATAATACAAATATATAACTTATACTATCCGTGTTGCAATATCAGCAGTGTACATTCCAGACCAAAGTATTATGTAGTTAGTTTAGCACATCGGGGAAGGTATTTATCAATGAACTCTTTGCTCCCAATGAAAATGTACCGCGTGAAAGGGGCTGAATGCTTCTTAGAAGGCTTGTGTGTTAGCAGACCAGGTTTTGAATACTGTACAAGCAGCATAGTGGAATGTTTGCCAAGAAAGCCATCAGACGTCAAAACATTATAACTTCGTAGACAAGACTTTTCTTTAGGTTAAAATGCATCCTAATACTTTAGTTACATGTTTCTTTTTCTCCTTCTTCTTCTTTTCTTTTTTCTTTACCGTCATGTCGATTGTTTTATTTTGATGGAGTAAATATATTAATGACCCAGAATATTTCACTGTTCATCTAACAATATAGTGTTCGCACCTTATACCCAGTACAGCACACGGCGGTGGGGACTAATTACCTCTATACAGTCGGGATGGTGATAACAGATAACCGTGTGTTCGAATCTCAAAAGAGACGGGTTTTATTTTAAATGACTTGACCTCAGATCTCAAGTCGTCTCTCTTAAAATGGGTACCAGGGAATGTCTAGGGAAGCAAAAGTGGACGGCGTGACACTAGATCATACTACCCATGGCTTGCTGACTGGTTTATAAAATATGGGCATGGCACTATAGACACATGACATCGCACTATAGACACATGGCATCGCACTAGAGACACATGGTATCGCACTATAGACACATGACATGGCACTATAGACACATGACATCGCACTATAGACATATGACATGGCACTATAGACATATGACATGGCACTAGAGACAGATGACATGACACTATAGATACATGACATGGCACTATAGACACATGACATCGCATTATAGACATATGGCATGGCACTATAGACATATGGAATCGCACTATAGACATATGGCATGGCACTATAGACACATGACATCACACTATAGACACATGACATCGAACTATAGACATATGACATGGCACTAGAGACAGATGGCATCGCACTATAGACACATGACATCACACTATAGACACATGACATCGCACTATAGACACATGGCATCGCACTATAGACACATGGCATGGCACTATAGACACATGACATCGCACTATAGACATATGGCATGGCACTATAGACATATGGCATCGCACTATAGACACATGACATCGCACTATAGACATATGACATCGCACTATAGACGCATGACATGGCACTATAGATAGATGACATCGCACTATAGATAGATGACATCGCACTATAGACACATGACATCGCAAGGTGTGAAACGGGGCGCTCTACGTACTTAATGTATTTCCTCTACAACAGTGTTTCCCAACCTTTTTTGTGCTATGCCCCACCCAAGCCTTTCTAGCATTCTTATGCCCCCCCCCCCCCCCCCCCAACATATACATTATTTTTAATATTCAAAAATTGAAATTTTCACTAAAGAAACTTGAATGATAGGTTTTAGGCAGAAATCACTAGGAAATTACTGAGCAAACACAGTAAGTAAATTTTCAAAACATATAATGGAGAACTACAATATACAAAACACTGATTAGACCAGTTGTGCTGTATGGCTCTGAAACCTGGAGTACAACTAAAGGAGACGAAGACTTGTTACAAACCTTTGAGAACAAAGTCTTAAGACGCATCTTTGGGCCCATTAGGGATACACAAAGTGGAGAGTGGAAAAGAAGAAGCAACAAAGACATTTATGATCTGTTTAAGTCCCCGCTAATCACTGGTATCATGAAGGCTAATAGACTGCAATGGCTGGGGCATATAGAAAGAATGGAAGATAATAGGGAAACAAAACTCGCTTACACTCAGGAAATAAATGACCGTAGACCCCGAGGTAGACCAAGAAGACGGTGGAGAGATAATATACATACAGACCTACAAGCACTTGGAATCAGCGACTGGCAAGAGAAGGTCAACCAGAGAGACTGAATGGAGACGGCTTGTATCTGCAGCAAAGAACCTCAATGGCTCGGAATGCTGAAGAAGAAGAAGATAATGGAGAACTGCATTTCAAGTACACAATAATTTTAATGACAGATTTTTCTATATTATTTTAATTATTAGTAATTATTTATTATTTAAATTTTGTGAGATCCTTGCGCTTGATGCTTGCTGCAAAGAGATTTTATGTCAGGTTCCAATTTAGTTAACTTCAGTCCCAAGTCTCCCCATTTTGTTATATCCAGCCGAGTTCTTCCATTTTCGAATTGCCCCCCTTAACAATCGAATTGCCCCCCTGTGGGGCGTGGGCCCCACGTTGGGAAACACTGCTCTACAATGTCCACTCAAGGTAACTAATTCCATCTACTCTTAGGTTTTATCCCTTCTTGCTGTGGTATTTGTTGGCGGTGACTGTTTACTGCAATAATTATCCGAGAATGTTGGTATTCAATCTTATAGGGTCGTAACAATTCGTTTAAAACCAATGGCTCCCCTTTGTAGGGTAGCCACCTCGATGTGGCAGAGGGACCTGCGTGTCCCAGTGGATTCCCCCCCCCCCTCTCCCACCCAGAGCTATACCGACGGTAGAGTAGCTACTGATAGGGTCTCCCGTCTCGGAATGGTGACCAAAGGAAGAGATACATTCTGCTGACTTGTAGAGTGGGGACAGTCAAAGACTAGAGAACGTAAACCCGAACAGTGCTTGAAGAAATTGGATGTACTCAGCTACAGACTTGACGAAACAATGCAACACAACTCACTAGATGATAAATGACAAACCCAAAGATTTTGATTTGTTTTTGTAAATTCCAACCCTATAAACTTGATTAACGTATTAATTTTTTATTTTGATCCCATAACTTTTCAAGGACCCTTAATTCCTTCAACGTAATGATACTAATTCTTTCCCTTTTTTTTCAGACATGATGTTTTAAACTATATGTTACCACCTCATAAACGTTGATACCTAGAACAATATTTCTAGTCTGAGAATGGCAGTGGGGGACGTCACAGCGGCATACCGTTGGCTGGAGGACAAACAGTACATGCATGTCGTGTTTGTAACTGACTAACAGAGCATCTTGGCAAAGGTGAAGACAGGAGGCTATGTGCAGAGTGCCATGCGTCAACTCAAACGTCAAAGGTAGAGAGTATCTGTTGGATCTTTTTCCCAACACACGCTGTTGTGGCGGGAAACGAGCAGACGGACAAACTGGTTAGGTCTGCACCGTTGGGTGCTTTACTGACGAATTCTCATGCAGATGTGGTCATAACCCTTTGAGATCATTGCATACAGTGTGGTAGAACAGATAAATCATCATAGCCTGGAGAGATAGGGCGGCAGGGAGTGACCACAGGATCTGCCCGACAATCAGTACTCCCGGGAAAGACCAGACGGAAACATAATCAGACTGCACCTGGTGCCATTAGTATTGGGACTCTCCGCTGGCTGTTGAAGATGAGGACGGAGCACGTATGGGAATGTTCCAAGTGTTGTAATCTCAATACTCTACTCAATTCAACTATATCCCCTATTTTTCATACATTATAACACATTCACTACTATTTCATACATTATAGCACATCCACTACTATTTCATACATTATAGCACATCCACTACTATTTCATACCTTATAGCACATCCACTACTATTTCGAAAATGTAATGTTGTATGTCCATTGCAGCCCGTTGCGATCAACACCCAAACCTAGGTTCATTAACTATGGAGTAGTTTGTCAGCGCTTTCTGAACGAGAAGTCAACGCTTTTGTCCAATTGACTGGACGGTGTGGAATGAACCCACGATCCCGCCTTTAGTGCACCGAAAAGTTAAATGCACGCAAGCGTATTAAGCCCCGCTGACCTCTCGAATATTTGTATCTTGATATTTATTATGTCAGGATTCTATTTGTATTAATAATCTATGTTTGTCCAATTAATATTGTTCCTTCCTGTTATTTGTTCTTTGTGCTCTTCTGTCTCTGGTTCATTTATTTGTTCGCGCGCTATATGCATGTCTCCTCTGTGGTGTGTCTAATGCATTTCTCATTTAACCAACCTTTTGAACTTTATTAGCACTTCATTATGTGCATTTTTTCTTTCGTACTGTTTCTTCTTTCTTTAGTGTTAACTATGCAAAAGCATAACACTTCACACACAAAGGTTGTATATACTATGGGGCAATCCTTACTTTATTATTTTATATAGGCTATAATTTATTTGTCAGAACGAAAACAACCGAAAAAGAAATTTGACAGTTCACAGACATTAAACTTTTGTTTAACTACATACCCACACACTATGTCAGTTTGATCATATTTTTTTCTAGCTAACCCTTAGTTAAACCTACTTTATGAAAGACATGAATAAAAAATATTAACTTATCCAGAGAACGAATGACTAATTCCATTGAAACGAATAGGTGCGAACATTAAATTGCGTATTTAGACTAGCACCGTAAATGCAAGGTGTCTACAAAGATTGTGTGCCATGACTAGTTGGTCTACATGTCTAAAGGTCACATGTAACGTGTTGAGAGAAAGAGATGGGTCTTATGAAGAATGATCCTCTTATAATTGACAGTAGACAGAATGTGCCAGTTGGACTGCCTCCGAATTGCCTTGCTCAATGTGACTTCAATGTCCTTTACCCATCTTCGTGTTGGCGGATCTCCGCCTCTCCTTCCAAGAACCAAGCTGTCTAAAACTGTTCTTTTCTGTTCTTTGTGTATTCCAGTTTCAGTATTTCAGTTTCCGAGACACAGGGTTGTTTTATGGGCCAGTTTTCTTTGGCGTTCAGATCTTGTAGAATATCTGTAAATTTCTTCGTCTTGATCCAAGGCATTCTACGGGTGTTTCTGCATCACTGAAAACCTGACGCGAGAAAGTAACACAGTACAGACGTCTCATCCGAGTCTAGTTTTCTGTGATATTTATACGCTCATGACTGCCTGGGAGGTGGCGGTAGCCTAGTGGCTAGACGCTCGCCTGTCGTGTCGGTGATCAAGAGTTCGATCCGCATTGCGGTGGTTTCGAATTTGCAAAGTTCACTTGGGCTGCCAGGTAGATCTAGCCTAACATGTGTACCAGCAAATGACTTGGGAAGTAGAGGCGGTCTGTGTGATACTGGTCATGTCGTTTGCCGAGTGCAGATTAATCTGAACATGAACAAATACTGTATATCACACACACACACACACACACACACACACACACACACACACACACACACACACACACACACACACACATATACCATATTCCGATGGTATAAGGTGTCGGTCGTTCAGAAAACAATAGCAAACTACTAAAGATGGGAAAATCATAAACAGCCAGTAACTGCTAGAGTTGGATGCAACGTCCTGTAAAGGGACATGCAACTAACTTTAACATTAAACACTTAAGAGAAATATCCATCCATCATGTGCCATGCCGAAAGCGTGGGCGGTCATGTTTTGCCATCTCACTTGATGACCAGACTCGTGGAACAGCTCAGTGTTTCTATCTTAACCATGCCACGTGGCCAAGCCATCCAGGTATTTATTTCTATGTCTTCCCTTTGTTCTCTTTCCTTCGATCTTGCCACTTGTCACCAAGTTCTCCAATTTATTTCTTCTCATAACATGCCCAAAAAATGTTGACTGTCTAAGTCTGATTTCTCTAATCAGTTTACGAATTTCCTAACTCTCTGTATAAACAATGTATAGAATCAGTGTGTATATGCGTACATTACAAGTTGCATCTTTGAGGCACCCTGAGTAATACCTTCATTCCGATACATTTAATTCATAAATATAAATATTCTTTTATGCAGCATACGTTTGTGCCAGGCAGCGCTGAATGTACACCAGAAGACACATCGTACACCCGCAATAAGGCATCATTGAATCAAGCCTTAAAAGCCTTTGCCAGTTAATTTCGGTATGAACAACCACACTGCAGATATGAAGTGGTGAATGAAACAAGTTTCGTGTATAAATGTTTACCTAACAAATATACAAACGCACAGCGTTCAGTGCACGGTGAAACTGATTAGCATAAAATTGATATAGAAATTCAAGCGATGTACACGTCTGCTTGCGAATTCGCTTTTCACGGAGAGTGAATTTCGGTAGAACTATATGTATACAAAATTCAAGATTGGTGACTCAGCCATGTGCACATGTGGTTTGGCATCGCAGACAGCAGAGCACATACTCCAGGATTGCCCAAACTGCAGCATATCCAGGCGAACCTTCTGGCCTAGAGAGACAACAGTGGAAGATAAACTCTTTGGACCGCTGAATGAACTAAAAAAGACTGTTAGATTCATACAAGAGACAACATTGCAGTTATAAACATAATTTAGGCGAACGAAAGAAGAAGAAGAAGAAGGTAGAACTATTTGATGTAGGATGTAGAGCTAAAATGTAAGTTAGCTGCGTGACTTTTATGGGCTACTACTTCCAGTGCAATAAACTGAATTTTGCGTGCGGGATAGCTTTCCCTATTGTTATTTGTCTATCAAGAATGATGATGACCATTCATTTCATCCAGTAGGGTTGAACGTATGGAGCTGTGAGTATTAAGATGGCTGATAAGGCCTATTTTGGCTCGAACTGTTCTTTGATAATGTGGGCAAAAAATACTTGACGTTCCAAGAGGAAGATCTCCAGCAGTGGTTTTTGTCTGTCCAACCTTTTCTTCACAGCTCTTGCAGTCCTGGCTGCTTCACAAGTGACTGCACCCTTATATAATGATGCACGCCACTAATTACGGTCTTTAGCAGCAGTCTCCCAGGTGTCCAGATGAATTCCAAAAGCTTTCAGTGAGATTTTCAGTGTCTTTAAAGCGTTTCCTCTGGCCACCTTGAGAGTGTTTACCACAACGCAGCTCGCCGTAAAGAATTTGTTTAGGGAGCCTGTGATCTGGCATGGATGGATGTTCGTCCATCACGAATGATGAGGACCATTTATTCATTGCATCTTTTGATTTGATGAAGAACGAATGACTTGCGCTTTAGTTTGGATTATAGTGAGGAAGTGGTTGCTCGCCTGTCTCTCTGGCCTAGGGGTTACAACACTTTCTCCGTAATCCCGTTTATCACGCAGTCTCGTAGCGGGTGAGAGCTGGGAGCGTTTCTTCCGCCCCTGGTGACTTGCGGGATAACTGAGCCGGCCGCGCAGAAAGCAATGGCAAACTACTGAGCGTAATCTTGCCAAGAAATCAACAGACAGCTGAAAGATGCTGCTGTTGACAGCGATGTCCTGTAAAGGATATGCGAATTTTAAAAAATAAAAGTAGTTGCGCAACTCCATCGACCACACTCTCTCGCCTGCGTCCATCTGGTTCCAGTGGCGAGCATGGCAAGACGACTGGAGACGGACACAGGTGCAATGGACGTTAGGCTGCCACAGGCCAGTTATCCCTGGATATTTTGGCTCTCAAAAACAAATGGTAGCCTAGAGCTAAGTGACTAGCTAACTACGAGTTAAGTGACCAGCCCAGCGAATCTGATTTTTCATTAGTAGAGTGTGGATACTGGGCATGGACGCTCTTTCTAGAAATTCAGTGTCTGGGATCTTGTATTGCCATTTAATCTTCAATAGCTTCCTAAGGCAGACTGTGTGGAAGTGGTTTAATTTCCTAACATGTCGCTGATAAACAGTCCATGTTTCACAAACATATAGCAGTGTGGATAATACAACTGTTTTATAGACTTTCAGCTTTGTTTGCAGGCTTATTCCATTTCTGTCCCTCACATTTTTGTACAGTCTGCCAAAGGCCGCGCTGGCCTTGGAGATTCTTGCATTCACTTCATCATCAATTGTGGCAGCTGGTGACACAGTGCTGCCAAGATAGGTGAATTTGTCCACAACACTTAGTCTATGATCATTCACTTTGATATTCGGCACAGTGTGATTATTCCCTGGAGCTGGCTGGTACATAACTACAGTCTTCTCCAAGTTGATATTGAGACCAAAGTTGGCACAGGCATGTGAGAAAGCTGAAACAGTATGTTGCATGCCGCCTCTGAGTTGGCATATTTCCATATTACCAATGTCTCCCGCCATCACGTGAACCCTCTCCGACTTCTGAGGTACTTGTAGTTTAAGTTCCCAAGTCAAGAACGAGAAGTCAACATTGATTGGCCAACTTATCGATGTAGGGGTTGAACCTGTTATCTCGACACCAGCACACCGGAAGTTTAAAAGTTAGCGCTCTTATCAATTTGGCCAAGCTTATCTCTAGCAGTCTTCAATACTGAGCTGTTGATGGATAGATCTGTTTGTTATCCTTTTCATCCAATTAATTTTCAGTACCCTTCTTTAACACGTACATTCTAAGACGCATGTGTACTTTCCAGTTGACTTGTTACACTACCAAGTTTCACAGACATTTGTTTCACAAACAATATGTATGCACTTAGCGCTTTGACTTTTGTTACTGTCTGTTTCGATCCACTGCTCTTACATCACCATTATAACTCTATGATATGAATACGTTGATTCTCTTAGTGGCAGAAAGCGTTTACACCTATACATCCACATCGAGTGATTTGTAGACAGACACCTAGAGATGTGTAGACAGACACCTAGAGATGTGTAGACAGACACCTAGAGATGTGTAGACAGACATCTAGAGATGTGTAGATAGACATCTAGAGATGTGTAGAGAGACACCTAGAGATGTGTAGATATTCATCTAGAGATGCGTAGAGAGACATATAGAGATGTGTAGACAGACATCTAGAGATGTGTTGACAGACATCTAGAGATATGTAGACATTCATCTAGAGATGTGTGGATAGACATCTAGAGATGTGTAGAGAGACACCTAGAGATATGTAGACATTCACCTAGAGATATGTAGATAGACATCTAGAGATGTGTACATAGGCATCTAGAGATGTGTAGATAGACATCCAAAGGTGTGTAGACAGACACCTAGAGATGTGTAGAAATTCATCTAGAGAAATGTAGATAGACATGTAGAGATTTGTAGTCAGGCATCATGTAGACATGTGTAGAAGATGGAATATGTGACATGTGGGCCAGTATTTGGCGTGTTGTAAACGAGATCCACACAACTTGAATAATCTTGTTCCTTCATGAACTGCAGTGTCACGGCATATGTACATAAACTTAAACCTTCAAATATTGTGGTTGCAGCAGAAGAAATAATCCCCTAGCAGGGATATATTCGGGGTGCGTGAAAGGTTACGACCATCACATTATGTAGGTCTGACTGCACGTAAGAATAGGTGCCATTTCCCTCCCTTAGCGAACGACAAAGGCTGATATGTAATCCTTGTCTGACTGCGCTCATGCCATTGCCAGTGTAACATTCTAACCATTTCACCAACGCGCCATTCTTTTTATTAGTGTTGGTGCGTAACACTTGATTACGTTGAAGAGAACGTCTTTTTTATTAGTGTTGGTGCGTAACATTTGATGACGTTGAAGAGAACGTCTTTTTTATTAGTGTTGGTGCGTAACATTTGATGACGTTGAAGAGAACGTCTTTTTTATTAGTGTTGGTGCGTAACACTTGATTACATTGAGTAAAACGCCCTTTTTAGTAGAGTTGGTGCACATCACCACGTTGAAGAAAATGTCCTTTTTATTAGCGCTGGTGCGTAACTCTTGATCACGTTGAATAAAACGTCCTTATTATTAGAGTTGGTGCATAACACACGACCACGATGAAAATGCCCTTTTTATTAGCGCTGGTGCGTAACACTTGATCATCTTGAAGGAAACGTCCTTTTTATTAGAGTTGATGCATAACAAAAGACCACGTTGAAGAAAATGCCCTTTTTATTGGCGCTGGTGCGTAACACTTGATCACATTGAAGAAAACGATCTTTTTATTACTGTTGGTGCGTATCACTCGATCACGTTGAAGAAAACGTCCTTTTTGGTGGTTCTAAGTGTTGCTATTATTATTCTAGAACTCACTGCTTTCCACTCTTATTATTAGAGACTTTCTCTGCCTCTTTAGATAGCCTTAGGGCCACACCTCCTTTGGTCTGGCCTGAGAACTTCACTCGTTCACTTGTGTATAGAACATTTAATGTATTGTCAGTGTAAGGGTGTAACGATTACACCAAGATTGCATGAGAAAGCTTCATGTTATTGATTTGCCACTGTGATAATGGCTTTGGTTACACAAGACAAGTTCAAATCTATGTAGAAACATTAACATCTGTACCACTCTGTAAGACGCATGCCGATGATGTCAAGCATGCACAGAACATCTGAATACAAACCCTGGAAGTGCCAGTTTCATGGCAGAGGTACTTATCTGACTGACCTGGATCAGATCAATATCTTGTGTGTTTGTTTCATGAGCACAGGAGTAAAAAGGTTTAAAAGGTTTACGGGATATGTACGACAAACAATAAACAAACATCTCAAAGGTGAATATGAACGACAGGACAAAAACTGCCTAGGATTCATGACCTGTATGTGCCTATCCCCTGAGGATGTCAAGATGGTAAATCAACCGCCACTTTCATTCAGGGGGAACAAACTTCTGATGATCAGAAGCCTCATCTTGTGCTTGCTCCGCGGCGGAGATTTTACCTCAGAGGCTAGTTAGTTAGTTAGTTAGTTAGTCGACAGATCATCCTCGTTGCACATCGAACCATTCAGTCCATAAGTGCTCGGATCCCCTCCTCAGCAAATCCCGCAGCGTGTAGCGACTAATGACGCCAGTTCTGTGTTGGTTTATCAATCTTCTTTAGCTTCCTGCGTAGTGTTCTTGTTTGGCCACCCCTCTTTTAATTTGCTGCTCCCGCAGTCTGGCCATTGTTGTAGATTCACAGTCATCACTTGGTTCTCGCAAAAGTCTCACTTCTCGTAGAGCATTCAGATTGTCAGCCTGGTCCATGGCGCGTCCGCGCTCCACAGTAGCCTCACCTGCGAGCTTGTCAGCCCGCTCATTTCCTTGTACTCCCGCATGACCTGGCACGAAGATGAAACTAATCTTTGCCAGCCGAGACCGCTTCAGAGGCAGCAACCATTCTCTTCGGATCGACCCCTCCTCTATCCTCTTGATCATGTTCATTGAGTCGCTAAGGAAACAAGCCCTAGTGAATGTCTGTGTCTCGAGCCATGTTATTGCTTTACTTACTGCCATGACTTCCATGGTCAGGCTACTTGTGGTTTCAGTGAAAGCACCAGAGTCCTCCTTCACAATTCTCCCTCCGGCCCGAGCTGTAAATGCCCATGAGCTTCTCATATGTCGGACGACCGACCCATCTGTGTAGATGACCGCGTCACCGTCTAGCGAATTCTCGAAAATCAACGCTTGTACTTCAGCCTCAACAGCAGCCGGATTTTCTTGTCTGCATTTTCTATCTAGTTGGATGCAAACTGAAAAGGGTGTGCAGAAGTCTGTTGGCACTTGCACCCACTCCTCGCCAGGTTCTAAGTCCTCAAGTGAACACACCTGTTGAAGAATGTCTTCGGCTTGACCCATCCACGACCGTCCTCTTTTTAACCTGCTGCCCTTCACTTTCCTAATTTCACTATGCAGTGGATGTTGTGTGTTTGCGTTAATTCTGAGGTAGGCGTGTGCCCTGCAAACTTGTATTCTCTCTTCAATGGTTGGAATATCAAGAAGGTAGCGCATCGCCCTGCATGCTGTATCTCTTGTACATCCAAGAATAATGCGCATAGCTTCATTCTGTATCCTTTCCATCCTTTCTATCTGCTTATGGCTGAGAGTCAGGATTGCCATTGCATACTCCAAAACAGATATGACCAGCCCCTCGTACAGAAGACATAGATGGCGCTGCTCACAGTTTGCTGCCGCCATCACCCGCATCGCTGCCAAACCCCGCTTGGCCTTTGTTATCACCTGGTCTATGTGCACATTATAAGCAAGGCTTCGATCAAACCGTATCCCCAGGTAATTCATTGCCTGCGTTCTTTCCACCGTCTCTGAACACAGCATTACAGTTGGTGTTGGATTGTTGACAATATGATTATTCAACGAGAACCAAGTCACTGTTGCCTTTGTTGGGTTGACCATTGCCCCAGCTTCATCACACCAAGTACTTATGCGATTGAGTTCGGTTTGTAGTTCCACAGCAACCTCCTCTCTATCCCTGACGATACACTAAAACATCATCGGCATACGATAATGTCCTGCCAGGTCCAGTGATCTGCTCACTGGTGATTCTCACTGTGTAGGCGTTGAACAGTACCGGAGATAATGGTGATCCCTGTGGTAGGCCAGGATATATTGTTGTTGGTTCCGAAGTCCAACTGCCACATCTAAAAACTACTTTCCGTTGGTAGAGGGCTGCAGCGATCCAGCTAAGGAGGAATGGACTTACGTTTAGTTCAAGAAGCTGAAACATTAAAAAAATCCAGTGGTACTCTGTTGTATGCGTCCTCAAGATCAATCGCTGCAGCAACGGTTTCAGTGCCTGAGTGGAAACCTTCATAGACATCATAGGCAAAGACTGCTGCATTGGTCCAGGTTTCTCTTTTTGGACGGTACCCACCCAGGGTAGGTGGGAAAACACCTTGCCTCTCTAGTTGGCTTGATATTTTCCTGGCAATTACCTTCTCCAGCAGCTTGCCTATTGTATTCTGCATGGTTATAATTCGATATCCCTGAATTTTTTTGTGGTTGAGTGGCCATCTCCTTGCATTTTGCTCAGAGGCTATAAGTACTCACTCAATGAGCACACTTAAACACACACTAACAACATTTAAGATTTCCAGATCTATGCCATATATAATTTTTAACAGGCCATGTTTCAACTAACTGTAAGCAAAATGCAAGGGAGATGGCCACTCAACCTCATAAATCTAGTACTAGTAGTACTTGCTCCTGAACAGTTTAACACTTGATGTCGCCATAACAGTAACTCATATGACTGACCGGTCAGCATGGCTGAATGGATAAGAACACTAGCTCTTAAACTTCCAGTGTGCTGATGCCGAGGTAGTGGGGTCAACCCCAACACCGGTCAGTTAGAATAAAATGTTGACTTCTCGTCCTGTACTTGGGGACGTAAATTACAAATACCTCAGAAGTTGGAGTGGATTCGCCTGATGGCGAGGGAGATTGGTAATAGGGAAAGTTAATCCACATTCAAACATCGGTCCAGTGCACTCCCCAGTAGTGGCAACTGTTAGAGCTAGTTGCATGTGTATGGGTTATCCTTAAGTTCAATGCTAGTGAGTACAGAAAAATAAAAAAACTAATATGACTGACCTTAACCTCTTCAATCTTTACAAAACAGCATTAACCAATTTTATGAAACAAAATATGTTTTTCCACTTGCATTCTACAATCAATTCAAAATGTACTGGCAGAAATTTCAAATCTTTTATTAACAACTAAAACCAGACAAATTAATTTTATATTTACAAGAAGTAATTACCAAGTAGTACAAGAATCTTAGAAGCACTTACCGAGGTATTTCTCCAAATGGTTTGCCTTAAAATGAAATGCCAGACATGTTGCCATAATTTCCCTCAATAATGTCCACAAAATAAATATTTTCCCTTTCTGACATGTAGCCAACAAAATATAAAATCTCAAAATCCGGACTGACAAAGTGCAACACTAAACATTTATATGTGAAGTATTTACAGAAAATATCTGCTGGTGGAAAATGTAAACACAAACACAATAAAAACACTAACACTCACTGACAGCCTGAGGACAGAAGACAAGCTGTTTCATTTGAGTTTAAAGCAGGACTGGCAAACTTGGTGGGGAAAGAGCACAAGGAAGACATAGAGATAAGTATCTGAATGGCTGGGCTAAATGACATAACCAGAGAAAAAACACAGACCTAATTAATGAATGATGATTTTGTGAGATGGTGAGCCAAGATCCCCCACAGTTGCCAGACGTGGCACACGATGGTCATCATTGTACAAGGGATATCTAGATGTTATATGCAGTAAATGTGTTTCTTTTGTAATTGTCTACGGTGAAGAGGTAACGAATGCAATTACTAACCCTGTATACTGCATTCAAAACACTGCTGCAGGAGATTGAAGTAGAACTCCTTGCGTTGGTTTCCTATACAAAAAGTTGCATTTACCCAATATGTCTCACAACATGAAAGAGTTTCTTTACTAGGTGTCTAAGAGTATTACTTTAATTTGCGCATAGGCTGATAGTGTTATTAACTAAATAAAATACCAATACTGCTATTTAAATATTAGTATTATCTTATCTTTACAGGTTCATGTTATACATCTTAGGCAATTAGTCACCATCATTGAATGTCAGAAAGAAAGTACTGAAATGTTATATAGAACCATTTCAGCTGTATGGCAGTGAATCATGGACAGTGAACAAGCAAGTTAAAAAGAATATTGAGGCAATGAAGATGTAGTTTCTGATATTATGTTGTGCATAACTTGGGCTGCCAGAGTAACGTACAATGATTACCTGGAAAAGACTAATAACAAAAGTAGAATATTATCATGATTATAAGAAGGAGACAGACAATGTTCTTTGGTCATATAATGAAAAGAGAGCCAATGGAAAATATTGTGACAACTGGAAACATCAACGGTAGAACAGGCAGACAGAGAAATGATGTGGCAGACTAAGATGGAGGCATGTTGGGATATCATCAACTAAACTGATCCAGAACATCAGGGGTTAAGATCTGTGGATATCATCAACTAAACTGATCCAGAACATTACAGGTTGACATCTCTGGATATCATCAACAAAACTGATCCAGAAAGCCAGGGGTTGAGATCTGTGGATATCATGTGGAGAAACATGAACTTCTATGCCAGTTGGCAGGGCACGTGATGATGATGAACCTTACAGGCAGCAAAAACAAACATCTTATGAAAATATACAACAACATGAAGAAAATACTACCATTAACACAATAACATGAGAATTTACAAGTGTCAGTTGTCAAAACCTCTAGATAATAGACATGTGAAGAACATGGAAGGAACTATATAGGATATCAAAAAACAGGCGGGCTTAGTTTGTGACAATAGAGCTCCATTGGGGGGTTACATGGCATAAGGTGGGAGAAAGAAGAAACCTTGTTGGCTATAAAACCCCAGAGAGACATCCCATCTACATGTTTTATAAACAGCCACTTAAATTTAGTTCTCCCACAAATTTATTATACATCAAAATGTGCAAACATACAAACAAATCATCACTTGCAACATATACTGTATTACAAATTTGTGAAAAAGCAATGTTCTTAAAACAAATAAATAATAAACAGAAATTTCATATCATTTTACAAGTAGTCATACTGTGCATGTTTTGAAAAAAGTGTATATTTAGCTTTTATTTTACAATATTTAAATGAATATTGTAAATTAAACAACAAGCAAATAAATGTATGAAAACTGAATGTTACATACATACCCATGTGTTACTAGCTTAAAGCAATATGCGTAATTATTTAGTTAGTAAAAAAGAAAAGTCAGGACACGGGACTGCTCATTGCCAGTTTTTGTTAAATATTGGAGTAAAATTAATAAAACTAAAAGCAAGATCCTGTATATTCTATGATTGATTGATTGATTGATTGAGGAACCGACATCACAGCATTCGGGGTATTCCCATAAGCGCTCCGTCCCCATCCTCAGCAGCCAGTGAAGAGTTCCAACACCAATAGTACAAGTAGCAATCTGATTATATGTCCGTCTCGTCTTTCCTCTGAGCGTTGAGCGTCGGCCAGATCCTCTCGTCACTCCTCGCTGTCTCATTCTTTCCAGAACATGGTGATCCATTTGCTCCTCCGAGGTGTACACGTGCTCCCACAAGGCCGCAACCTAGTCTGCCTTGTCATGCATCAATACTCCACCAAGTTTTGCAGAGCCAGTCAATCTGTCCGCCTGTTCATTCCCCAGCACACCGGCATGCCCCGTACAAAAGATCCAGGCGATGCTTGCCACCCGTGACCTCCAAATCAAAGCAAGCCACTCTGTCCGAAGCTTGCCTGTCCTCACCTTCCTCAGCATGCTTTCTGAGTCAGTTACAATCACGATGTGTGTGCTGTATCGTATTCTCCATCCAGCGGAAAGCTGCACTGACCGCCTCCACCTCCATTCTTAAGCTAGATGTTGTGGTATCATATGCCAGACTCTCCTGCACCAAACGTCAACCATTAGCTTTTGCTAAGAACCCCAGGCACTTCTCCTACCTCTCAACACCGACCCATCTGTGTAGATAATCACATCACCCGAGCGAGCATTATCCTGAATTAGTTGCTGGATTTCCACTTCTGTGGCCTCTGCTGGCCACTCCCTGCTCAATGTGATTATAACTCTGCACAAGTCTGACTGCTTCGCTGGCACTCTGACCCACTCCTCTCCTCGCCTAATGTTCTCCAAGATGCACACCTGTCTGATTGTATCCTCCGCCTGAGCCATCCATGATTTCCCTCTTATCAGTCGCTGACCCTTAACTGCATCCAGCGCCTCATGCAACGGGTGATCTGTGTCTGCAGCTACTCTGATGTATGCCTTCGCTTTCATCACCTTGTGCCTACCAGCAACAGTCGGCAGACCAAGGATGTAATGCATATACACTTTAGGGGTGTCTCTAGTGCATCCCAGAATGACCCGCACAGCTTCGTTCTGTATGCTGCTCTAATTTCACCAGCTGACTCTTTGAGACAATGAGCAGTCCTAATCCATTCTAGCAGTCCTGTATATTCTATGAGTCCATTGAGCACTTGTAATTTACTTTACATTTACTTTTGATGCTCCAGAAGCTGCCCAATGTTCTTTGCCACCTTATGTAATTCAGATAACTGCACAAAAGGGCGCTGCTAGGTTATAAGTGACAATTACAAAGATATTAACGTCATCAAAGAGGTTCTATTGTTTCTATTGTACTATTGTTTTTTTAACACTGTTCAGCCTCATGTTTTCAGCTATTTTGATGAATGCTTTCGAGAACAACGACAATGAAATAGACACCAGCTACTGCATGGATGGAAAGTTGTTCCATCTCAGAAGACTGAAAGTTAAAACCAAAACTAACAGCGACACCGTCAGAGAGCTCGTTTGCTGACGATTGTGCTCTATATGCCAATTCAGAGGCAGACATGCAACACAATGTTTCAGTTTTCTCACATGCCTGTGCCAACTTTTGGCTCAATATCAACTTGGAGAAGACTTTATTTATGTACCAGCCAGCTCCAGGGAATAATCAGACAGTGCCAAATATCAAGGTGAATTGTCATAGACTAAGTGCTGTACGTGAATGTGTGGGACAGAAATGGAATAAGCCTGCAAACAAAGCTGAAAGTGAAACCTGGACTGTTTATCAGTGACATGTTAGGAATTAAACTGCTTCCACACAGTCTGCCTTAGGAAATTACTGAAGATTAAATGGCAAGACAAGATGCCAGACACTGAAGTCCTAGAAAGAGATTCCATACCCAGTATCCACACTCTATTAATGAAGAATCAGATTCGCTGGGCTGGTCACTTAACTCACATGCCAGATCACAGGCTCCCTAAACAAATTTTTTATGGCGAGTTGCATTATGGTAAACGCTTTAAAGACACTCTGAAGATGTCACTAAAAGCTTTTGGAATTCATCATGATGCTTGGGAGACTGCTGCCAAAGGTGTCGCTGTTGGAGCTACAGAGTTAATGCCCTGCATGACCATTTCTGCAGGCAGCTACCATCTCTGCACAGACTGAGCAATATGGAATAAAACCTGGTGCAATGAAGTTGATCCTCTTTTAATCCTTTTTAACTTTCCTCTTTGCCTTTATATTCTATTCTTTTATTTAAGGGCCAGTTAATACATACTATTTTGTTTGTTCACTATACTCCATATAAAGAGACAACAAGAAATGTGTGTACGTTGTAATGATCCTGGTATCTTCCTTTAACAATAATTACAAACTGGTGTCACTGCAGCTTACAGCTTTAGTGTCTTCCTCAAGCATAGTTAGTTAGTTAGTTAGCTAGTTAGTTAGTCGACAGATCATCCTCATGGCACATCGAACCATTCAGTCCATAAGTGCTCGGATCACCTCCTCAGCAAATCCCGCAGCGTGTAGCGGGCTAACGACACCAGTTCTGTGTTGCTTTATCAATCTTCTTTGGCTTCCTGCGTAGTGTTTCTTGTTTGGCCACCCCTCTTTTAGTTTGCTGTCTCACGAGTCTGACCATTGTTGTAGATTCACAGCATCACTTGGTTCTCGCAAAAGTCTTACTTCTTGTAGAGCATTCAGAATGTCAGCCTGGTCCAAGGCATGTCCGCCCTCCACAGTAGCCCTCATACATGAAAAATACTTCAAATAATCTCAAAACAATGTCTGTTTCTAGCAACAAAACAAACAGACACTGGGAATGCTAGAATCACTCCTGAACTGTGTGTACTTCTTCTTCTTCTGCGTTCATCCGGAGTTGTTTTTTTCCAGACGTGACTGCGTTGTGACTGTTTACAGCAGAGCTGCGTTCTTGCGCCGTCAGGCCGACACGTCCGACTTCTGCTGGCATTTGTTGACCGGGTTAACCTTCCCAGGGGAACTGTGTGTACTAACTAAACCAGGTGTCCAGCCTTCTCAGATAAGGGCAAAAAAATAGGAGGACCTATATGCAAATCTCTCAGTAGCTGGAAGTCAACAAGAGTAAGCCATACCTGCCACTGCCCAGACAAACATCAACAAGTAGACAGACACCTAGAGATGTGTAGACAGACACCTAGAGATGTGTAGACAGACACCTAGAGATGTGTAGATATTCATCTAGAGATGTGTAGACAGACATCTAGAGATTTGTAGATATTCATCTAGAGATGTGTAGACAGACATCTAGAGATGTGTAGATAGACATCTAGAGATGTGTAGATATTCATCTAGAGATGTGTAGACAGACATCTAGAGATGTGTAGATAGACATCTAGAGATGTGTAGACAGACATCTAGAGATGTGTAGATAGACATCTAGAGATGTGTAGATATTCATCTAGAGATGTGTAGACAGACATCTAGAGATGTGTAGATAGACATCTAGAGATGTGTAGATATTCATCTAGAGATGTGTAGACAGACATCTAGAGATGTGTAGATATTCATCTAGAGATGTGTAGACAGACATCTAGAGATGTGTAGATAGACATCTAGAGATGTGTAGATAGACATCTAGAGATGTGTAGATAGACATCTAGAGATGTGTAGATATTCATCTAGAGATGTGTAGACAGACATCTAGAGATGTGTAGATAGACATCTAGAGATGTGTAGACAGACATCTAGAGATGTGTAGATATTCATCTAGAGATGTGTAGACAGACATCTAGAGATGTGTAGATAGACATCTAGAGATGTGTAGATAGACATCTAGAGATGTGTAGACAGACATCTAGAGATGTGTAGACAGACATCTAGAGATGTGTAGACAGACATCTAGAGATGTGTAGACAGACATCTAGAGATGTGTAGACAGACATCTAGAGATGTGTAGACAGACATCTAGAGATGTGTAGATAGACATCTAGAGCTGTGTAGACAGACATCTAGAGATGTGTAGATAGACATCTAGAGATATGTAGACAGACATCTAGAGATATGTAGACAGACATCTAGAGATGTGTAGATAGACATCTAGAGATGTGTAGATAGACATCTAGAGATGTGTAGATAGACATCTAGAGATGTGTAGATAGACATCTAGAGATGTGTAGATAGACATCTAGAGCTGTGTAGACAGACATCTAGAGATGTGTAGATAGACATCTAGAGATGTGTAGACAGACATCTAGAGATGTGTAGATAGACATCTAGAGCTGTGTAGACAGACATCTAGAGATGTGTAGACAGACATCTAGAGATGTGTAGACAGACATCTAGAGATGTGTAGACATTCATCTAGAGATGTGTAGACAGACATCTAGAGCTGTGTAGATAGACATCTAGAGATGTGTAGATAGACATCTAGAGATGTGTAGATAGACATCTAGAGATGTGTAGATAGACATCTAGAGATGTGTAGATAGACATCTAGAGATGTGTAGACAGACATCTAGAGATGTGTAGACAGACATCTAGAGATGTGTAGACAGACATCTAGAGCTGTGTAGATAGACATCTAGAGATGTGTAAATAGACATCTAGAGCTGTGTAGATAGACATCTAGAGCTGTGTAGATAGACATCTAGAGCTGTGTAGATAGACATCTAGAGATGTGTAGATAGACATCTAGAGCTGTGTAGATAGACATCTAGAGATGTGTAGATAGACATCTAGAGCTGTGTAGATAGACATCTAGAGATGTGTAGATAGACATCTAGAGATGTGTAGACAGACATCTAGAGATGTGTAGATATTCATCTAGAGATGTGTAGACAGACATCTAGAGATGTGTAGATAGACATCTAGAGATGTGTAGATAGACATCTAGAGATGTGTAGATAGACATCTAGAGATGTGTAGACAGACATCTAGAGATGTGTAGATAGACATCTAGAGATGTGTAGACAGACATCTAGAGATGTGTAGATATTCATCTAGAGATGTGTAGAAAGACATCTAGAGATGTGTAGACAGACATCTAGAGATGTGTAGATAGACATCTAGAGCTGTGTAGATAGACATCTAGAGATGTGTAGACAGACATCTAGAGATGTGTAGATAGACATCTAGAGATGTGTAGACAGACATCTAGAGATGTGTAGATATTCATCTAGAGATGTGTAGATATTCATCTAGAGATGTGTAGATAGACATCTAGAGATGTGTAGATAGACATCTAGAGCTGTGTAGATAGACATCTAGAGATGTGTAGATAGACATCTAGAGATGTGTAGATAGACATCTAGAGATGTGTAGACAGACATCTAGAGATGTGTAGAGAGACATCTAGAGATGTGTAGACAGACATCTAGAGATGTGTAGACAGACATCTAGAGATGTGTAGACAGACATCTAGAGATGTGTAGATAGACATCTAGAGATGTGTAGATAGACATCTAGAGATGTGTAGATAGACATCTAGAGATGTGTAGATAGACATCTAGAGATGTGTAGACAGACATCTAGAGATGTGTAGATAGACATCTAGAGCTGTGTAGATAGACATCTAGAGCTGTGTAGATAGACATCTAGAGATGTGTAGATAGACATCTAGAGATGTGTAGATAGACATCTAGAGATGTGTAGACAGACATCTAGAGATGTGTAGATAGACATCTAGAGCTGTGTAGATAGGCATCTAGAGCTGTGTAGATAGACATCTAGAGATGTGTAGATAGACATCTAGAGCTGTGTAGATAGACATCTAGAGCTGTGTAGATAGACATCTAGAGATGTGTAGATAGACATCTAGAGCTGTGTAGATAGACATCTAGAGATGTGTAGACAGACATCTAGAGATGTGTAGACAGACATCTAGAGATGTGTAGATAGACATCTAGAGAAATGTAGATAGACATGTAGAGATTTGTAGTCAGGCATCATGTAGACATGTGTAGATATTCATCTAGAGATGTGTAGATAGACATCTAGAGATGTGTAGACAGACATCTAGAGATGTGTAGACAGACATCTAGAGATGTGTAGATAGACATCCAAAGGTGTGTAGACAGACACCTAGAGATGTGTAGAAATTCATCTAGAGAAATGTAGATAGACATGTAGAGATTTGTAGTCAGGCATCATGTAGACATGTATAGGAGATGGAATATGTGACATGTGGGCCAGTATTTGGAGTGTTGTAAACGGAATATGTGACATGTGGGCCAGTATTTGGCGTGTTGTAAACGAGATCCACACAACTTGAATAATCTTGTTCCTTCATGAACTGCAGTGTCACGGCATATGTACATAAACTTAAACCTTCAAATATTTTGGTTGCAGCAGAAGAAATAATCCCCTAGCAGGGATATATTCGGGGTGCGTGAAAGGTTACGACCATCACATTATATAGGTCTGACTGCACGTAAGAATAGGTGCCATTTCCCTCCCTTAGCGAACGACAAAGGCTGATATGTAATCCTTGTCTGACTGCGCTCATGCCATTGCCAGTGTAACATTCTAACCATTTCACCAACGCGCCATTCTTTTTATTAGTGTTGGTGCGTAACACTTGATTACGTTGAAGAGAACGTCTTTTTTATTAGTGTTGGTGCGTAACATTTGATGACATTGAAGAGAACGTCTTTTTTATTAGTGTTGGTGCGTAACATTTGATGACGTTGAAGAGAACGTCTTTTTTATTAGTGTTGGTGCGTAACACTTGATTACATTGAGTAAAACGCCCTTTTTAGTAGAGTTGGTGCACATCACCACGTTGAAGAAAATGTCCTTTTTATTAGCGTTGGTGTGTAACTCTTGATCACGTTGAATAAAACGTCCTTATTATTAGAGTTGGTGCATAACACAAGACCACGGTGAAGAAAATGCCCTTTTTATTAGCGCTGGTGCGTAACACTTGATCACGTTGAAGAAAACGACCTTTTTATTACTGTTGGTGCGTATCACTCGATCACGTTGAAGAAAACGTCCTTTTTGGTGGTTCTAAGTGTTGCTATTATTATTCTAGAACTCACTGCTTTCCACTCTTATTATTAGAGACTTTCTCTGCCTCTTTAGATAGCCTTAGGGCCACACCTCCTTTGGTCTGGCCTGAGAACTTCACTCGTTCTCTTGTGTATAGAACATTTAATGTATTGTCAGTGTAAGGGTGTAACGATTACACCAAGATTGCATGAGAAAGCTTCATGTTATTGATTTGCCACTGTGATAATGGCTTTGGTTACACAAGACAAGTTCAAATCTATGTAGAAACATTAACATCTGTACCACTCTGTAAGACGCATGCCGATGATGTCAAGCATGCACAGAACATCTGAATACAAACCCTGGAAGTGCCAGTTTCATGGCAGAGGTACTTATCTGACTGACCTGGATCAGATCAATATCTTGTGTGTTTGTTTCATGAGCACAGGAGTAAAAAGGTTTAAAAGGTTTACGGGATATGTACGACAAACAATAAACAAACATCTCAAAGGTGAATATGAACGACAGGACAAAAACTGCCTAGGATTCATGACCTGTATGTGCCTATCCCCTGAGGATGTCAAGATGGTAAATGAACCGCCACTTTCATTCAGGGGGAACAAACTTCTGATGATCAGAAGACTCATCTTGTGCTTGCTCCGCGGCGGAGATTTTACCTCAGAGGCTAGTTAGTTAGTTAGTTAGTTAGTCGACAGATCATCCTCGTTGCACATCGAACCATTCAGTCCATAAGTGCTCGGATCCCCTCCTCAGCAAATCCCGCAGCGTGTAGCGGCTAATGACGCCAGTTCTGTGTTGGTTTATCAATCTTCTTTGGCTTCCTGCGTAATGTTCTTGTTTGGCCACCCCTCTTTTAATTTGCTGCTCCCGCAGTCTGGCCATTGTTGTAGATTCACAGTCATCACTTGGTTCTCGCAAAAGTCTCACTTCTCGTAGAGCATTCAGAATGTCAGCCTGGTCCATGGCGCGTCCGCCCTCCACAGTAGCCTCACCTGCGAGCTTGTCAGCCCGCTCATTTCCTTGTACTCCCGCATGACCTGGCACGAAGATGAAACTAATCTTTGCCAGCCGAGACCACTTCAGAGGCAGCAACCATTCTCTTCGGATCGACCCCTCCTCTATCCTCTTGATCATGTTCATTGAGTCGCTAAGGAAACAAGCCCTAGTGAATGTCTGTGTCTCGAGCCATGTTATTGCTTTACTTACTGCCATGACTTCCATGGTCAGGCTACTTGTGGTTTCAGTGAAAGCACCAGAGTCCTCCTTCACAATTCTCCCTCCGGCCCGAGCTGTAAAGGCGTATGAGCTTCTCATATGTCGGACGACCGACCCATCTGTGTAGATGACCGCGTCACCGTCTAGCGAATCCTCGAAAATCAACGCTTGTACTTCAGCCTCAACAGCAGCCGGATTTTCTTGTCTGCATTTTCTATCTAGTTGGATGCAAACTGAAAAGGGTGTGCAGAAGTCTGTTGGCACTTGCACCCACTCCTCGCCAGGTTCTAAGTCCTCAAGTGAACACACCTGTTGAAGAATGTCTTCGGCTTGACCCATCCACGACCGTCCTCTTTTTAACCTGCTGCCCTTCACTTTCCTAATTTCACTATGCAGTGGATGTTGTGTATTTGCGTTAATTCTGAGGTAGGCGTGTGCCCTGCAAACTTGTATTTGTATTCTCTCTTCAATGGTTGGAAAATCAAGAAGGTAGCGCATCGCCCTGCATGCTGTATCTCTTGTACATCCAAGAATAATGCGCATAGCTTCATTCTGTATCCTTTCCATCCTTTCTATCTGCTTATGGCTGAGAGTCAGGATTGCCATTGCATACTCCAAAACAGATATGACCAGCCCCTCGTACAGAAGACATAGATGGCGCTGCTCACAGTTTGCTGCCGCCATCACCCGCATCGCTGCCAAACCCCGCTTGGCCTTTGTTATCACCTGGTCTATGTGCATATTATAAGCAAGGCTTCGATCAAACCGTATCCCCAGGTAATTCATTGCCTGCGTTCTTTCCACCGTCTCTGAACACAGCATTACAGTTGGTGTTGGATTGTTGACAATATGATTATTCAACGAGAACCAAGTCACTGTTGCCTTTGTTGGGTTGACCATTGCCCCAGCTTCATCACACCAAGTACTTATGCGATTGAGTTCGGTTTGTAGTTCCACAGCAACCTCCTCTCTATCCTTACCCTGACGATACACTAAAACATCATCGGCATACGACAATGTCCTGCCAGGTCCAGTGATCTGCTCACTGGTGATTCTCACTGTGTAGGCGTTGAACAGTACCGGAGATAATGGTGATCCCTGTGGTAGGCCAGGATATATTGTTGTTGGTTCCGAAGTCCAACTGCCACATCTAAAAACTACTTTCCGTTGGTAGAGGGCTGCAGCGATCCAGCTACGGAGGAATGGACTTACGTTTAGTTCAAGAAGCTGAAACATTAAAAAATCCAGTGGTACTCTGTTGTATGCGTCCTCAAGATCAATCGCTGCAGCAACGGTTTCAGTGCCTGAGTGGAAACCTTCATAGACATCATAGGCAAAGACTGCTGCATTGGTCCTGGTTTCTCTTTTTGGACGGTACCCACCCAGGGTAGGTGGGAAAACACCTTGCCTCTCTAGTTGGCTTGATATTTTCCTGGCAATTACCTTCTCCAGCAGCTTGCCTATTGTATTCTGCATGGTTATAATTCGATATCCCTGAATTTTTTTGTGGTTGAGTGGCCATCTCCCTTGCATTTTGCTCAGAGGCTATAAGTACTCACTCAATGAGCACACTTAAACACACACTAACAACATTTAAGATTTCCAGATCTATGCCATATATAATTTTTAACAGGCCATGTTTCAACTAACTGTAAGCAAAATGCAAGGGAGATGGCCACTCAACCTCATAAATCTAGTACTAGTAGTACTTGCTCCTGAACAGTTTAACACTTGATGTCGCCATAACAGTAACTCATATGACTGACCGGTCAGCATGGCTGAATGGATAAGAACACTAGCTCTTAAACTTCCAGTGTGCTGATGCCGAGGTAGTGGGGTAAACCCCAACACCGGTCAGTTAGAATAAAATGTTGACTTCTCGTCCTGTACTTGGGGACGTAAATTACAAATACCTCAGAAGTTGGAGTGGATTCGCCTGATGGCGAGGGAGATTGGTAATAGGGAAAGTTAATCCACATTCAAACATCGGTCCAGTGCACTCCCCAGTAGTGGCAACTGTTAGAGCTAGTTGCATGTGTATGGGTTATCCTTAAGTTCAATGCTAGTGAGTACAGAAAAATAAAACAACTAATATGACTGACCTTAACCTCTTCAATCTTTACAAAACAGCATTAACCAATTTTATGAAACAAAATATGTTTTTCCACTTGCATTCTACAATCAATTCAAAATGTACTGGCAGAAATTTCAAATCTTTTATTAACAACTAAAACCAGACAAATTAATTTTATATTTACAAGAAGTAATTACCAAGTAGTACAAGAATCTTAGAAGCACTTACCGAGGTATTTCTCCAAATGGTTTGCCTTAAAATGAAATGCCAGACATGTTGCCATAATTTCCCTCAATAATGTCCACAAAATAAATATTTTCCCTTTCTGACATGTAGCCAACAAAATATAAAATCTCAAAATCCGGACTGACAAAGTGCAACATTAAACATTTATATGTGAAGTATTTACAGAAAATATCTGATGGTGGAAAATGTAAACACAAACACAATAAAAACACTAACACTCACTGACAGCCTGAGGACAGAAGACAAGCTGTTTCATTTGAGTTTAAAGCAGGACTGGCAAACTTGGTGGGGAAAGAGCACAAGGAAGACATAGAGATAAGTATCTGAATGGCTGGGCTAAATGACATAACCAGAGAAAAAACACAGACCTAATTAATGAATGATGATTTTGTGAGATGGTGAGCCAAGATCCCCCACAGTTGCCAGACGTGGCACACGATGGTCATCATTGTACAAGGGATATCTAGATGTTATATGCAGTAAATGTGTTTCTTTTGTAATTGTCTACGGTGAAGAGGTAACGAATGCAATTACTAACCCTGTATACTGCATTCAAAACACTGCTGCAGGAGATTTGGAAGTAGAACTCCTTGCGTTGGTTTCCTATACAAAAAGTTGCATTTACCCAATATGTCTCACAACATGAAAGAGTTTCTTTACTAGGTGTCTAAGAGTATTACTTTAATTTGCGCATAGGCTGATAGTGTTATTAACTAAATAAAATACCAATACTGCTATTTAAATATTAGTATTATCTTATCTTTACAGGTTCATGTTATACATCTTAGGCAATTAGTCACTATCATTGAATGTCAGAAAGAAAGTACTGAAATGTTATATAGAACCATTTCAGCTGTATGGCAGTGAATCATGGACAGTGAACAAGCAAGTTAAAAAGAATATTGAGGCAATGAAGATGTAGTTTCTGATATTATGTTGTGCATAACTTGGGCTGCCAGAGTAACGTACAATGATTACCTGGAAAAGACTAATAACAAAAGTAGAATATTATCATGATTATAAGAAGGAGACAGACAATGTTCTTTGGTCATATAATGAAAAGAGAGCCAATGGAAAATATTGTGACAACTGGAAACATCAACGGTAGAACAGGCAGACAGAGAAATGATGTGGCAGACTAAGATGGAGGCATGTTGGGATATCATCAACTAAACTGATCCAGAACATCAGGGGTTAAGATCTGTGGATATCATCAACTAAACTGATCCAGAACATTACAGGTTGACATCTCTGGATATCATCAACAAAACTGATCCAGAAAGCCAGGGGTTGAGATCTGTGGATATCATGTGGAGAAACATGAACTTCTATGCCAGTTGGCAGGGCACGTGATGATGATGAACCTTACAGGCAGCAAAAACAAACATCTATGAAAATATACAACAACATGAAGAAAATACTACCATCAACACAATAACATGAGAATTTACAAGTGTCAGTTGTCAAAACCTCTAGGATAATAGACATGTGAAGAACATGGAAGGAACTATATAGGATATCAAAAAACAGGCGGGCTTAGTTTGTGACAATAGAGCTCCATTGGGGGGTTACATGGCATAAGGTGGGAGAAAGAAGAAACCTTGTTGGCTATAAAACCCCAGAGAGACATCCCATCTACATGTTTTATAAACAGCCACTTAAATTTAGTTCTCCCACAAATTTATTATACATCAAAATGTGCAAACATACAAACAAATCATCACTTGCAACATATACTGTATTACAAATTTGTGAAAAAGCAATGTTCTTAAAACAAATAAATAATAAACAGAAATTTCATATCATTTTACAAGTAGCCATACTGTGCATGTTTTGAAAAAAGTGTATTTAGCTTTTATTTTACAATATTTAAATGAATATTGTAAATTAAACAACAAGCAAAATAAATGAATGAAAACTGAATGTTACATACATACCCATGTGTTACTAGCTTAAAGCAATATGCGTAATTATTTAGTTAGTAACAAAGACAAGTCAGGACACGGGACTGCCCATTGCCAGTTTTTGTTAAATATTGGAGTAAAATTAATAAAACTAAAAGCAAGATCCTGTATATTCTATGATTGATTGATTGATTGATTGAGGAACCGACATCACAGCATTCGGGGCATTCCCATAAGCGCTCCATCCCCATCCTCAGCAGCCAGTGAAGAGTTCCAACACCAATAGTACCAGTAGCAAACTGATTATATGTCCGTCTCGTCTTTCCTCTGAGCGTTGAGCGTCGGCCAGATCCTCTCGTCACTCCTCGCTGTCTCATTCTTGCCAGAACATGGTGATCCATTTGCTCTTCCGAGGTGTACACGTGCTCCCACAAGGCCGCAACCAAGTCTGCCTTGTCATGCATCAATACTCCACCAAGTTTTGCAGAGCCAGTCAATCTGTCCGCCTGTTCATTCCCCAGCACACCGGCATGCCCCGGACAAAAGATCCAGGCGATGCTTGCCACCCGTGACCTCCAAATCAAAGCAAGCCACTCTGTCCGAAGCTTGCCTGTCCTCACCTTCCTCAGCATGCTTTCTGAGTCAGTTACAATCACGATGTGTGTGCGTATCGTATTTTCCATCCAGCAGAAAGCTGCACTGACCGCCTCCACCTCCATTTTTAAGCTAGATGTTGTGATATCATATGCCAGACTCTCCTGCACCAAACGTCAACCATTAGCTTTTGCTAAGAACCCCCAGGCACTTCTCCTACCTCTCAACACCGACCCATCTGTGTAGATAATCACATCACCCGAGCGAGCATTATCTGAATTAGTTGCTGGATTTCCACTTCTGTGGCCTCTGCTGGCCACTCCCTGCTCAATGTGATTATAACTCTGCACAAATCTGACTGCTTCGCTGGCACTCTGACCCACTCCTCTCCTCTCCTAATGTTCTCCAAGAGGCACACCTGTCTGATTGTATCCTTCGCCTGAGCCATCCATGATTTCCCTCTTATCAGTCGCTGACCCTTAACTGCGTCCAGCGCCTCATGCAACGGTGATCTGTGTCTGCAGCTACTCTGATGTATGCCTTCGCTTTCATCACCTTGTGCCTACCAGCAACAGTCGGCAGACCAAGGATGTAACGCATATACACTTTAGGGGTGTCTCTAGTGCATCCCAGAATGACCCGCACAGCTTCGTTCTGTATGTGCTCTAATTTCACCAGCTGACTCTTTGAGACAATGAGCAGTCCTAATCCATTCTAGCAGTCCTGTATATTCTATGAGTCCATTGAGCACTTGTAATTTACTTTACATTTTACTTTTGATGCTCCAGAAGCTGCCCAATGTTCTTTGCCACCTTATGTAATTCAGATAACTGCACAAAAGGGCGCTGCTAGGTTATAAGTGACAATTACAAAGATATTAACGTCATCAAAGAGGTTCTATTGTTTCTATTGTACTATTGTTTTTTTTAACACTGTTCAGCCTCATGTTTTCAGCTATTTTGATGAATGCTTTCGAGAACAACGACAATGAAATAGACACCAGCTACTGCATGGATGGAAAGTTGTTCCATCTCAGAAGACTGAAAGTTAAAACCAAAACTAACAGCGACACCGTCAGAGAGCTCGTTTGCTGACGATTGTGCTCTATATGCCAATTCAGAGGCAGACATGCAACATAATGTTTCAGTTTTCTCATATGCCTGTGCCAACTTTTGGCTCAATATCAACTTGGAGAAGACTGTAGTTATGTACCAGCCAGCTCCAGGGAATAATCACACAGTGCCAAATATCAAGGTGAATTGTCATAGACTAAGTGCTGTACGTGAATGTGTGGGACAGAAATGGAATAAGCCTGCAAACAAAGCTGAAAGTGAAACCTGGACTGTTTATCAGTGACACGTTAGGAAATTAAACTGCTTCCACACAGTCTGCCTTAGGAAATTACTGAAGATTAAATGGCAAGACAAGATGCCAGACACTGAAGTCCTAGAAAGAGATTCCATACCCAGTATCCACACTCTATTAATGAAGAATCAGATTCGCTGGGCTGGTCACTTAACTCACATGCCAGATCACAGGCTCCCTAAACAAATTTTTTATGGCGAGTTGCATTATGGTAAACGCTTTAAAGACACTCTGAAGATGTCACTAAAAGCTTTTGGAATTCATCATGATGCTTGGGAGACTGCTGCCAAAGGTGTCACTGTTGGAGCTACAGAGTTAATGCCCTGCATGACCATTTCTGCAGGCAGCTACCATCTCTGCACAGACTGATCAATATGGAATAAAACCTGGTGCAATGAAGTTGATCCTCTTTTAATCCTTTTTAACTTTCCTCTTTGCCTTTATATTCTATTCTTTTATTTAAGGGCCAGTTAATACATACTATTTTGTTTGTTCACTATACTCCATATAAAGAGACAACAAGAAATGTGTGTACGTTGTAATGATTCCTGGTATCTTCCTTTAACAATAATTACAAACTGGTGTCACTGCAGCTTACAGCTTTAGTGTCTTCCTCAAGCATAGTTAGTTAGTTAGTTAGCTAGTTAGTTAGTCGACAGATCATCCTCATGGCACATCGAACCATTCAGTCCATAAGTGCTCGGATCACCTCCTCAGCAAATCCCGCAGCGTGTAGCGGCTAACGACACCAGTTCTGTGTTGCTTTATCAATCTTCTTTGGCTTCCTGCATAGTGTTTTTGTTTGGCCACCCCTCTTTTAGTTTGCTGTTCTCACAGTCTGACCATTGTTGTAGATTCACAGTCATCACTTGGTTCTCGCAAAAGTCTTACTTCTCGTAGAGCATTCAGAATGTCAGCCTGGTCCAAGGCATGTCCGCCCTCCACAGTAGCCCTCATACATGAAAAATACTTCAAATAATCTCAAAACAATGTCTGTTTCTAGCAACAAAACAAACAGACACCTGGGAATGCTAGAATCACTCCTGAACTGTGTGTACTTCTTCTTCTTCTGCGTTCATCCGGAGTTGTTTTTTTCCAGACGTGACTGCGTTGTGACTGTTTACAGCAGAGCTGCGTTCTTGCGCCGTCAGGCCGACACGTCCGACTTCTGCTGGCATTTGTTGACCGGGTTAACCTTCCCGGGGGAACTGTGTGTACTAAACCAGGTGTCCAGCCTTCTCAGATAAGGGCAAAAAAATAGGAGGACCTATATGCAAATCTCTCAGTAGCTGGAAATCAACAAGAGTAAGCCATACCTGCCACTGCCCAGACAAACATCAACAACTTGTCCTGGGAATGCTAGAATCACTCCTGAACTGTGTGTACTTCTTCTTCTTCTGCGTTCATCCGGAGTTGTTTTTTTCCAGACGTGACTGCGTTGTGACTGTTTACAGCAGAGCTGCGTTCTTGCGCCGTCAGGCCGACACGTCCGACTTCTGCTGGCATTTGTTGACCGGGTTAACCTTCCCGGGGGAACTGTGTGTACTAAACCAGGTGTCCAGCCAGGGCAAAAAAATAGGAGGACCTATATGCAAATCTCTCAGTAGCTGGAAATCAACAAGAGTAAGCCATACCTGCCACTGCCCAGACAAACATCAACAACTAACAAATCTACACACAGCTGAATGCTTATAATATTTATGATGATGTTATACACATCAATGGTGCTAGAGAGTTTGTGAACTCAGCCAAGAATGTCCTCATTTAATTGGGGAAAAAAAGATTAGATCAGAGCATTTCATGTGCCATAAAGGTGAGCCTTGACTGTATCCATCGGAGCATTACTGGAGCATTTCATGTGCCATAAAGCTGAGCCTTGAATGTATCCATCGGAGCATTTCAAGTGCCATAAAGATGAGCCTTGAATGTATCCATCGGAGAATTTCAAGTGCCATAAAGATGAGCCTTGAATGTATCCATCGGAGCATTACTGGAGCATTTCAAGTGCCATAAAGATGAGCCTCTATATATATATATATATATATATATATATATATATATATATATATATATATATATATATATATATATATATATATATATAATCATGTGAGTCTTCGAATGGCTTCAAACGGTTCACACAATATGTTCATTGTATAAACAGTGGCTAGAATACAATCATTTACACTGCATTTCCTTCATAATCACTCTCCTTGACAGCTACACACTCTAGCCAAGATATGCCCATCTTTTGGAATCATCAAGAGAACCCATTCTGTGAAAGTACCCTCAGGTCCATTGTTACAATGCTGATAACTCCCTCGTTTTTTTTTAAATGCTGTCCTTACAGTGCCAATCAGAGATGAGGAAAAATGCATACAATTAAACAGCACCAGACTGGGAGGATCAAGAGGGTGTTGTTTAATGTCTCTTTCTGTTGAGGAAGTAACTTTTCAGATTTACGTGTTGACAGTTCAATGTGGTGAATACTGCAGCAACTTCCAACTGATATTTCTGCAACTAGTTTCCCTGCACAATATCCTCTCAACATGAACATTCTCCTGACACACAAAATGTTTACCCATTTATCAAGACAAGTGCTCATCCAGTGCAAGGCTCATGATTAACACTAACATGACCTTCACAGTAATATTGGTGTCACTTAAAAACTTACAATTTCTGCACTGCAGTATTACCTTATGCTTTCTAAGGCAGGGTTGTTGTCTCTAAGAATGAGTTCTTCAACAAAGCACAAAATGCAACACATATCCACTATCAATTCATGGATATGTTCAATTTCAATAATGCACAATACACAAACTTGTATCACTTCGGTTTCAGAGTAAATGAGAGTTACATCAGCAATGTTGTTTCCTCAAGGTCAATATCATCTTATAAAAATATGATTTACAAGACAGAATCAATCACTAAAACAGTAGTCAACTGTTTCAAGAACCTTTTGAAGCTGCTTCATATAAACTATATCTGTTGACTTCAAACAATTCAGAAAGAAAGTATGAAAGAACATTGTTAATGTGAATAATGAAATAAGAAATTTTTTTAAGTGACGGACACCCGTCTTAGTGTTTTTATTTTCCAGAAGAAATCAGCAGTAAAAGAAATATGGAAGACTATTAGTAATATAAATAAATAATATTAACATAATTTTCACATGTAAGTTCACAAACAGAAACAAAGAATGAAAAACACTAGATCACAAAATCTCATTTTAGCAATCACGTTTAACTGATTAAGGCTCATGTGATGATTAATCATTGTAAGTGATGGCCCATGTCTGTAATTTGGCTTATGTATTATCATAATTTTTTCATTGTATTGTTTCTTGTCCTGATCTGTTCCACAATTTTAATGTTCAGTAAAAGGAAATTTACTTTGAAGAATATCTTCACTCCTATTTTTAGAAAAATAACAATCAGGCTTGCTCAGTATTAAAAAGCATTGAAAATTTTGTGATTAATTTTCTGATTTCAGAAATGGCAATGCCCACTAGTTCTCAAACTCATAAATTTAAATCAGTTTATTATTTGAAACAATTTTAAATGACAGTGATTATGATTTATAGGATTTCGTGAAAGATTATGTTATTGATAGCATGTGCAGTAATGTAGTTGTTATTCAGTTAAAATATTTAGTGGATGGTGATAGGGAAAACCAGATTAACAGTGCAAGGCCGTCATATGATGGCACATGTCGAATTATGTTTGCTTAAACACATTTGTGTCTCTATGTTTTGCCTATCACAAATATCTCAAAAGAAACTGAAGAGTTTAGATAGTGGCTTTATGTTTATGAAATTTAAATGTAATAAAATAACATTCTTCTTTTTATTGTTCTTCATCATCATCATGAGCCTGCAGCTTAGGTGTTCATGTCTTTCTACAGATCTCGGTTCTTGATGTTCTGGATCAACTTTGTTGATGATATTCTTTCATGCTGATGTCTCAGTCCATTCAGCATCATTTCTCTTGGTTTGTTTCTGCCTCTTCTCCCACTGATCTTTTCTATTTGTCACAATGTGTTCCATTTCCTCTCTTCGCATTACATCAATAAAAGACGCTGTTTGTTTCTTTCTAATAGTTGTATACAATGTTCTTAAAAAAGTCACTTAAAAGTTGACAGGGTTGACTTCATTGCACCGGGTTTTATCCCATACGGCTTGGTCTCTTTCCGCAGCACGGAAAGCGGCGCACAAAGCACGGACTCCATAGCTCTAACGATAACCCACAGGAGTCTCTGAAAAATTTAACTTGTGAACCGAAGGATGCGGCCCGGAATCGAACTCACAACCTTCGGAGCCCGAGTCAAGCGGCTTGACCACTTCGCCACTGAGACTCCCATATATACAATGTTCTACTTTCATTAGCCTCCTCAAGGCAATCATTATTAGCTAGTCTGGCAGTTCAAGGTATTTGCAACATTCGATTCTGGAACCACATATCCACTGCTTCCAAGCTCTTCCTAATTTGATCATTAACATTTAATGATTCACTGTAACACAGAAAAACAGGTTCTACATAACCCTGTCACATGTTCTTTAGTAATCCATGTTTGCTATGTACCTATCTCACCAGAGCTCCTGAACAGAATGTCTGTCTTCACCAGCAGCCCACAATTTGTCTTATAGGGTTGCTCCTCTTGGCCAGATTTCCATTCTCTGCTAACCAAAATGTGACAATATGAGTCTTAAACACACTGATAATTATTAACAGTAGATATTTATCGATTAATTAAGATATATATATATATATATATCGAAGGGAACAGACTAAGGGGAAGACAGAGAGAAGTAAATACTGGATGGCTTGGCCACATGGCATGGTCGAGACAGGAACACTGAGCTGATCCAAGACGCATTACAAATTCACTAGAAACCTTTTAGAACAATCCAATGAAAGTCCTTGCAAATTTATATTTTTACAACAAAACTAAGCAAAATCCATTAGTTCATAAATATAAGACAAAACTACATATAGATCAGATTTATAAATATATGACAAAATCATGTGTAGTCACAAATTTATCATTCATGATGTTCAACAGATTTATAATTGTATGACAGAAAACTAAGTACAGACAGATTTAAAAGTGTGTTACAAAACGTGCAATAAATTTGAAAACAAAAACACACACACAAGATAACATTAAATACATTTATAAGTTCATAATACCATATTATATATTTATATGCTTGTGATAAAACTAGTGACACAAATGATTATGTTGCAGAAAATATTTAGTCGTTCCACAGACTTGTACGTTACAGACAAAACTACCCACTAATTAAGACTTAAACAAGACTCACAACAGAGACTGTAGCAATAAATGCATCTCCTATGTTATTTTTGCATTATGTGTCTTTATGTGTCAAATATATTTTCTTAATGATCATTTTAGTGTAATATCTTCACTTCAACAAGGTTAGAACTTAATATCATTATTACAGGAAAGGATAAACTGAGTGAGCAAAAGCCAGATCTGAAAGAAAATAAAATGAAGACATCAGGATAATAACAATAAAACACAAATGAAGACTTCAGGATAATAACAATAAAACAACATCCATAAGATAGATAGCATTATCATGTGCCCCTTCAAATGGCATAGGCATTCAAGCATCACCATAGGTCTCGGTCCTCTGTGTTCTGGATCCGTTATATTGATGATATTCCTCCATGCTAGCATCGTAGGTCATCTGGCATTTTCTCTCGATCTTCCCCTGTCTTTTCTACTGCTGGTATTTCCAGTCGCAAAATGTTTTCCAATACCTCTCTTCTCATCATGTGACCAAAGAATACTGCCTCTTTTTTACAGTTATATATATAATGTTCTACTTTCATTAACCTTTTGCAGACATGCATAAGAGACATACAATGTAAGATAGGTGTTGTATAAGAGACATACAATGTAAGATAGGTGTTGTATAAGAGACATACAATGTTAGACAGATGTATAAGATACATAAAATATAAGATAGGTGTTGTATAAGAGACATACAATGTGAGATAGGTGTTGTATAAGAGACATACAATGTAAGATAGGTGTTGTATAAGAGACATACAATGTGTTAGACAGATGTATAAGAGACATACAATGTAAGATAGGTGTTGTATAAGAGACATACAATGTAAGATAGGTGTTGTATAAGAGACATACAATGTAAGATAGGTGTTGTATAAGATACATACAATGTAAGATAGGTGTTGTATAAGAGACATACAATGTGTTAGACAGATGTATAAGAGACATACAATGTAAGATAGGTGTTGTATAAGAGACATACAATGTAAGATAGGTGTTGTATAAGAGACATACAATGTAAGATAGGTGTTGTATAAGAGACATACAATGTGTTAGACAGATGTATAAGATACATAAAATGTAAGATAGGTGTTGTATAAGAGACATACAATGTAAGATAGGTGTTGTATAAGAGACATACAATGTGTTAGACAGATGTATAAGAGACATACAATGTGTTAGACATATGTATAAGATACATAAAATGTAAGATAAGTGTTGTATAAGAGACATACAATGTAAGATAGGTGTTGTATAAGAGACATACAATGTAAGATAGGTGTTGTATAAGATACATACAATGTAAGATAGGTGTTGTATAAGATACATACAATGTAAGTGTTGTATAAGAGACATACAATGTGTTAGACAGATGTATAAGAGACATACAATGTGTTAGACAGATGTATAAGAGACATACAATGTGTTAAGACAGATGTATAAGAGACATACAATGTAAGATAGGTGTTGTATAAGAGACATACAATGTGTTAGACAGATGTATAAGAGACATACAATGTAAGATAGGTGTTGTATAAGAGACATACAATGTAAGATAGGTGTTGTATAAGAGACATACAATGTAAGATAGGTGTTGTATAAGATACATACAATGTAAGATAGGTGTTGTATAAGAGACATACAATGTGTTAGACAGATGTATAAGAGACATACAATGTAAGATAGGTGTTGTATAAGAGACATACAATGTGTTAGACAGATGTATAAGATACATAAAATGTAAGATAGGTGTTGTATAAGAGACATACAATGTAAGATAGGTGTTGTATAAGAGACATACAATGTGTTAGACAGATGTATAAGAGACATACAATGTGTTAGACATATGTATAAGATACATAAAATGTAAGATAAGTGTTGTATAAGAGACATACAATGTAAGATAGGTGTTGTATAAGAGACATACAATGTAAGATAGGTGTTGTATAAGATACATACAATGTAAGATAGGTGTTGTATAAGATACATACAATGTAAGTGTTGTATAAGAGACATACAATGTGTTAGACAGATGTATAAGAGACATACAATGTGTTAGACAGATGTATAAGAGACATACAATGTGTTAAGACAGATGTATAAGAGACATACAATGTAAGATAGGTGTTGTATAAGAGACATACAATGTAAGATAGGTGTTGTGTAAGATACATACAATGTAAGATAGGTGTTGTATAAGATACATACAATGTAAGATAGGTGTTGTATAAGAGACATACAATGTAAGATAGGTGTTGTATAAGATACATACAATGTAAGATAGGTGTTTATAAGAGACATACAATGTAAGATAGGTGTTGTATAAGAGACATACAATGTGTTAGACAGATTTATAAGATACATAAAATATAAGATAGGTGTTGTATAAGAGACATACAATGTAAGATAGGTGTTGTATAAGAGACATACAATGTAAGATAGGTGTTGTATAAGAGACATACAATGTAAGATAGGTGTTGTATAAGAGACATACAATGTGTTAGACAGATGTATAAGAGACATACAATGTAAGATAGGTGTTGTATAAGAGACATACAATGTAAGATAGGTGTTGTATAAGAGACATACAATGTAAGATAGGTGTTGTATAAGAGACATACAATGTGTTAGACAGATGTATAAGATACATAAAATGTAAGATAGGTGTTGTATAAGAGACATACAATGTAAGATAGGTGTTGTATAAGAGACATACAATGTACGATAGGTGTTGTATAAGAGACACACAATGTATTAGACAGATGTTGTATAAGATACATACAATGTAAGATAGATGTTGTATAAGATACATACAATGTAGATAGATAGATGTCTGAGACTTAGGTAGACAACTGAATAGAACACTATGATATTTGACATCTAGTTTCCTGCTTAATCAGATGTGACAAACTTCTTAAGTACAAAATAAATCTTTAAACATCTGCAAGTTGTCAAGTAAATAAACTCTTTGGTTTGCTACAACTGTTAATTTTCAGTAAAGATCCTTGCTTCTAAATCTTATTTTGCAATTGTCATGATGTATGTTTTCTCTAATCTTCATATTTATAGTTTTTGAAAAAGATTCTTCAGGTAATTTAAATGTAGCTGCAGACTGTCTCCAGAATGAACCATAACAAGCTGGCAGATTGTCTCCAGAATGAACCATAGTTGCCAGGCAGACTCTCCAGAATTAACCATGACGTGATTTTTCTTTCACTGTTTAAAAATCCTGTATCTGATCCAGGGATTAGAACCAGTTTCCTGATGTGACAAAGGGGAATCTTACCTACCCAACCACTCCATCTATCAGGCTGCTACCACTGATACCTGAAGGGGACAATAACACTAAATATGAAAGGTAATATCTTAGCAGATACTGAGGCGACATGTTAAATTCCAATCATAGCAGCCTTTCCTATCTAGATAATTTCTAGAAAATTCTTCAACTCATCCAGTTCCCATTTCATCAGGCTGGGTTAACCTCAGAGCTGAAGGGGTTTGGTAATAATTATTGATATTGCTAGAGGATTGAAACTGGACCACTGCCTTGGTTAACCAGAGCACACTCCATTATGCCACCACAACTCTTGAAGGGGTACTTTCATTCATTAGCATCTTGCTGTTACTTTGTTTCAGGCATAGAAGAATAGATTTTTTATTTATTTGAAAATGTTTATAATTAAATTATATCTTCTGATTAAATAACAACATAAAAATAACAGTTAATCTGAAAGTGAAATAACTGATACAAAATAAATGTTAAAAGTGGAGTAATTTACGAAATTTTACAAATACACAATTACATACACATATAAAAAGTACAATTAAAATCTTTGGAACAAATAAGAAAACAAAATCTCAACAATATTAGTAAAGTGTTGCATGGATGTGGAAATATCACAAATATAAATTATCTGAACAGTCAACTATATATACAATCATTGTCTCTGTAAACCAGATGCCAACACCTGGCATGTCGACCCAAACATACTGGCAACCACATCAGGCGGTGCGTACAAGCTTTATACTTTGACTAATGCTAACTTACAAAATTATTCCACTATATAAAACAATGTCTTTCTGCACTCTCTGAAATCAAATCTATAAAGCAACAGTTTTCAACTTCTGCTCCATGTATCCTGAGGGGCCATAACTGAAGGTCAATGATAATATGAACATGCGAGTAAATTTATATGCAATTAACTTTAAACTAATAACTGTCTGTGTCGTTATTTCTTTTACAGTAAGGATTTTGACAGGAAATTTTACGTATACTTTTAAAGAGGTTACAATGCCCACTCCAGGGTCAGAAAGTATTGAGTTTGATCTCAGAAATGGATGGGAGTTTGTCAAAGAGCCACTGGTACTTAATGATATTACAACTCTCGCATGATCTCTTGGGTAGTGGGATTAGATACCGTGTCTTCTCAGATAAGGTCACAAGACAGGAGGTCCTGTGTGCAAGTTGTGTGTGTTAAAAATCTGACGGCAGTTTGATATTACAAATAGTAGGCCATAAGGCTAAAGTTCTGGCAAAATTATTAGGAAATAAAACCCTACCGATGGGTGGATTAAGCCAATTAACTTGGATGGAATCTGTATAAACGAAGTAAACTTTACACAAATCAATACCAAAGTAGGATGCATTGACCTTTGAGGTGCATAAACAGATGTCACGCACCTCTTTTAAAAGAGTATTGGAGAAGAATAGACTTTTATGTGTAATTTTTTTACAGATTATTTATTCAACTGTAGTTTGTTTTTGTTATTTTTAAATAAATATATACTTAAAGATTAAAGATACTTTCCAAAGATCTCCTGCTAACATTTTCTGATAACACTGATAATAGGGAAAGTTAATCCACATGCAAAATTCAGTCCAGTGCTATTAGAAGTTGCGTGTATGAACTACGCTTGAGTTCAAAGCGTGCAAGCTCCAAAACAAAAAAGCCACAGGTGCCAGTTGCTAAAATAAAATGTCAGATAAATGTTGAAATATCAATAGAGATATTACTAGCTATCCCACACCACAGTTGGTAGTGGTTGGTCAGGGATGGACACAAAAAGGTTGAAAACTGCTGCTTTACAGGACTCCTTAAACTCATTGTGTGAAAATAGAATCATTTTAATTTGTATATTGAGGGTAATGTTTTGTGTACACATCACAATATAGATACACATGTTAATACTAAATTGTCAAGCCTCCTCCAATGTCTTCAATCAGGGATTGGTACTGCTGCTCCTCTCTTGTTCTGCACACTAGGATACATGTGCTGAGCAGAGCCAGGAACTGAGGACAGAGAAGAGAATGACACAAATGACTTCAATGGTGGATACTTCAACAACAAAAATAAGATGGCAATTGGATCTTTCTTGTATTATATATTCACCAAGACTTTTGTTTCTGTAGCAATTTTAATATAAAGTTATTTATAGGTTTATTACATCCAGGAACTGATGCAGAGAAACAAATGCAATTTATTCAGCGGTGGATATTACAACAAAGGAAATGTGAATATGCAATTAATTTGATGTAATATTTCTAGTACTTTATATTCACACAGACATTTGTTTCCATAACAATTTTAGAATAAAGTTATTTATAAAGTTACTAGCTGACCCGGCCCGGCTTCGCCCAGTCCTTGGTGGGGAGCATCTCATTTAATTCATATAAGTAGTCATATAAGTTCCCGTTCCCGTTACCGACTGTCTGTCTGTCTGTCTGTCTGTCTGTCTGTCTGTCTGACCCGGCCCGGCATCGCCCAGTCCTTGGTGGGGAGCATCTCATTTAATTCATATAAGTAGTCATATAAGTTCCCGTTCCAGTTACCGACTATCTGTCTGTCTGTCTGTCTGTCTGTCTGTCTGTCTGACCCGGCCCGGCTTCGCCCAGTCCTTGGTGGGGAGCATCTCATTTAATTCATATAAGTAGTCATATAAGTTCCCGTTCCCGTTACCGACTATTTGTCTGTCTGTCTGTCTGTCTGTCTGTCTGTCTGTCTGACCCGACATCGCCCAGCTCCTGGTGTGGAGCATCTCATTTAATTCATATAAGTAGTCATATAAGCTCACGTTCCCGTTCCCGACTATCTATCTGTCTGTCTGTCTGTCTATCTGTCTGATCCGGCCCGTCTTCGCCCAGCCCCTGATGGGGAGCATCTCATTTAATTCATATGAGTAGTCATATAAGTTCCCGTTCCCGACTGTCTGTCTGTCTGTCTGTCTGTCTGTCTGTCTGTCTGTCTGTCTGTCTGTCTAGTCATTTATTGGTTGCAGTTAGAACAACCTTAGTTAAACGAAGACCAACTTACAAAAAGCATTAGAAAGAGCACTTGAAAGATCTTTACATCTTCCCCAACAATTAACTTGGGTAAATGGAGCAGCGGCAGCAGCAGCAGAAGAAGAAGAAAAAGGAGGAGTAGGAGCTGGGAGGAGGAAGAGGAGGAGGAGGGAGGAGGAGGAGAAAGAGAGAAGAGGAGGATGGAGGAGGGAGAGGGAGGAGGGGGAGGAGAAGAGGAAGAGGGTAGGAGGTGGAGGAGGGGAGAGGAGGAGGAGGAGGAATATAACGCATATGCCTGTAGATTTAATAATGGCTGAAGTTGTTCCATGTCTTCTTAGAGTTGGCGACAGTGTAAAGAAATATAAAATCTTCAAACTTGATAGAGATAAGGTAACTATTATTTATTTATTCTTTAAGCAAACAAAGATGAGTTACAATGTTATGCATTATGCATTATTTTTATGAAAACTTTGAAAATGCCTTACAGATTGTATCATTATTTATTATAACTCATATGCCGGTACATAACTATGGACAAAGAGTTTATAAATCTTTGAAAACGATGCCACAATATGACTATAAGTTATACAGAAAAGTTATGCCCCTTGAAATAACTTTTACAGAGTTAGGTCCCCTGAGATATATGAAATTATAATGAAAAATGAAATAATACTGAGTAAGCAGGCGATTTCACACTAACAAAATATCACAGTTGGCAGCACTGGAATGAAAGGAAGGCGTGTAGAAAATTTCATCTCAATCGGATGGGCCGTTCGCGAACAAATAAAGGACATACATACATACATACAGACAGACAGACAGACAGACGGAGATCCTAATTTATATATAAGATTACAGCCATGAACTAAAGAATGAGAAGAAAGTGAAACAAATTTAATTACTTCAGTGGCAAATACTTCAACATCGGAAAATTCTCATTATGATATTCCAGCGCTAAACTGTATCACCATGGTTATTTATAAAGTTAATATGCCCAGGAGTTGAGGACAGAAAAGGAAGTGAGAAAAAATGTAATTACTTCAGTGGTGGATACTTCAATGAAATGTGAGGATTGCAACTGATCTGATCTGATATTTCTAGTACTTTATATTTACGAAGACCATTTCTTTCATGAAATGTTAGTATAAAGTTATTTTTTATATAAATACAAATTGTTGTATGCACATAAGTATTAAAGGGCACATGATATGTTTAGTGTACAAATCAATATGCTCTTGTAATGTTAACACTCAGGGTGAAATGAATGTATCCTTGCTAGCTTCTCAATGTCAGTCTACAGCCTCCCATCACTGCTGGTGTCTTCTTACGACAGCACATCGGGGAAAAAAAACTATCAGATCCTCAAAGGCGATCTGGGTCTCAAGAAAATGGATATTGCAGTTCATCCGAACTCATATATGAATCAAACAGTCCCACAGTCTTAGGGATCCCTTTGGTATAAGTTAAAACCAGGTAAGTAAAACCTGAGAGAACATTTTTTTCTTCTTCATGGAAGTTTCAGCATCTACTTAGTAAAAAGATCTGTGAAGGAAACAGCCAAAAATGTTCTGTTACCTGAACAACCACAAGAAAGATGGCAGTACCAGTGAGGTAAATGAGGTTCTGGCTAAATTCATCGTTCAGTTTATCCAAGCAACCCTGCAGAATTCAAGAAAACAATATAACTATGATCATACATGACAACCTGTTCCATTTCATTATATTTTATTTTTTCCGTTCTATTTGAACTGAAGCATAGTCCATAAATGTGCTACTACTTCAAGGGCATTGGACTGATTTTTGTGTGTGGATTAGCTTTCCCTATCACCAGTGTCCCTTATCATCAGGCGAACTGGTATATATATATATATATTTGAGGATATGACTGACAAATTGCACTCTAGAAAAGATATTGGTACTCAGATCTCATTTGATGTTGTGTACGCAGCTGTGAGTACCAGATAATCTTCTGAATTTTCTGCAAATTCACTGACAAGGGAAGGTGCCAAGGAAAGGGAAACCGGTCAATCTCGCCTCATTCTATGTGATTTGTGTGCCTATTTACGAAAACAGTGGCCCAGATTCAACAGCTAGTAGTGCAGGATTCCTTTTCCAACCAGTACAGTTCTATGGTCGAACTAGCTTCACAACATGGGTAATGTGCATATTTGTGACTCTTCTGGGCATTTTCTGGGAAGGACAGGTGCTAAGGAAAAGAAATGGTCACCCTACTTCATCATACCATAGATGTGAAAGCCTAACACTTCACACCCCTACGATGATTCCAATTCTGCCCTTTCCCCATCTATTTCTGAGTTGGATTATAAATTCAGAAGTCACTGGCTCTGTGTTACATCAGCTGATGTGCAGCTATTGAAGTGTCTGTCATTGTTTCCATGAGGTCCTTGACAGTTATAAGAACATCCAATGACAGAAATTATTAACTGCTGAGTCTATAAAGCATCCTCTGCTCTACCCGGTTGCTGCCATAACTCTCAATGCATTAAGTCCCCTACCAGCCTTCACCACCAAAGCCTCCACATGATCCTTAAAAGATATACACCTGTCAAAGGTGATTCCCAAGTACTTCAATTTACTTTGTCCACTAAGAGGTGGTTGGGCACCTGGAGACCAGGTGCTGAAAGTGGTGGAACAGACTGAGAACCCGTATGTGGTGAAGATGATATGGCGGGGGATCGGCAGGAGACCTGGACGAATCTCAAAACTGAAAGGGAATACCTGAAGAACTTTCAGTCAGATAGCGGTGGGAATGATAAGTAGTATGACTCTTCGTTGGCTGTTGAATGAGGGGAAAGAGTGCTTGTGGGAATGTCCTGAGTGCAGTGATGTTGGTTCGTAACACATAACTCATTGCAGGTATCAAACCTGAGCCCGTTCATACTCATGACATTACCAGTGCAGTTCACTATCAACTCCGCTAACACAGCCGTTGATATTGTCTTCAAGCCAAATGTCAACTTAAAAATAAATCCTACGACAGTCATGTGTGCAACAAAAATATACAAATGACATCAAGTGTCATTATTTAACTTTCATGAACTAGAGGTGATGTCTCAAAAATGTTGACTAGTTATGACATTTGATTTACCTCATGATAAATGGTGCCTGAATTCAGCGTAGCATTACACATCCTGAAGGTCACGTTACAGCACGAGGTCGGCACAGTGTCTGTGTGATTCACTTTCCAATATGCAGAGTTCTCCCAGTCCTGAGGCCCCGTGCACACCGCAGCATGCAAACTTCAATATAAACAATAATTATTCAGAAATTGCATATGTGTATTCATGCTATCTCATGTGTGTACATCATAAGAAGTGAGAAGTTGCAGAGAGAGAAAGGGCAGAGTTAGAGGGCAGAGAGAGAAGGCAGCGAGAGCAAATAGAGACTGAAGACAAAGACTGAAGGGAGAAGGCAGAGAGAGAGGGCAGAGTGATAAGGTAAAGAGAGAGGACAGAAAGAGAGGACAGAAAGAGAAGACAGAAAGAGAAGGTAGAGAGAGAAGACAGAAAGAGAAGACAGAAAGAGAAGGTAGAGAGAGAAAGTAGAGACAGAAGGCAGAGAGAGGTAGCAAAGTGAGAAGGTAGAGAGAGAGAACAGAAATAGAATGCAGAGATAGAAGGCAGAGAGAGAAGGTTGAGAGAGAAGATAGAGAGAGAAGGCAGAGACAGAAGGCATTGACAGAAGGCAGAGAGAGAAGACTATGAACTGTATAGCATGTGACATGAACTGATAATGTTAGCACACGAAAGGATAAAATCATAATATAAAGTGGGCAATACATTAATAAACAAAAAATAAACAAAGATCTATAACAACTATATTTAAAAAACTATATTTTTTTAATGTTATAAATCATTAAGCACATGGTTAAAACAAGACAGCAATGGCAAACTACTGAACGTAACACTTGCCTAGTACATCAACAGCAGCTGAAAATGCTGATGTTGACTGCAACGTCCCGTAAGGGATACGCAACAAAATTTTTTTTTTTTTTTTTAAACAAGAAAAAGGGAAACCAAAAGTATGTAACGATAATGGATCTGAATAAGCAGATATTAGCAGACTAAAGCAATATTTCCAGAGAAAGATGAAAACAGATCAACTTGCAGCATAAAAGTAACTTGCAGGTTCGTGAATCTGAGAAAGAAGAAGAAGTGCTAATATTGGAACAAGTAGATATTGGTGCACCTTTTGTTGCATGAAGTCCATCTGCTCTCTGTAGGCAGTCCGGTTGTAATTGTTGACAGCATTCATCAAATCATCCTCCAGCACATCTTCCACCTTGATGAAGATTCAACAAATCAATTTAACCCACAACATAATCGGGAATGATCGGGATATTATGGTGGAAGATCAATGTAAGCTAATCATAATATTTCCAGCAGCAAGAGATCTTCTCGTAGTGCCCATCTCCTTTTAAACATACATAAAATGCATCATTCAGACCATGAATGTAATGTTTCTGGAGAAATCTGGGGGTTACTGCTGGAGCTGCAGAGTTTTACCTTTGTGCAATACTCTCAGCAGGTGATTTGCCATTCTGTGCAAACAGACTGAGCCAGATGGGGTGAAACCTGGTACAATGATGTCGATCCTCTGGCCTATAACCTTTTCTAATTTGCAGACATAGATTAGCATGTAACCAGGTCATGATTCAGCACTGCACACGTGTTTTTTATATTAGACGGCACAAAAGGGGGTTATATGATGAGTATCACACCAAAATGGTAGATATTACTTAAACCAAAAAAGATTAAAATGGTTTCACGCCAAAAATTTCAGAAAATATTAAAACCAAAAAGATTAACGTGGTATCACACGAAACATGATTAAAACTACTCCAAAAAAAAAAAAAAAGATTAAAATGGTAGCAATAAAATGGGTTTGCTGCTGCTGAGTAGAAAAGATCAAAGCAATTTATGAAAAACATTGGGTGCAGGCCTAGACTGAGATTAAAGCAATTTATGAAAAGACTGGAAGTAGGATAGACTGAGAGTAAAGCAATTTATGAAAAGACTGGGAGTAGGATAGACTGAGATTAAAGCAAATTATTAAAAAAGTGGGAGTAAGCCAAGGTCGAGATTAAATCAATACATGAAAAGACTGAGTAGGCCTAGGTCGAGAGTAAGCAATTTATGAAAAGACAGAGAGTAGGCCTATGCCGAGATTAAAGCAATTTATGAAATGATTGAGCATAAGCCTAGGCCAAGATTAAAGCAATTTATGAAAAGACTGGAAGTAAGTATAGGCCAAGATTAAAGCAATTTATGAAAAGACAGGGAGTAAGTTTAGGTCAAGATTAAGCAATTTAGGAAAAGACTGGGAGTAGACCTAGGCTGGTCATGTTTCCTGCATGCGTTTTAGGCATTTCATAATCAAAAGACTCGGTGGTTAGCCCAGCTGAATGGATAAGAGCAATCACCAGGTAGCGGGTTCAACCCTTACACCAGTCAGTTGGATTAAAATGTTGATTTCTCATCCTTGACTTGGGGATGTCATTTACAAGTACCTCAGAAGTCAGAGTGGGTTCGCCTGTGGCGAGGGACACTGGTAATAGGGAAATCTAGCCCATACATCTAGCATGGACTATGCTGGAGTTCAAAATGAGCAAACAACACACACACACACAAATCAACAGACTCCAACCCAATGCCCAGGGAAAACTTGTGGGTAAAGGGAGTCCCATAGGTTTTTCACTGCTACTTACTGTAATTTACCAAACTGACCACATTTGGCCCAATATGACATTTCTTTCACACTTCCAATGGCATCACACTGATTCATTTAATTTCAGCTGAATTAATGTAACTGACTACACTTGCTTATAAATAAGTAAAAAGAATCCTTTTACAAGCCTTGAGGCTATTGAGTTGCTGGTGCCTGCTCCATATTTTTATAGATAAACTGGCATTTGATGGGTGATGTAGTCAATATAATTGCGGCCATCTTTACTTGCAAGGACATTTCTGGTACCCATTTTAGGCTGGGTTACCCTGGGAGCAGAGGTCAAATTTTAAAACCCACCTCAATGAGGATTCAAACCCTTGACCATTGGGTCAGCATGCAAGCATGCTAGCCACTGCACCACTACGACCCCCATACTCTTTTATGCCTCACAGTAAAACACTACTGTCATACTTCTAGTGTCACAACGTAAATATAAGTAAACAGGCGAAAAAATCATTGGAAGCCTTGGAGATGTGGTTTTATAGAAGAATGCTGAAAATTACTTGGACAGCCAAAAAGAGTAATCATGACGTTTTAGAGGAAGCTGAGTCGCAAAGACAACTTCTCACAAACATCAGAATGAGGCAGTCATTTTTTGGCCTCATTATGAGAAGACAAAAACTGGAACATGTTGTGACAACCGGGAAAGATTTGCGGAAAGAAAGATTGAGGAAGACTGTGTGAGAAGATTCTTGACAGTCTTGTGTCATCGCATGGATGGGAATCAACATACGAACTGATCTATGAGTCGGAGATTGTAATTTGTGGAGAGGTATGATTGCCTACACCAGCCAGCAAGGCACTGGATGATGATGAATGTCACAACACTTTCTGGTCAGTTTACTATAAATTAATTCACTTTAAAGGAATATTCTTTTAAGTACAATAAACTAGACTGACTTATCCCTCCAAGAAAAATAAACTAGACTCACTTATCTCTCCCTGTAAAAGTATACTTCTTCTTCTTCTTCTGCGTTCATCCGGATTTTTTTTTTTTTTTTCTGGACGTGATTGTGTTGTGCCTGATTACAGCAGAGCTGCGTTCTTGTGCCGTTAGGCAGACACATCCGACTTCTACGGGCATTTGTTGACACCGTGTTAACCTTCCCGGGGATAAAAGTATACTAGATGGATTTATCCACCCCCCCCCCCCCCTCCCCCCAATCCCCCAATGCAATAAACTAGACTGACTTATCCCTCACAGTAAACACAAACTAGATGTATCCTTCCCAGTAAAATAAACTAGGCTAACTAATCTCTCTCAATGCAATGAACTATACTGACTTATCCCTTCAAGTAAGTCAAACCAATGCTCCAGTAGGAAAAAAAGGCCAGAAGCAGAATTCCTTATTCCCAACATGGCACATAAACAAAATCATTTTACAATTTCTTGACCTACATATATAGTTTCTGATTACAACCTACCAGAAAGTAACAACCAGTAACTTACTTGATTTCTGTAGACCAATCCTAAAATACTGGCCACAACTTCCCCAACAAAGACCAGTAAGATCAGACAGAAAAACTGAAACAAGATAGAAGAAATGTTTCTAATGGTTTTCATGTGTACAGTAATGAGTTCAAGAATCAACAACAGTGCAATAGGGATATTCCCAGGCATGTTGCATCTCCTTCTTCTGTTGCCAATCAAAGAGTTCCCAATGCTGATGGTACCAGTGGCAACTTGAATATATGTCCACTTGCACTCAGAGTTCATAATGCTGATGGTACCAGTGATGACCTGATTATATGTCCACTTGCACTAAAAGTTCCCAATGCTGATGGTACCAGTGGCAACTAAATCAAATGTCTGCTTGCACTAAGAGTTCCCAATGCTGATGGTACCAATGGCAACCTGATTATATGTCCACTTGCACTAAGAGTTCCCAATGCTGATGATACCAGTGGCAACCTGAATATATGTCCACTTGCACTAAGAGTTCCCAATGCTGATGGTACCAGTGGCAAACCAAATCAAATGTCCACTTGCACTAAGAGTTCCCAATGCTGATGTACCAGTGGCAACCTGAATATATGTCCACTTGCACTAAGAGTTCCCAATGCTGGCGGTACCAGTGGCAATGAAATCAAAAATCTGCTAGCACTAAGAGTTCCCAATGCTGATGGTATCAGTGGCAACTAAATCAAATGTCCACTTGCACTAAGAGTTCCCAATGCTGATGGTACCAGTGGCAACCTGAATATATGTCCACTTGCACTAAGAGTTCCCAATGCTGATGGTACCAGTGGCAACCAAATCAAATGTCCACTTGCACTAAAAGTTCCCAATGCTGATGTACCAGTGGCAACCTGAATATATGTCCACTTGCACTAAGAGTTCCCAATGCTGATGGTACCAGTGGCAACCAAATCAAATGTCCACTTGCACTAAGAGTTCCCAATGTTGATGGTACCAGTGGCAACCTAAATATATGTCCACTTGCACTAAGAGTTCCCAATGCTGATGGTACCAGTGGCAACCTGAATATATGTCCACTTGCACTAAGAGTTCCCAATGCTGATGGTATCAGTGGCAACCAAATCAAATGTCCACTTGCACTAAGAGTTCCCAATGCTGGCAGTACCAGTGGCAACCTGAATATATGTCCACTTGCACTAAGAGTTCCCAATGCTGATGGTACCTGTGGCAACTAAATCAAATGTCCCTTGCACTGTTCCCAATGCTGTGAGTGTCATCAGCACCCTTTATTCGCCTTCTGTTGAATCAGTCTTCCAGGTTTGGATACTCTGCTGTTTTCATAAAACCTGTAAATGTTCCAATGTAGTTCACAGATTATATTTATTTGTTTGCTGTTTTGTTGTTTTCATTATGGCATCTGTAGCACTCCGGGTGTGTGCCAGAAGACATTTTTCTGGGTTCAGAAATCAAGCCTGCTTGAACAAGTGGTCCAGACACTAGTAATGATAATTAATTGTAACTGTGATGATTACCATCATCAGTTGTAAGGTCAAGGTAGTCCCACAGCAGATACTGCCATTGGATTGTGAAGTGACAGGCCTTCTTATATTCTAGACCACGACACACGAGGTTGGATAGCAATATCACTTTTCGATATTAGAATTCTATCTAAATAATCTTCCCATAGAAGAATATTGCTCTAGTCACATCCCGCTGAAAAGTTTCTCAATCTTTGGCCATTTCTCCTTCTTTATGACACTCATGCCCAAGATGTCTCTATGTCTTGTGTCCATCTTTGTGCTGGTTGACCCCTTCTTCTTTTTCCAGGAACCAAGACTTCCATTATTGTCCCGTCCAAACCCCTGTGAGGTTTAATGTAGTCAAAGTATTTTCACTTCTTGTTGTATGTGAGTCCATTTTATCTCATATTCAGATCTTGTCAATGGCAGTATTTTTCATCTTCTTGGTCCATGATATTCCAAGAATTTTCCTAAAACATTTCAGCTCAAAAGCCGCAATTTTCTTCTTTGGTGATTGCAAAATGGTCCGTGACTCACCTCCATATGTTACCACAGGAAGATGTTTGTTCTCAACAGTTGTAAGCTATCTTGCTGGTGTTTATCCCAAGGTTCTCAATACCGATTAACCTCTGCATTTTATAACCAGTCCCTATTTTCATTAATTATGAAGCCAAGACATTCACAATTTGTGACATTTTTAATTTCTTCATTGCTGATTGTGATTTTTGTTTGGCATGTAGTTTTGTCAATGGACATTTTTTTAAAAAGTTTATAAAAAGATATTGACTTTTACTGTTTCTCTCCCTAAATAACAATAATTGGATGTATTCCATACCACAGAAAGCAATATCTTGTTGCTCCTAAAGGCTGCAACAAAGGCCAGGATTCCAATGATGCACATGAATGCACTGACCGCAAGGATTATGCTAGCCGGAAACAAGGTGATTGTTGCATCTGCGATTTCATCAAAATGATCATAGGTACTGAAAGCCCAAATGCCGACATAGGACAAGCCACCAGCAGAAATCTGAAATAAAACATGTAACTATGAATAGAATGCTAAATTACATTAAATCTAAACATATTCATCATTAAATAATTATTTTGCTTATATCCCCCCTACTGTATATCCACCTTGTTGCATGGAAGGGCTTGTGTGTGTGTCAATGACCCTAAGAGCTATGTGGCAATAGCGCAGCTACTGGTAAAGTCTTCCACGTTGAACAGGTCAAGGGGTAGGGACCAGATGAAGCAATATACGAGGGTAAGTTAATAAGTAAGTCACAAATGGCTGTAGAAAAATAACTAAATATGATAACAACTTGAAACCAGTTTATTTGTATACATACATTGTCCCTTTATTTCTCAACATAATTTCCACCAACACTGATGCACTTATCCCATCGTTTTATCAATCCTCCCAAACCGGCTGCATAGAACTGCATGCCAGTCACAGGTTTAGGACAAAAATCCAGCATTTAAAGGGTTAAATTAGTTACATAAATGTTAACTCTCTTTCATTTTATGATATGTTAGGGTAACATGAAAAATATATCCACAAAAATTTGGCCACCGTAATATTTTACATTCTACATAATGATAATGCAGATTTCTACATAACCTGGGACTGCGTCATTAAATCATATTCTCATTTATTAACGCTATAAAACTTATACTGCTGGTCTTCTATGATGATCTTTTTTTTTTATTGCATATCCTTTACAGGACATCGCTGTCAACATCAGCATCTTTCAGCTGTCTGTTGATTTCTTGGCAAGATTATGCTCAGTAGTTTGCCATTTCTTTCTGAGCGGCCTGGCTCAGTATCCCGCAAGTCACCAGCGGGGGTCGAACCGCTCCCAGTTCTCTCCCGCTATGAGACTCTGCTTGATAAACGGGATTACGAAGAAAGTGTTGTAACCCCTCAGCCAGAGAGACCGGCTCTATGATTATCACCTTAAACATTAATCAACTCAAAAGTGTCCTTCTAAACCATAATTCTATTCTAATTTTAAAAATAAGAATAATAATTAATTACAAAGCATCATTCCTGCAAAATTAAGTTTTCAAATGTATTTCATTAAAAACTGTCATTTACTGTCTATAGTACCTTGTGGTGAAAGGGGGGGGGGGGGGGTCTTGAGCCTGTGGAATTAAGGCTGCATGGCAAGTGCAGTCGCCGCGAAACTGTGCAGGTTAGAGTTTTCTTTTTGCCCCGGAAAGAAAAAAACTCCACACCTTAATGAGGATTTGAACCTAGGTCTCCCGAAGGAGAACCTGGCATTCTAGTCACTCAGCCAGCCGCTCCATGCCTTAAATCAGTTGGTTCCCTCAGACCTACCAATGGTCAATGTATGGGCTCATGAGAACCTCTAAAACAATGGCTGTCATTCTCTGGAACCAATCTTGCAGCTCCCATATCCTGCTGTGCTTAAACATTCTTCTGTCATACACATGAGGTAGATAAACGAAATGTTAATATTTGAAAAGTAAAATGTATACCAAACTTCTAATATTTCCTTATTACATTAGAAAACCTGCTGACTACTCAAACTAACTGAACAACAAACTGGCATACTAACCAGGTAGCAAACTCCTGTAAACATCAACAAGCACTTGGCCAGGTTGGTGCACGAAGATTCATTCATTTTTGCTCACTTTGGCGTTGATGTATATCAATTAGCAGCAATAGTGAGATCAAATCAGCAGGATGCAATTCTACTGCATACAAAGGTTTACTTCTTGTGTGATTTCAATGCACTTTATGAATGCCTGAATTTGTAAAATATCACACATATTACATCCAAAATATTAAGTAAAGTTATATAACACTGAACATTTTGACTCATAGTTTTTAGTGTATTAGAGTCACTCTTCACTGTGGAAGGAATTGCTCTTTGTATGGCCTGAGAACAGCAATGTTTCACCTGTGCTTAAAAGCCTTTTGCCTACTCTGAGCCACTTTGTTTCACATAATCCTAAAATAGTACTGTCACAGTATTTTCATCTCCTCCACACCTGGGCTGTCTTTCCCAACCAAATTCATACATAGCCTAACATTAGAGGTAAAAATTATTGAAATTTCCCTAAGTGAAAGGAAGTCAATCGTCAATCACAAATACCAGTGAATCAAGAAGTGAAGAAAAGACATTGGCACTTAAAAGCATAACTAGAAAGTCCATTGTCTAAAACCCACAAGGCAAACAAAATAAGGGAAGACATTAAAAAAACTCATGAAGAAGAAAATTAGAGACAGAGATGAATAATATGGTTAGGACATGATGAAGCTGCACGAGATAGTAAAAGATAGGACACTGTAGAGTGAGTTGGTAAGGGGGCCCAGTGGGGGATAGGATAAAGTATAAAAAAGATGAAAGAAAGATATTATAACTACTAACAGGCAGATAAGCATTCTTTGTCTACATTGTCAAAGAACATTTTGAGCCAAAATAGGCTATACAGGCCATCTTTGAACCCACGGTTCTAAACTCTCAACCCCACTGGATGAAATGAATTATCATCATCATTCTTGATGGACAAACACCAGATATATTTACTACTACAGTGGCCTATAGTTTACTTCAGACTGTTATTAATGCACTCTGTGCATATATGTAGGTACTCTATCTCCTCTGAAGTTAATCCGTAGCGTACAACAGCTAAATGAGCTCCTCCAATGTTGACTGATGCGCTTCCTCACACAGTTGGTGTGCTGCTTCTTTCTGGCCACACCAATCTTCAATCCAAGCACAAGTTTGCAAGCAGGCACACAAGTATTTTGTTGTGTGTGTTCACTCACTATGAACTCAAGTGTAGTCTATATATATGTACTACTATTTCTTGTGCACTGGACTGATGTCTTTGCACATAAATTCATCCAGTGCCTTGCCGGCTGGAATGGGCAATCATGCCTCTCCAAAAATTATGTGAATCAGTTTGTGTGTTGACTCCCTTCCATGCCATGATATAAGACTGTCAAGAATCTTCCCACACTGTATTCCTCTATCTAAGCATGTAAATTAGCTTTCCCTATTATCAGTGTCACTCGCCATCAAGTGAACCCATTCCGATTTCTGCAGTACTTGTAATTTATGTCCCCAAGTGAACCCATTACCTCAGCATCAGTCAGGAATATGATTGTTAATATGTATTTTCCCTTTATGCAGCATGAACTGGCCTTTAAAAATGTATATCCCTGCTTAGAGTGGACATATAGAGACTTGAAAAGGATATCATTGGATTGCAATTTTAAAATATATCCAATTAATATCAATTATTCAGTCTCGTATTTAATTATATATTATACCAAACAACTGAATATGTAAATGGTATTAAATTAAGATGCCTAGATCATATTAATTATTATTTGAAATATTTACTGTTGTATTTTTCTGTTCCTTTCTGCAAATGTGTTCACGGTTGACTGATTGTTCTGTAGGATAGATTAATCAGCCTACTAATGCTAACCTTCTTGTGTTGCCTCTTATCAGAGTGAGTCGATCCGAAACTGTTAAAATTTAAAATTAAAATTCAATACATGAAATATAATAAAATAATTTAACAAATATAAATGGGAGAGTTTATGAAAAAACAAAACAAATGTATTTCAAGAAACATATAAATATATTTTCTCGATTATTATACAGTGAATGAGGAATTTCAATGTAATACTATTTGTAAGATAAAAATTTGTACACGAACACATTAAAACTGTAACATTGGGTAAATGATATCTGGTCGTCCACTTCCGCAAACATCTAAGGTACGTAATTCCAAAAATGTTGCCTCTCTTCGAGAAAAGTGAGCTCCTCTTTGAATGAGACTAGTACTTTAAAGCCAGCTCAGGGTCTAATAATAATGATTGGCTACCAGGACTGTCAATGCTGCCAGTATAGTACCTTGCTGTGTATGGCAGGGTGTTCTTGAGCCTGTGGAAGTATGGCCGCCTGGCTAGTGCAGTCGCCGCGAACTGTGCATTTTAGAGTTTTCTTTTTGCCCCCGAAAGAAAAACCTCTACACCTTACCGAGGATTCGAACCCGGGTCTCCCGAAGAGAATCCGGTATTCTAGCCACTCAGCCATCCTCTCCTCACTACAGGATCACTAATAGGTTTAACATGATGTGCGATGTTTAACTGACTCAATGACAAACAAAAAAGTACAGTGGTTCAGGCATGGTACACAATCAAAGGAGTTTAGTTTAGTCGACGGATCAACATCACGGCACACGCGTGTAACCCATAAGTGCTCTGTTCTACTCCTAATTCAAGTTTGAGTCCGAAGAATCTCAGCTCAGTGCACGAACTCCGTAGCACTGACGAGGATTCTGAAATACTCTGGGTAGATTTTTAACTCGAAATGTTTCTTGGGCAGCGCCGTTAGGCTACTCTTCTTCGATTTCCAACTGCCAAGGGATTTTTTTCGTGCGCATGAACGCCTATGCCAGCTGGCAGGGCAGTTGATAATGATGATTAAGCTATATGATTAAGATATATGGACGAGAGAGGGATAGGGGGTAGAGAGAAAGAGAGACGAGTATATGTGAGGGAGTGTGTATTTGTGTGTTGTTGTGTGTATAGCTGTAAGAGTTTCTGTAAATGGCGTAGGTGTGTATGAAGTGTGTATATAAGTATGTGTGTATGCATGAGTGAGTATTTATTTGTGTGTGTGTGTTTGTCTGCCTGTCAGTCTGTCTCATTACATGGTAATATGCATTGTTTATTTTCACAGCTTTCATTTGACAATGTTTTTTTGTTTTGTTTTTTTTTCAATGTGAATGTAACAGACACAATAGTATAGATAATTGATGTACAAAAGATGAGTGGTTGGAAGTCCTGAATGTAATACGGGCCTGCGTGCCCAGTTTGTGACCCTTTGAAAAAAGTAAACGGCGCTTTGGCGAAGGGTTACGAATACAATTCGCAATCCCGCATACCGCGTTTGAAGCACAGCTGCGAAAGATTTGGAAGCAGGTGCCTTGCGAAGGTATTTCATACAAAGGTATGAGTTCCTGTCATTCAGAAAGCAACGGCAAACTATTGAACGTAAAACTTGCCATGCCAAGAAATCAAAGGACAGCAAAACATTCTAGGGTTGACTGCGACGTCCTGAAAGGGACAAGCAACTATCTTTTTCATGAAAGTAATTTTCGTTCGTTCGTTTTTTCGTTCGTCCGTTCGTTGTCTGCCCCGGCACACTCTCTCCACATATATCATGCTCAAACTATTGCATTTGTCTCATTCACATTTGTCTCAATTACATTTGTCTCAATTACATTTGTCCCAGTTACATTTGTCTCAATTACATTTGTCTCAATTACATTTGTCCCAGTTACATTTGTCTCAATTATATTTGTCTCAGTTACATTTATCTCAGTTACGTTTGTCTCAATTATATTTGTATGTTACATTTGTCCCAGTTACATTTGTCTCAGTTACATTTGTCTCAGTTACATTTGTCCCAATTACATTTGTCTCGATTACATTTGTCTCAGTTACATTTGTCTCCATAACATTTGTCCCAATCCATTTGTCTCGATTGCATTCATCTCACTTGCATTTGCCTTACTTACATTTGTTTCAGTTACATTTGTCTCGGTTACATTTGTCTCAATTACATTTGTCTCAGTTACATTTATCGCAATTGCATTTGTCTCAGTTACATTTGTCTCAGTTACATTTATCGCAATTGCATTTGTCTCAGTTACATTTGTTTCACTTACATTTGTCTCAGTTACATTTGTCTCAGTTACATTTGTCTCAGTTACATTTGTCTTAACTACATTTGTCTCCGTTACATTTGACCTAATTGCATTTGTCTCGATTTAAATTGTCTCAATTTCATTTGTCTGAGTAACTAATCCTCTTCAACGCTGAGCTCCTCCTGGATAGATAGATCTTCGAACAACCCTTCCAGTCCCCAACATGGCGGTTAGGCATTGAACCACTACGGCCTCTGGAGTATTTATCCTTGTGGATGCGGTTTGAATTTCGCATTTTTCTCATGTTGGACTGATAGTATATGGTTCCGTCGCCCTGCTACTGAGTGAGTGCGTTGCGCGACTCTGTGAGCTGTGATATTCACGTGGAATGCTTTTACATGTCCGCTTTTGTTTGTACAGTGACCTGCATGTTCGGAACAATGGCTACTGGCTGTTGCTGAATTGACCGATTTGCCTTTTCGGTTCACGAGTGCAATTTTCAGGAGACTCCTGGTAGTCGGCGCTGGAGCTACGGAGTTCGTGCTTAATGCGACGCTTTCGGCTGGTCGCCCTGCGGATAGAGACAGAGCCATGTGAGAAAACCCGGGTCAATGAGGTCTTTCTGGTGACTGCCGATTCCATCGACGATGAACTGTGGTTTCGTGGAGGACTTTTGTGTTGGCATTCTGGCGGCGGCATTATGCACAGTGTACCTGTGCGGGCTGTTGGATTTCCGAGACTCCTGTCTGTTCCACTTTTCACATTGGACAGCGGGGAGCATTTTGTGTGATATTTACTGGCACAGGAACGGAGCATAATGGGGACGACTCGTTGCCGTGAAGTTGGAACCTCGACTAACTAACTAACTAACTAACTAACTAGATAGATCTTCATGTTGTCTCTCTGGTCCAATGAGTTTGTACCACACTTCTGCATCATTAACACTCAAAGGCACATGTGTGCTTTTCCAACTGACTTGTCAACTATCCTAGTTTTATAAACACATGCTGCCACAGGAAACGCATTCTCTGATATAAGTTGCTCTAAGAGCCTCAATTTACAAATGTTTCAATTGTTTTAGTCCCCGCAGAGCAAAATTTGATCTTCTTTCAGTTTCCGTTCTCACATTTCATTCGCCCACCAACATCGAAGGCAGATACTAAAAACCGCTCAGCCTCTGAAATGTGTTTCTATTGTTCAACACATCTGCCGATACAGTTGCTCCATCATTCATTCATTCATTCATTCATTCATTCATTCATTCACTCATTCATTCATTCAGTAGACTAGCATGTCCTTTGCAGAACATCCCTTCATTAACAACCTACCGGAAAACGTCTCGGTCATAAGCAAGATGTCCCGCGTCCGATACACCCATCTGGATATCTGCCACAGCCTACACCCATTTTCTTTTTGGCCTTCCTCATCCTCTCATCCCGAAAATATACCCCTCCATTATTGTTCTGTCCAAACTTTCGTGACGTTTCAAGTGACCAAAATATTTCAATGTTCTTTGTTTTATCGTCTTTAGTAGCAACCTTCTTCAATATTCAGATCTTCTTGTCGCATGGTTGCATTGTTCTTTTCTGTATCCAAAATATTCGTAGAACCCATCTATAACATTTATATTCAAAGGCATTTATGCGTTGTTCGGCTTGTTTAGCAAATGTCCAGAGCTCACAGGCGTACGTTGCAATGGGAAAGATGCATGCTCTTAAAAATCTCATTTGTTTAGGTCTATCTGCCCAACGCCACAATTTATTCATTTGTTTTAGTTTTTGAAGAGCAATAGATGTTCGTCTGTAAATGTCTTTCATTGTCACCATTGTTGGTAATTAATGACCCAAGATATTCCAAATTTTCCACTACCTCCAATTTTTCCTCATTAACTAATATTTCTTACTTCATCAGTAGATATTATTTTTGGTTTCGATGCACTGAGATGTGAACTGTGTTTTTATCTTTGCTCCTGCACTGACATTATATATTTTAAATGCACATGTATGCTGTTGGTAGTAATACTGTGACGTCAGCATGTAGAAGAAGCATGTAGTACCTCGTGCTACGAACTTAATTCGTTCCAGAACTTGGTTCGTAACCCGAAACGTTCGTAACCCGAAACATTTAAATCAATGAAATAGAGACAATCAGTTTCAAGATGAAAGAATCGTTCTTTTTTATTAACATCCGGTCGTTTACCCGACAAAACGCAAATAATACATGTACTTCACGTATTAAATAAAGAGAACAAAAGCAACCAAATAAATTAAATGTAAAATGTTTTTAAAAAAAAGATTTACTCTATCTTTCTTACCAAGAAAACGACCATGGGAAATTTGTCACTTTCTTTGCTATTCTGAATCATTAGTTTCAGGAGTTTCTTGTCATTGTTTCTTGGCAAGTCTTTCTGAAAGAACCAAGCACCAAGAAACTATCAAGGGAAATTTGTCGCTTCCTTTGCTGGAGAATCTTTCTGAAGTGGGCCACCGCGTTATCATTCATCAGGTTTACTGCCCTGTTAGCAACAAGTTTGTTAGGGTAATGGTTCACAATGAAGTCTTCGACGTCTGCCCATTTGCTGCAAATTTCTTTAATCCTGGCAGTTGAAACGGTCATTGGTTCCTCATCATCGGACGACTGCTCCTCCTTTAATGTCTTTAGCTGTTCATTCTGAAGATCCACAAGCTCATCTGTAGTGAGCCTACTGTGGTCCTCAATCAGCTCCTCCAAGTCTTTTTCCATCGACTTCCAGGCCCATATTTTTGCCCAAGGACACAATCTCATCCACTACATTGGCACAGAACAGCAGAGTTAGCCTGTCCTTCATTGGTTTGTGTCCCGGCAGTGCTTTCTCCTCCTGGGTGATAAAGGTCCTCTTTGGCATTTTCTTCCAGAAGAGGCCCGTTTCATCGCAATTAAAGACTTGTTGTAGAGCGTAGTCTTTCTCTTTGATGATCTTATCAAATTCCACCTTGAACAATTCTGTTTCTTTCTTGTTAGAACGTTCAGCCTCCCAGTGCCTAATCACCGTGCCGCTTTTTTTTTCTTTTCATTTTTTTTATTTACTTTTCAAACCAGCCTCTGCTGGCTTTAAAATCGTCAGTCTCAGCACTTGTACCAAGCAATTTCGACAATAAATCACTGTACAAAAGCGTCGCCTTTTCACATACTATTGCCTCACTATCACAGTCTCCTTAAAGTTGCTTTTCATTGATCCAGATCAAGAGAATATTTTCAACTTTCTCTAAAATTTGAGGTCATGTGTTCATGTGTGGTTGTGTGTGTATGTGTGTGTATGTATGTGTTTATGTATGTGTGTGTATGTATGTGTGTGTATGTATGTGTGTATGTCTGTCTGTCCTATCTGTGTGTGTGTGTAAGTAAGTAAGTAAGTAAGTAAGTAAGTAAGTAAACTTTTGTTAGTGACTTTGTGATTGTGAGTGAGTTTATGTGTATGCGAGGGAGTGTATATTTGTGCTATTGACTAGGTGCATAACTTTGAGAGTTTAGGTCAGTGGTTCTCAACCGGTGGGGAATCCCCCCCCCCCCCCCAGGGGGAATTTTAGAGTTTCCAGGGGGGGGGGGGATTAAGATTATTTCAAGATCGCGTTAATACAAGAACCGATTACTTGATATTGTTTTTCCCTTCATACTGTACGGTTCTGTACGTCTCACCCTTCTAACATTCAATTTATAAAGTAAGTAGACCCACAAATCATGTTTTATGTGGACGTCTAGACTTGTTTTAGTATGTGCTATTAAATTTAGCTTCCATTATTAAACCAGTAACCCTTTCGTATTTCCTACCTGTGTAGGGGCGGGGGCAGGATTTTTAGGTAGGAAATACGAAAGGGGGAATGACGTTCTGAAAATATGGTGAAGGGAGAACGGGCTAAATTTTAGGTAGGAAATACGAAAGGGGGGAATGACGTTCTGAAAATATGGTGAAGGGGGTCATGGGCCATAAAAGGTTGAGAACCACTGGTTTAGGTAGATGGTTAAGTATATATGCAGGTATGTATGTGTTTATGCATGCGCATTTATGGGTGTGTCTGGCTGCCTGCCTGTCTCATAACATGGTAATATATAATGTTTATTTTCATAGCTGTCATTTGACAATGTGTGTTGTTGTGTTTTTTATTTTTTTTATTTTTCAGTGTGAAAGTATCATGCACAATAGATAATTGAAGTACGAAATATTATAAGTGATTGGAAGAACCGATTGTAAGACTCCTGTTACAATTAGGTTCTTATGTACTCTCCGAACCTGTTCCCTGATATCTTTATTGGATGGGTGGTTCTGATTCTTCTGATCACCATAAGTTGGTCATGATTATTACATACAACGTATGGAGGCTGCAGTTCTTCCTACACGCCATCTCACTTTTTCCAAATGATTTTCTCTCTTTTTCAGCGTGATAACAATGTCGCCTTGCTTCCGGAGTTGCACTACAGTTCTTTAACTCAGTTCGTTCTCCAGCAGGATGACAATTCTGTTCGTCGTATAGCTGATAGTTTAGCAACTCCTGTTCTGGTCTGTTGTAATTTGATTTTCGTGGGGGATATTTTCTCCTTCGAGGTTCTCTCTATAGCAGTGTTTCCCAATATGGGGCCCACGCCCCACAGAGGGGCAATTCGATTGTTAAGGGGGGCAATTCGAAAATGGAAGAAATCGGCTGGATATAACAAAACGGGCAGACTTGAGACTGAAGTTAACCAAATTGGAACCTGACATAATTTCTCTTTGCAGCAAGCATCATGCGCAAGTATTTCACTAAATTTAAATAATAAATAATTACTAATAATTAAAATAATATAGAAAAATCTTTCATTAAAATTATTTTGTATTTGAATTTCAGTTCTCCATTATATGTTTTGAAAATTTACTTACTGTGTTTGCTCAATAATTTCCTATTGATTTCTTCCTAAAACCTATCATTCATGTTTCTTTGGTGAACATTTCAATTTTTGAATATTAAAAATAATGTATATGTTAGGTGGGGGAGGGGGGGGGGGCTTAAGAATTTTAGAAAGGCTTAGGTGGTGCATAGCACAAAAAAGGTTGGGAAACACTGCTCTATAGTCTCTGCTTAATTCTTCCTCATGGCGCCGTTCTGGACTGTCAACTTGTTGGTGTCCATTTTCTTGTCTTCTCTGGTCTTTGTTTTCCTGTGATATTTTTCTTGAACCAGTTCTGCTTCGCTAGTTGGTGGGGACAAATGAGCTTGTTGCGGATCTGGCCTGTCTAGTCTTAGCCATGTGGTCAGCAAGAGTGCTATTCAGCTTCACCTCCGCTTTCTTCTTCACGGCGATGTAGATAGTGTGTCTTTTCTCTGCATTTTTAGTGCAAGTCACCCTCTGCACTTCATCTTCATGAAACTTGTTTCAGACATCATACAAGAGACAACATTGCAGTTATAAACATATTTCAGGCGAACGAAAGAAGAAGAAGAAGACATCAATGGAAAATTGTCCTTGGGTATATGGTGCTAATCAAATATTTTGAAAGAACAATAAGCGGGCGATAGCTTATGTGGTGAATATCACACTGATCCTCTTTACTTCCCGGAAGATGTCCTGGTTCCCATTTCAGGTTAGCTTCGTCTGGGAGCCGAAGTTAGTGTTTAAGAAATCCCTGCCTCTAGGGGGATTTTAACACATGCCTATCGGGCAGGTAGGCAAGCATGCTAGCCACTTAGCATTCGGACCCACGCAGAAATAAAGGAGGAACCAAATATTCTATTTAAACAAGTTAGGTGTTTCGATTCAGATGTAAAACAAAAATCAATTTTCCCCTAGCCATGATATACCAGGGAAATTTAAGCTGGAATGAAAATCATATATTACAACGTAGATAATAAATGTCATCAGCCAAGCACTAAAGGATGACTCTGCTGCACTTATATTAATGTCCAAACTGGACTTCCCTTGTTGCTTGTAAGGTCCATAGTGATTTTTACTAGTAAATAGAAGCATGTTTAAATTAGAAAGAATATATATATATATATATATATATATATATATATATATATATATATATATATATATATATATATATATATATATATATATATATATATATATATAGTGTAATTTACTTAATGTTAGTATGTGAAACTATAGTGTCTATAGTACAATTTCTATACTGTTCTTACGTAAGCAGGCAATAAAAAAGTTGTCAATGTTGTATTTAAATGTCGTTATGGATATGAAAAATTCACATTTTAAGAGTATGCGGAGAAAGACAACGTTAAAGATGGGCATTAAAAGTTTTTAAAACATGAAGTTGATTTAACTGTGAGCAAAGTTGGTAAAATACATGAATGAATGAAAAGCTAGCTTTACAAGAACACTACCACAAATAGTAGAGTTAAGGGAAACACGGTTTTCATCAACAGAAAAAAGCAGAAACAAGAGGTCACTAACTAATACAGTTACATAAATGTGTACAAATACTTGAAGTTACTGTTCGGTTGTATCCATCTATCATGTGCCATGCCGATAAGCATGGGCGGTAATGTTTTGCCATCTCACTCGATCACCAGAGTCGGGGATCAGCTCCGTGTTCCTGTCTCGACCATGCCACGTCGCCAAGCCATCCAGGTTTCTTCTCGGTTTCTTCTCGACCGACTTCTCGGTCGTCCCCTTGGTCTCCTCCCTTCGATCTTGTCAGTTGTCACCAAGTTCTATGTTTTCTCATAATATGCCCAAAAAATGTTGACTGTCTACGTCTAACAAACAATAGTCGCTTAAAAGTCGACAGGGTCGACTTCATTGCACCGGGTTTTATCCCATATGGCTCGGTCTCTTTCCGCAGCACGGAAAGCGCCGCACAAAGCACGAACTCCGTAGCTTTTAGCGACGACCCACAGGAGTCTCCAAAACATTTAACTCGTAAACCGAAGGACGCGGCCCGGAATCGAACCCACAACCTTCGGAGCACGAGTCAAACGGCTTGACCACTTCGCCACAGAGTCTGTCTACGTCTAATGACTCTAATCAGTTTACGATCTTCATTTGTTTCTTGAAGGACTTGTTCATTGGTTTTTCTGTCTGTCCATTGTATTCTTTGTATTCTCCTCAGAAACAACATTTCTACAGCCATCAGATGTTTTTTAGCTTGACTGCCTGTCACGGGATACTGTGAGTTAATGATTCCCTGATGAACTTTAATAGTAAGATTAATTGCAATGTAGGAGGAGGGTTAACAATCGAGTACGTCAGTCTGAGATGAGGATAAATTAAAGATCATTGACCGAATGGTATAAAAATAGGATACAGTGTGAGGGGTCATTGCCCATCGACTTCAACGGACAAAACAACGCGGAGACAGCAGGTTGGGGAACCAACGGGGGAACACACGAAGACGGTGATCCAAGAGTTAGAACTCTTTGATCTGCGACGAGTGGTGAACGAGGGGACCAGCGGAAGAACAGAGCGAACACGAGACGGAGCGCCACTAACCACCACGTGATTTCACAGACTTTTGATGTGGGGACTTACGGCAAATTTGATTGTGGATCAAAAACAACGGAGAATTGGACACTCGGTATAAATTGGTGGAAAACTTGTTTTGGAGTTAGTGTGTGTTCCCAAACTGGGCAGAGATATCTATGCATCCTGTGTGTGGAAAGAAATTATAGTCCCTTATTGTTTAAAGGCGATGGGATATTAGTGCATATGTGCTTATATATATATTTCAATTCATGGATGAACATAGAAGTGATAAGATAATCTAACCTTAGCGTAATAGTCTAGCATAGGGAAATAGGCGTTTGTGCTTGGCTTTTAGCATTTCCTTCGTTTAGCTAATCGGTTAGACTTCAGTGCACTCATCTGTCTTATGTCAGAGTATCTTTCGGAAGCTTCTCAGTACGGCTGGAGAAAGACACTCACATAATAAATAGTTTGAAGCAGACTCATATCACCTGAATATATATATATATATACACTCACAGGTTTCACTAGAAGTATCCTGATACAATCAGAGACGATAAACTCAAGGCACTTCACTTGGTCGGAGATCAAATACCTCACTAGAACAATGAATAACATAGACAGGTTCTAATCGTGAGGCGAGATAACCCATAGCCCTAAATGAACTCTGAAAATAATAAAAGAATATCCAGATAACCCAAGTAAAATGGAAAAGGACGATTAAACTGATTAAAGCAAAGCAAAATAAAACTGCCCACTTTTGCACGGTAGAAAAGAGACAATAGATAAGTCAGAACATTTATAGTAAAATTAGACACTGTGTTGGACTGTGGTGATGTGGTTTCAGTGTTGGATTATTAACTTCGTGAAGCAGACTCTGGCGAAGTCATAGACTTACTGGAATATCATTATTTTACGGTGATCCAACTGTGAACATTTTCCCAATATCGGATAACGTCCAGACGCAAGCTGTCCATTTCTATGTTTGATGTCCTGTGGTTTGGCCGTATGACGATGCGAGATGCGATACGGAGACTAAACATTCAGAGTCCTATCTTGCACCCACAATAGAAGACACTACCAATTACATATACACAGTCCATACATACACCAGACATAGTTTTGATTAATAAATATTTTATTAATTGTTGAAGGAAACTGTTGTCGGAGTATGTGATGAAGGAATAAGAGAGAGAGAGAGAGAGAGAGAGAGAGAGAGAGAGAGAGAGAGAGAGAGAGAGAGAGAGAGAGAGAGAGAGAGAGAGAGAGAGAGAGAGAGAGAGAGATATGGAATAGAAGACAGAAGGGAGGAGTGTAGACAGAAGTCTGTCAATAATCCCAAAGTATAATAAGCTTAAAGGTGTGCTTGTTGATTCCACGTTCCTCCCGGGACGACAAGCGACACTGCCCATTGTCCACGCTTCACATCCATACATAAGTATAGGTTCTATGTAGCGCTTCAACGCCCCTTTTCTCGTTTCAATTAATATCTTTTTATTGATCAGTATGTTTTTCATCTTGAAAAAGGCTACCTTCGCAATGGCAATTCTTGTTATAATCTCTTCAAGGCATCTCCCATCAGTTGTTCGGTTGTAATGTCTCGGCAAATGCCAATTCACATGTCACCACAACAAAGTGCTCACTGCGCTGGCAGCCTCTGAGGGTGAAGCGAGGTTGCAGGTGAACATTAAACTCAAAGGACCTAGCCGATGTGCTACCTCAAAGTTGGACGGCGGGAAGAACCAAGACAAACGGGCAGAGTAAACAGACCAAGGCAATAAAGCAGACTAAACTGTTATACGAAACTGGTATAACACTATAACTAGTAGAAAGATTAGATTATCACCTACCCTGAAAACTTCCTAGATATGGCAGAGAACTGGAAGCTAGCGGTAGAGCCGAAGGGCCATGGAGCGTTTTATATTCCATGCCGCGTAGCGTTGGTTATGATGTGTGTCCACAGTCTTCTGCTTCGTGTACAGCCAATCATTTTTTTTTAAAATCAAATCTTCCTCCCCGCCATGATGCCATATTGTCTTACATCTCCTCTTTTGGTCTTCACTTCGATGACCTGGATTTTTTCACGTGGACTTCTAGTAATAAAATTTCCAGTAGTCTCTGGGTAGTGAGATCGGACGCCTGTGTGTATTGTTGCGCACGTAAAAAAAAATCCCTTGGCAGTTGTAAATCGAAAAAGAGTAGCCTAACAGCGCGGCCCGGGCAAAATTTCGAGTTAAAAATCTACCCAAAGTATTTTCAGGATCCTCGCCGGTGCTACGGAGTTCGTGCACTGAGCTGAGTTTCTCCAGACTCCGATTTGAGTTAGGATGAAAACGGAGCACTTATGGGTTGCACCTGTGTGCCGTGATGTCGATTCATCGACTAAACTAAACTAAACTAAACTTGCTTCTCTTCCCCTCCAACTTACTCTCTATCACGACATACTCCAGACTGCTGCTTCTCGTGATGTGCCCACAAAACATCCACATTGTTGAGGATTCAAACACATGACTCCCAGGCCGCAGACAAGCGTGCTAGCCACTGCGCAACCGCGGCTTCCAGCATTAAACGATGACAAGCAAATGCACCACTTGGTCACTCTTAGTTTGCATTCGTAGCTTCAATGTTTGGATGTAAGAAGTATTTTTTGGGTTTAATTGTTGAATTTTAATTATGTTTTAATAATGCCAATCATTATCATCAATCATCTGTATATCATCAGTTCCAGGTTACAAACCATTGACTTGATTACATAAGGTGTCAGCCATACGAATTAATACATGCTGTCTGAGATAGCAGATGTGGAGAAGCACGATGGCCCACGCTAGTAATTAAAGCACTTGATTGAGATAATGTGCTAATTTCAAAGAGAAGTATGCATAAAATTTGGTGGAACTGCGGTAAAGCTGTAAAAGTTTAAACAATATATAATGACACAAAGTAGTGCAGCTTTACATAACAGAGTTACGGTGAATGTGTTTGTTTGCTGATGAAGGCTAACCGCCGCAACGTTCTGTATGTGTCGTAACTCTGTTATGTAAAGCTGCACTACTTTGTGTCATTATATATTGTTTAATTTCAAAGAGAAGACGTTTATACGTTTATTTTACATCACGTATAAAACATATACATATATAAAGTCACACACACACACACACACACACACACACACACACACACACACACACACATATTTATAGAAGTGTGTGTGCATGCGCGCGCGCGCGTGTATGTGTGAAGATGTCAGTTCTTTAGCTTGAAGTCAAAGGTAAAGGTAGTCCCGCAGCACATTCTCCGCTGAGATGTGAAGTGTTCAGCCTTCATGTTTTCTAGGCCACGACATGTGCTGTGGGGCGACCAGTTCCTTTACTCACCGTATTTCCTTTCCAGATTATTCCCAGAATATTCTAGTAACTAAATATTCTAGTAGTATTTTGATGAGTTTTGGTCGTCACCAGCTGATAAGAGTGGATAAAAGGCAATATTTAGATGGCCTAGAATAGGGGTCACCAATCTTTTTTTTCACGCGGGCCGGAAAATTGACAAAATGACGAGAGCGGGCCGGAATACTTGAGTCAGGCTCCGTGGCGACGGTCTTACTGACGCGGTTCGTAATCCCGTATACCCGTGTTCGAAACACAGCTGCGCGCAATTTGGCAGCAGACCGCGTTGCGCTGGTTTTTTACGCTATGGTATGGGTGCTGGTCGTTCAGAAAGCAATGGCAAACTACTGAACGTAAATTTGCCAAGACATCAACAACAGCAAAAAATGCTGGTGTTGACTGCAGAAGTCCTGTACAGGATATGCAATTAACTTTAACAATACTTGCAAGCCAGAACGAAAGCTCTGGGGAAAAAGGACGAAAAATTAAGTTAATCATGGGTAAGTGGCGTGCAATGCACAGAAAACAAAGACAACCAACATATTTATTTACTTAAAAATGTTAACAAAGAAGGCGACGTTAGTAAAAAGATAGTTACACCAGACATAGTGTGCACATATCGGAATCTCACAAACTAAGCAGCAAAAAAGGTTAATGAGATTTGTGAAACTGATATTTGGCTTTCAAAATACCATCAATTTTTGGTTTCGAATTGCTGCATCCAATCAAGAGAATCGCTTTCAAATATTCATCAGTCAATCTCGTTCGATGTGTTGACTTCGCATACTTCATGTTTGAAAATGTTTGCTCACAGACATAAGTTGTTCCAAACACTGATGCCATACTAGCGGCAAATTTCTTAAGATTCGGAAACTCAACATCAGGTAAGCAGCGGTGAAATTCAACAAATTTTCATTCTCTGTGCTTCTCTTTCAACAAGTCATTTGCTTGTAAATTAATTAGCTCCAACTGTAGTTCAACTGGCACATCACCAAGGTTACAATCAAACGGATTCTGGAAAAAGGTGAATGTCGTTCTCAATTCTGTCAAGATCTGAAAATCTCTCCAAAAAAATGCTTTTTCAAGTCACGAATAATTTTTTTCGGGAAATCTTCAGCGATTGTGGCGCAAAACTCTTTGAAACAATGAAAATGAGAACAGTTTTCTCCTTCCAGTTGTGCTTCAAACAATGATAGCTTTCTCCGAAAGCCTTTGATGATTCAGTAGAGATCACAGACGAAGTTATCCTTTCCTTGAAGTTTCAAATTCAGTTCATTCATGTTTGATGTGATGTCGACCAAAATGACAACTTTTTGACAGCGAGGTAGGATCTGACAGCTGTAGATCAGCTCTATTTATTTTCAGTGAGGAAAACATCTATTCGTTTCGGAACTTGTAAAAACGAAACAGGACTTTACTGCAGCTGAGCCACCACACTGATGTGTGATAAGGCAAGTCACAGAATTCAGAATCAATTTCTTCAAGAACAGCCAGGAAGTGACGGTGATTGAGCGAATGTCCCCGAATGAAGTTCACAGCAGCAACGACTGGTTTCAGTACATAAGAAATATCTAAGTCTTTCAGACAGAGTGCTTGCTGATGTATGATGCAGTGTATGAATAGAGCGCCCGAAATTTGCAAATCTTCCAAATGAGTCCTAATCTGCCCCATCAGACCCTTCCTCACTCCAGCCATGGTTTTTTCCTCCATCAACTGTAACACCTCAAAGCTGATTCCACTTAAGGTTATAGTCTTGCTAAACTTGTTGCACTTCCATGAAAATGTCTTTTCTAGTTGTTGTTCCATGCATGCTGTAAACGGATGCCAACTCTTCCGTTATCTGAAAGTCCAAATTGACACCACGAATGAACACGAGAAGGTGAGACGTACTCGAGAGATCAGTAGACTCATCCAGCGTCAGAGAATACCACAAGTTCCTAGTTTTATCGCCTATCTGCAGCACTATGTTCTCTCCAGGTTCTTCTGTTCTTCGCACAAATGAACTTGCTGAAAGGCTAATTGTTCCAAACAAATCGGCTTTCTCAGGACACAAGTAATTTGCTGCTTCCACCATATACTCATTTAGGAAGTTGCCTTCATTAAACGATTTTCCTCGTTCTGCCATCTTATGCACTATTTTGTAACTTGCACGAGGGACAGACTCCTTTTCAGCACACTTTCTCGTGAAGAGATTTCTTTGTGTTTCTAAACCAAGTTTCATGACTCATTTTTCTCAGAACGTAACTTTCCAGAAAACTTTGAATATATTGATAGATGTTTTGTTTCGTAGTGACGCCTAAGATTGTACTCTTTCAAAACGGTAACACTTTCGCTGCATATTGTGCAATTGGTTTTCTGGTCCTTTGTTATCACAAATAAGTACTTTACTCATCATTCTTCATTGAAAACGGGAAGACTCGGCGTCCACTTTTCTTTTCTTAGTAGCCACAATGAAGGGTGTAGTAAACGGGATCTGAAAATGAAAAAGACATTGAATTAGAAACATAATTAAAATCCTATTGAAACACAAGAAAAGCAGAGGACTAGTAGTCACTGGTGAAGCTACGGCTTACCAAAGATACATATAAAGTTTATAGGTACATTTGGTAATAGCATATATCTCATAATGGGTTTACAAAATATATAAATAGGGCCGGCCTAAATAAACAGCCTACAGCACAGTTTTTCAACCGGGGTTCCGTGAGTGGCAGCCACGGGTTCCCCCGAAACAGTCCATGCAACATATCTGCCCATCTGGTTTATTACATAAAATAGGACACACACTTGGATCATCGCACAGAGTTCCATGAGCAACGTTAACATTTGCGTAAGGAACTGCTCCGGCAGAAAGGTTGAAAACCACTGGCCTAGAGACCAGCTCGATTAACACCTTGACCGGGGAATTCTTCTGAACTGGGGATAATATTTTCGTAATAACACGAGGTTTCTATGGCATTTTAATGCTTTGTTTGCCACTTTACTGCCTCTATTCACTCTTGTAGGTCACTTACCTATCACTCAAATAAAGAAAGGTACTTTTGCTTTTATTCACCCATAACAAAAGGGAATCCCAGGGTATGACGTCACATCCAGGGGTTCCCTGTGCTGCGCCGTAGCTCGGTGCGCAATTCTATGCGGCGGTGGTGCGCTATTCTTTCACTTTCCGGTTAGGGTTAGGGGTTAGGGGTAGGGTTAGGGGTAGGGTTAGGGTTAGGGATAGGGTACACACAACCCTAACCCTAATCCTAACCCTACCCCTAACCCTAACCGGAAAGTGATTTGCAGGACCGATGCAAATGAGGATCGAAGGGAGACAGACACTCACACAGAAACGGTTGCCACAGCCAAAGAAACACTGTGGTGTGGGGCAATTGAAACGCGCTGAAATGGCACTCCACCCGAACACAGAGGAGATCACCGTCGGCGCTAAATATAGCTGGTGACTCTAAATATAGCTCGCAAAGTTTGTTTGGGGTGAATAAAAGCAAAAGTACCTAAAGAAATCCTTTTTACATACCTATAAAATGGATGACTGGCAAATACAAGTACACATTTCTGGAGCATAGGACCTGTGTTGACAACCGGACGCATCTGAGGGAGGGAAAGATGTGTGTGTTTGCTGTTTGTTGCCATGGAAACTATGGTAACGTCAGAGCGTAGGCGGCGCTACCACGAGCCGGGGAAGGACTTGGGATGGCGCAAAATGAGCAATTCTGAAGTTTGATATTCCCCCATGCCACCGTCGCAATCCGTTCAGCATCATTTCTCGTGGTCTGCATCTGCCTCTCTTCCCCTCGATCTTTATAATTGTCACGATGTTCTCCAGCGCCTCTCTTCTCATCACATGACAAAAAAAGCATCTTCCATCCGATGTTATAAATGTCCCTAGATATTTAAAACTATCCACTTGTTGAAGAATTTTCCCTTCTATCTCTATTTCACATTTGGTTGTCACCCGTTTCTTTGATATCTATCATTATCACCATTGTTACTGGTTTCTTGATATTCAAGGAGAGTGCTTTCTTTGCACTCTCTGTTACTACAATGTCCAGCAATTGTTGTAGATCGGTTGCATTATCCGCTAGTAGGAAACTATAACTATAATCAGTCAAGTGGACATATCAAAAATAAACACGGAATTAAAGATCAAATGAACAGATGGATGAACACTTTCATAAACTCCTGCATAGAATATCCCAGAAGACCTCCAACTTGCAGAAGTTAAGCTGGATATCAACTGCGAGAAGAAACCAGATAGAGAAGAGGTTAGTGAATTTGTCAAACTTCTGAAGGATGGGAAAGCTACTACTACTGGATCAAAATGGCATCCCGCCAGAGGATATAAAATCCATATAAGCACCTCAACTGAATTACTGCACAAAACTTACAGTTTCGGCATTACGAGTTGTTCGTTGACCTTTAATGCTTAAATTACTTTCAATGCAGTGGTGTTCGTTAGTTAATGTGCATGCCAGTTTTTCACGATTTGGTGCGACATTGATGTTCTAATTCCACTTGTTTCGCATTCAGCCTTCCGAGCAACTCAGTAGGTGTTGGTGTTAACGCAGAGATTTTTCGGCACTCTTCCGAATAACGGTCCCAAATTATTTATTGTAAAAATCATCCCTTACAGGGCCTCATCAGGTGATATAATAAAAAATATTAAACACTACGAACTAAAGTATAGAACTGAGAAAATAGAATTTCGTACCAATAATATTTCACAGTTATATGTGGAAATTGTGGCACAAAAGTTGTAAATACTGTCCGAAAGCATGTTCTTTGTGAAAAAATATTAAAATTTTGTGTATAGTCACTCCGAAATAGATATACACTCCGACGACAGTGAGGGCCCTCCGGGCCCAGGAAACATTTATTGCATCCATCGATCGGTACACGACACACTGAACGGGAAGTGATCGACAACATCTACTAATGAGGCCGGTAAGGGATCATTTTTACACTAAATAATTTGGGACCGATCTTTCTGTTTTTCTTTAGTCCGTACGCAAGAGGCAAGATCCCTCAGTTTAAGCTTTAACTGTATATAACCCATGGACAGACAGAAAAACGAATGACCAAGTACTCCATCCATCCATCATGTGCCATGCCGGTAAGCGTGAGCGGTCATGTTCTGCTATCTCACTCGATCACCAGAGTCGTGGATCAGCTCCGTGTTTCTGTCTCGACCATGCCACAAGGCCAAGACATCCAGGTACTTGCTTCTAGGTCTTCCCCTTGGTCTATTCCCCTCGATCTTACCAGTTGTCACCAAGTTCTCCAAATATTTTCTTCTCATAACATGCCCAAGAAATTGTGACGATGATAATTCGTAGCAAAATCTTCGTGATGTGACTCATTATACTAATTGTTCGATGTTGATCACATTTCAAAGCGCCTGATTTCTTTGGGATTGCAATAAATGGAGACAAATGAAAATCGTAAATTGATTAGAGAAATTAGCCGTAGACAGTCAAAATGTTTTGGACATGTTATGAGAAGAAATGGATTGGAGAACTTAGTAACAACTGGTAAGATCGAAGGGAACAGACCAAGGGGAAGATCGAGAAGTAAATACCTGAATGGCTTGGCCACATGGCATGGTCGAGACAGGAACACTGAGCTGATCCACGACTCTGGTGATCGAGTGAAATGGCGAGTCATGACCGCCCACGCTTTCCGGCATGGCACATGATAGATTGATTGTATATAACGATAAATATATCGCATATTTCTCCAGGTTGTCAAGCACAGATGCTGTCATTTCAGAGGCGTGCAATAAAGTGTATAGCCTATTGTTTGTGTTTTCATTGTTGACATTTACAACGGTCATACGGTCGGTCATATCTTGCCTGGGGTATAAATTTATGTTTGTGTAAAAGGAAAGTAGGCGAAAGGGGAAACTACTCTCAAATGTGTTGAGAATCAGCCGATATCCTTTGTGGTTGGAAGTTTGAATGTCGGCTGCTGTTATTAATTCATGTTATACAGTATTATATAAAGCCTCACTATTTTCGTTTACAAAAGAATTTTAAATATTTAAAACATGAATGGCATGTCAAGACGTAAGGTTGCAATAATTACTGGAGCCAATGCGTAAGTAGTAATCGAATATCTAGGCTAAATTACTAAATAAACTGAAAGGGAGAAACGGGAAAGAAGGGTTTTGATTTGTTTAATTAATTAATTTTACAAATTCCTTTTTTACTAACTACTTAAGGCGATGCTAACCGTAAAAAATTGAATTCCATAATACTTAATTTCTATGTTCTTTTATGGTATAGGGTTTGATATTGAAAACTGATGATCGATAAAATATTGTCAAATTGACTTTGCACTTAACGGTTGCTATGGAAACCAAGATAAACAGCGGCCATATTGAATTTCTTAATGTGCCTCCAAAACATTTATTTTTTAATGTACAGGCTAAATTCTTTGTTTTATGTGTAAATAAATAGACCCTTTACAAGTTTAGTAGACAATTTTAAGGTACTTCAATTTTAATTCACCGCAACAGACGTCACGAGGCTATATTTAGCTTTAGCAGCTATATATAGCGTAGTTAGCAGCTATATATAGCACTGGTGGGGGGATCTCCGTTCAATTAAAGTTTTTTTCAGTGCGTGTCATGGCGCGAAAAAGGAGCGATGAACGATAACACAGTGTGTGTAGTACATTTTTACGTTGGCTTTCTGCAGTCATGAATTTTATTGAACTGAAAGCAGCTGTCCTAACCCTAACCCTAACCCAAGAGGCAGAATGGAACACACAGGCATCTACTCAATTCCTACATGTGCGAATTCATGTGGCGTCGTCGCACTAAATGTGCTGGCCTAGATGTGTTCAACACCATTCTAGCTGACATTGTTCGATTCTGGCCACCCCATCAATAGTCTGCAGTCTGGCCACCACCGCAACACTAGTCTGCAGAATATGATTGTCAACTCATGCATACAGCAGTATCATCCAGCAATGGGCCCTTTTCAGGGCCACTAGAAGAATACCATAACGGAACGGGCCCTTTTCAGGGTCACAAATTAGCACACAATAACAGCCCTTAAGTGTGCACAAGAGTATACAACCACTGAAATATTCAGGTCAACTCACACACATAACTAAACCATTTGCTGCACACCGACAACGTTATTCCAGTCAAGGTCATGCACACCGAGATACAGCGCGAATAAGGGGACTCCAGGATATGACGTGTGCCCTGGAATTCCCTTTGTTTGTGGTGAATTAAGATTGAAGTACCAATTTTAATGATATCTCTTTGCAGTTTTTTTTTTCATAATTTGAAAATTTTAATGACATTTTTCATGACTTGTTTTGTTTATTTTTTAGTGCAGCACAAAAACTAAAACTTAATTTTCAAGATTGCTCTACTCACAATGTAAGTGATATAATAAAGAATATCTCTGCAAAGTTTGATTAAAATCTAACAAATAGTTTAAAAGAAAATTGTACCTATACATAAAAAACTGGCGAAATGAGAAAACGGGGAAAAACGAATTATTTTTTTGTTTTTTATTACTAATACACTCTTTTACACATAAAACCAGTCTACAAGTGTACCTGACTGTTAAAATAGTCCTGCTGAATATGCAGGACCTCCCTCCAGGGCATGCAGCTCACCTTGTCTCTTCAGTTTGGCCGCTCGTACGGTGTCGCGTCTTTTAGTTTGTTTGTCCTTCTTGTACTTCAGACTATTTCTTACTTGCTTCTGCATCCTAAATGTTCCTAGTCTCTGCATATGCAGGCCTGTAGAAAGTCCATAAAACTGGGCAGTGTCTTGGGCAGCAGCAGCTCCAAAGTTGAACTCTCTTGCTGCAGTTACAACTGCAAACTGAACGCGCTTGCGTGAGGCAAAGTTGTCTTTAGTGCATCGAGCCCATATCAAGCTGTGTAAACGCTCATTTGAATTTGAGTTTGTCCTGACACACTAAGTAGTTTAGTGTCAGACAATCAATCAATCAATCATGTGCCATGCCGGAAAGCGTGGGCGGTCATGACTCGCCATTTCACTTGCACCAGTATCGTGGATCAGCTCAGTGTTCCTGTCTCGTCCATGCCATGTGGCCAAGCCATCCAGGTATTTTCCTCTCGGTCTGCCTCTTGGTCTGTTTCCTTCGATCTTGCTAGTTGTCACCAAGTTCTCCAATCCATTTCTTCTCATAACATGTCCAAAAAATTTTGACTGTCTACGTCTAATTTCTCTAATCAGTTTACGATGTTCATTTGTCTCCTGTAGTACTTGGTCATTGGTTTTTCTATCTGTCCATGGTATTCTTTGCATTTTCCTCAGAAATCACATTTCTGCAGCCATCAGATGTTTTTCAGCTTGACTGCCCATTGTCCAAGTTTTACATCCATACAAAAGAACAGGCTCTATGTATCCCCTACACACTCTTTTTCTCGTTTCAATTGACATCTTTTTATTGGTCAGAATGTTTTTCATCTTGCTAAAGGCTACTTTCGCCATGGCGATTCTTGTTCTAATCTCTTCAAGGCATCTCCCAGCAGATGTTATGACTGTTCCAAGATAATTGTACCGATTCACTTGTTGAAGAATATTTCCATTTACTTGTATATTACATTGTGGCACTTCGTCCTTCCTAGTGACGACCATAACCTGAGTCTTTTTACAATTTAGTTCTAACCCCAGTTGCTCACTGTGTACAACAACCGCATCTACTAATTGTTGCACGTCCTGCGTATTCAGTTATCAGTTATCAGTTGGGGTATCTTCGTTGCACTCCGGACATGTCCATAGGTGCTCAGATCCTCAGCCCAGCATATGCATCAGCGTCCAGTGGCTAATAGTGCCAGTTCTGTGTTGGTTGACGAGGCACTTTGTTTTCCCGATGTACCTCTCGCGTCTGGCTGTGCCGATTCTTACTCCCAGGTCTTTCATCCTGGACAGCGATGTGTAATCACTGACGTCAAAATCCTCTGTTCTCGCCAAATCTTTAAGGACGTTAATAACATTGGCACGATCCATGGGCTGGCCATCTACAGGGGGTGCAGAGCCAGCCAGTTTGTCAGCTCGTTCATTTCCCTCGACTCCCGCATGTCCCGGGATGAAGATGAAGGTGACTTTACGGACAACAGACTTCCGCAGCGATTCAGTCCACTGTCTATGTACAGATCCAGCTTCGACCTTCTGAATCATGCTCATTGAATCACTTAGTACACACACGTTGGTATAATGCTGTGATTCCAGCCATATGAAAGCCTGTGTAACTGAAATCACCTCCATCGTCATGCTGCTCGTGGTCATAGAGTGGGCACCACTGGATTCTTGAACGGTTCGGCCCGCTGAACGGGCTGTAAATGCCCACGCACTTCTCTGCTGCTTTACAACAGATCCATCTGTATAGATGAGCACTTTGGGGCTATCTTAGTGTTCATAAATGAGCGTGTTAACCTCTGCATTGACAGCGGCAGGGTTCTGCTCTCTGCACCGTCTGTCGAGTGTGATAATGCAGGAGAAAGTGCACTTAAAGGCTGGAGGCACCGGCACCCATTCCTTGCTGGGGTTGATACTGGTAAGACTGCAGACCTGTCTGACGACATCTTCCGCCCGACCCATCCATGATTTGCCCCTCTTTAGCCTGTCACCCTTTTCTCTGAATATAGCGTCATGCAGAGGGTGCTGCTCATCTGCACTTATTTTTAAGTATGCACGAGCTCTCCAGATCTTGATCCTGTGTTCCATTGTCGGGAAGTCAAGGAGGTATCTCATTGCTACACAGCTGGTGTCTCTCGTGCAGCCCAAAATGATGCGCATGGCTTCGTTTTGTACCTTTTCAAGTCTTCCAATCTGTGTAGGGCTGACAGTGAGGATGGCCAGGGCATACTCGATGCGTGAAAGTACAAGTCCTTGGAACAGAAGTATTAGCAGTCTTTGCTCGATATTGGCAGTCGCCATGACTCTCATTGCTGACAAACCTTTTCGAGCCTTCGTTATGACATAATCGACATGATCTCTGAAGGACAGGCTACGATCAAGCCTCACGCCAAGATATGTCATTGACTGGGTTCTACTCAAACTGCTCCCATCCATTCTTACTGCCGGCAGGTCTGTTTTCACAATATGGTTGTTTAGTGAGAACCATGTAACCGTTGCCTTTGCAGGGTTGACAAGGGCATCGGCATCAGCACACCATTTTGTCTGCAATTAATACTGTATCATCTGCATATCTAATGTTATTGATGTTTCGTCCTCCAATGCTGATTCCATTTATATCCTCTACATTTCTGAAAATATTTTCACTGTATAGGGAAAAAAGATCAGTGTCAGATAGCCTTTCATAAATTGGCAACAGATATTTCTCAAGCTTGTCACGGTTGAGCCATGTGTGTGACATCTTGTCATGAGGACCTGGGACCTGATGCTTAGCCAGGGTGGATTGAAAAATAACACCAAGATTGCTCTCCACTTGGGCACATTTCATGACATGGACTTTTGTCTGTTGAAAAACAGTGATGCAGTGAAGCCATAACACTTTTCCTCATGGACTCTACACTTGTGGTGTTTCGTATGGCTCTATTGTAATAAATTGTCAGCCTATGGATGGCATTTTGTGTAAGCTGACCTTTACCGCGTCCTCCTAGGGTCACACCTTGCTTTCGGCAGTCAGCAACAACATTGCAGAGTGCTGTTCCAAGGCGTTTACTGACATGGTTGATACACTCCTTTTTGTCTATCTGAATGTCATCCCCATATGGTTTGATCTTGGTAAGTTCCACAAATGTTTTGGTGTCACCATCAAAAAGTATTGACGTATAGCGAAGTTTATGACGGGCCACAGACCGTTGCCACAGCACCCTTGCAGCCTCCACCGCCATCATATCAGCAGATCCTGTGAAATTGTTATCACAGTTTAGAAGATGTTCTGCCTTCCATGCTGCAAATTCATCTGGTTTGTCCCTGGAAAGTGTCTTACCAGTGGTTTCACACACCTGGCAATATGTGGACATAACATGGGCATCTATGCAAAGTCCTGTAAGAACATCCACTGCACAGCCAACTCCAATGTGGGATGTGTGGCCTCTAGTCAGCCAAGTGCCATCAAAGCTGACACTAATATCTAGCACATCATTGTCATGTAGAGTTATGCCTGACTGTTGTGCATGAGCCTGTCGAACATACTTTACTGTTTGAGAGAAAACAGTGTCCTCCAGATCTTCTATCTTTGAATATAGTTTATTCGCTTTGCTGTGAAATGTTTTGTGATGAAGGCCTTGCAGGTTCATGTTTTCACAAAAATTATTAAATGTTGTTGCACCCATCCCACAAACTAATGCTGAATATACTGACTGGCTGTTGACAGCAAAAGATCTATCCCCATCATTACTTCTTGCAGATAGGTATCTTCCACACACTACTTCTTCACAACAAGAGCAGTAAACCTCTGCATACACAGCTAATCCTTTGGCTTTCTTGCTGTCAGTTTTCAAAATAAGACTAGCATTTTTACAAACTGGACAACATAACATTTTGATTATTGCCTCAATTTCTAAACAACCAACTATTGCTCTTTGTTCCCGTTTTTGATATCCATTGTCGTCATCAGAAGCATACTTGCTGCTAGTAGATGTCTTGTATTTATACATATCTCTTTTAAATTGGCTTCGGGTAATAAAAGAATCACTTCCACAACATTGAGAAGAACATGATAGCACTGATTCATTCAGATTCACTGTCAAAACACTTAGATTTGGAAGAAGTGACATGTGCACTTTAGCTGGGTCGCTTTCAGTAATTTCAGAATTGTCTGTATCATTTACGACGTTCTGATAGGCTTTTCGCTGCTTACGAGCATTTGCAAGGTGTAGTCTGAGAGATTTCTTACGTTGACTGGATGTTAAATTTCTTAGAGCGAGGCATATTTCAATGCTTGTCAATCTGTCGTCAACAATGAACGTTCAGCACGTCGCGAGGTGTAAACAACACAAAGCCGCCATTTTGGAAACCCACATGATCAATTTCAGCCATCGGCGAACGCGGATTGCTTACGGTGTTCCATATATGGAAGTTTCCGGAAGATGATAGATACGAATAAATCTGATGTACACAGAAAAGTTTCCGATTAGATGAACTCGGAGTTTCACAAACAGTTATGGAAGATTGCGACCTTTCCAGTGATATTTGACACGTGCGTGTAATGTGTTCCCGAGATATCGTTGCTAGGGTTTGAAAACCGTCAATTTCACAACAATTTTCAATAAGTAGACAATTTGACACCTAGGGTGGATTCAGTAAAATATTAATATTGCATTAAAATAACAGTTTTTAAACAAAAACAAGTACCGAATCTGATAGAAGACATGATAAGGTGTCTAAAAATGAACTATTCCAAACATAGCAAAATTGACCAAAAATCGATGTTTTTACTGCCGCACATCGCCTTAAACTAGTCTTCCCCATGTACTCTCTGTTTCTTTCTTCAAGATGAGAGTCTAATACTCTCAAGAACATTAATTGAATACCTCAAAGTATATCAATAAATAAGTTAAATTAAAGGCACTACTCGGAGCGACGGCTCTAAATTGTTTAGCGTAAAATCATCAAAAATGCATCCCTTATAGGGCTTCATTAGCTGATATAATAAAAAATACGAACTGCCAACTAAAATATGGAACTGAGAAAATCGAACTATGTACGAATAATATTTGACAATTATATGTCGAAATTATGGCACAAAAGTTGCAAATACTGTCCGAAAACATGTTCTTTGTGACGCATAATCACTTATTACTGAAACAAAGAATCATATAATTGAGTATGGTGGACTGCTAGACCGATCTTTGGATACAATAAAAGCTTATGGGCCCGGAGGACCCTCACTGCCGCCCGGAGTGTATCCATGTCTTGTAGTACCGACGTCAATGAGGGCCCTCCGGGCCCATAAACTTTTATTTTATCCATCGATCTGTCTTGCAGTCAACCATACTCAATTATATGATTCTTTGTTTCACTAATAAGTGATTATGGTCATTCCGACGATAGTCTCAAACGTCAATCGGTCTAGCAGACAACGAAACTCTCAAACGTAAGCGATTGACAACACATCGCCCCGGAAATGACCTTATGAGTTTTACACTAAATAATTTGGGGCCGTCGTTCGGAGGAGTGCCAAATTAAATATTAAGAGAGAGATGTTCTATTCGCTACGGACAGATTACAGACAGTGGTTTGAAGCAAGTGTGGTCAGGTGCCATGGTAACGGCCAGGTAGCATTAGAACAAGACTTTTACTAGACTAAAGAGACAAAATGAATTCACTTTGTTTGGCGAATCTGTGATTTTATCTCGGGATAAGGCTTAAATAAAATATGGACATAATTTATTCCTAGATAACTCTTCAATAAAATGTTGATGTAAGATGTTAATGTCATTTTGTGAAGCATCTACTCATTTTTGTGCTATAAATAATCCCACATTATTGTTGTCATTATTTTCTTCATGGTCATCTATTTCACCATTATCATTTGTATTTCTATCATCTTCATTCCCATCTTCTGCCTTGTCGCTATAATTAATTTGGTTTTGCTTTTGTTTGCTTTGAACTCAAGCTTAGTCCATACATATGCTACTACTATTAGTGCACTGGACTGATTTTTGTGTGTGGATTAACTTTCCCTATTACCAGTGTCCCTTGCCATTAGACGAACCCACTCTGACTTCACATGTACTTGTAATTTACATCCTAGTCAAGGACAAGAAGACTCCAACTGACCCCTTGTAGGGAAAAAATAAGCTTACTCAGCATAATCACACCAAATGTTTAAGAATGAGCACTCTTGTCCAACGGCCATTGTGACTTCCAATTATCTTTTAATAATAATCATGTTAATCGTTACTTTATTCAACACTACCATTATCATCCACTTGCCATTCATCATTTTTATCATCATTTCATTCACTACAATCATCATAACCAATGTCATCATTACAAGTATCAATACATAAATACTTGTATTATCATCTTTATCACCATGTAATCATTATCATCTGTTTAACCTGAAGCATCTCATAATTTTGCACTATTTTCATCTTCTCTGTTTATCCTGAAGGGTACCCTCATTATGCACTATTTTCATCTTCTTTGTTTATCCTGAAGTGTGTACCCTCATGCACTACTTTCACCTTCTTTGTTTATCCTGAAATGTACCCTCACTATGCACTATTTTCATCTTTGTTTATCCTGAAGCGTACCCTCATAATGCACTATTTTCATCTTCTCTGTTTATCCTGAAGTGTACCCTCATTATGCTCTATTTTCTTCCTCTCTGATTATCCTTAAATGTACCCTCATTATGCAGTACTTTCATCTTCTCTGTTTATCCAGAAGTATACCCTCATAATGCACTATTTTCACCTTCTTTGTTTATCTGTCCTGAAGTGTACCCTCATTAAGCACTATTTTCACCTTCTCTGTTTATCTATCCTGAAATGTACCCTCATTATGCACTATTTTCTTCTTCTCTATTTATCCTGAAGTGTACCTTCATTATGCACCATTTTCATCTTCTCTGTTTATCCTGAAGTATACCCTTATTAAGAACTATTTTCATCTTCTCTGTGTATCCTGAAGTGTACCCTCATTATGCACTATTGTCATCTTCTGGCCTATAATTTCCCATTGGAGCATGGGTCTTCAAGCAACTCACACAATCTCTCCTATCACAATCCTGCAGCTTCCTCTGTGTCCACCAGATATTGTTCAAATCTGTCTCTAATCCTGCCAGCTCCGTGATGATGGAGTTATGGATGCAGTTTGTAATCCCTTATACCTGCGTTCAAAACAAAACTTTGGTGATTCTGCAGTAGCCCGCCTTACAATGGGTTTTTATGAAATGGTATGGGTGCCAGTCATTCAGAAAGCATTGCAAACTACTGAACTTAAACTTGCCCAGGAATCACGAACAGCCAAACATTGCTGAGGTTGACTGCTATGTCCTGTAAAAGATATGCAACAACTCTAATCCTCTTCTCTATGTGTATTTAAGCGCCCCCCCACTCCTTTCCCCATTATTTTATTAATGATCATAGTTTTTAACATTATCATCTTTTACTGTTATCGTCACCATTATTGCCCTTATGGTCATTTTTATTATCATTACTATAATCTTTTTAGCTTTAAATTTATTTTCATTTATTGTACTATAATTCAGAACTTTAAAAAATTGTTGCGTGTCTTTAGGAGAACACTGCGATCAAACTGAGGTTGATTTTAAAGCAATTTTACATTAAGTTATATTGTTGTCATTATTATCTTTGTGATCATCATTTGTTTTCATCATCACTATAATCAGCCTAGTCACCATAATTATTATCTTTCTAATCATCATCATTTTTATCATCACTTTATTTACCCCTTCTGATATAATCATCTTCTTCTTACACATCTATTTTATCATAATTGTATTTGCCACTAACATCATCATTATCACGTCTGTCATTATTTGAATCACATGATGATCATCTTTTTTATCTTAAGCTTTCCCTTAGTTTTGTACTATTATTGCTGTTCTTTTCTTATGTTCATCTTTTTTTGCTGTCTTACATTTTTGTATTATGCCTGTATGGATTCTTTTTATATTCATCTTGATTTTGTTTACCTTTTCTTCTAATTTTCATCAATTGTAGAATTTCCTCTGTCATCCATTTCTTTTTTTTTTCTTTTTTTTTTTTTTTGCAGCTTTCTATTTCTGGTATGATTTCCTTTGATGTTTGTTGTATTGACTCTTTTAGCATTTGCCATTGTTCATCTATACTACTTATTTTTTTCTATTGCATTGTACCTATTCTGTACTGTAATGGTGCATTTGTAACTTATTTTCAGTTTTGATGGCAGTATTGCCAAATCTAGCTTGATATTTCTTGGAGCTCTCTTTAATTTCTTCAGTTTTATTCTTAGTTTTCCAACTACTGGTGTATGGTCACTTTTGCAATCCGCTCCTGGTCTTGATTTTATGGACAGCTGTTTTAAAATAATTCGTTTATTAGTATATAATCAATTTGATTGTGAAAATTCTTTCCAGGGCTTTTCTATGTCCAAAGACATCTGGGGTGCCACGGAGTGAAGTTGTCGAGGCTACCGATGCATCTAGTGTTTGACATAATAACAATAATAATATTTGATACCTTCTAGTTTTCCTTGATTAACTGAAGACCAAAACAGCCACTGGAATAAAACTCCACAAAGACTTTCCTCTCGCACATTGACTTTAATCGGTCGACGATTTTCTGATACTCAATCTTTCCACAGGAACGTACTATACCTGACATTTGACATACATACTGCTAAACACAAAGAGCGGCATAACTAACTGTTAGCCATGCTCCAGAAGACATGCCGCATCCGTACTGGACGGCAGCCCAAGTCTAACTCTCTCAGTGACGTTTTTCGTGACGCTTCCCTAGTTTCCCTGCGCACTCTATAATTGTACCATTCAGTGCATCTTTTAGGGAAGCTCCCTTCAGCCTTTCTCAGTCTGCTGTGTGTCAGTGACTGATATGTGGCATTATGCCCCCCGCCCTACAAATTAAATGATATTATCAGTTAATTCATATACATTCATTACCCATGACAAATAGCATCACTGACAACCTAAGTACTAATTGCTGAACATGACATTATGGTTCCCGTTAATAACCCTAAAAAAAAATTAAATTACTGACGGGCATGCCCTCCTGCTCACACCCACGGTGAGCGTCATGTGGCCGGCCTATGGGAGGGCCGGACCAACTAATGATACCATTAGTCCCTAACTTGTCCTCACTCTAGGTCAACACCCGGAGTTGTGGACGAGAGTATCAATCGGTATCATGCCGTCTGTATCAGTTGCTGATCCTCGTTGTCGCTGGCTATGCATATATCTTGCGTTATCATTTAATGGCTGTAGGTGAGGTAGAGGCTGTCGCTGATCACATTCTAATTTAAGGGATATTTCTAATATTATTAAGTGCCGTACCAATAATACAACAATATAATTCATTAAAGCAGCAATGTTATACTAGTACCAGCTCTCTTTGTGTAAATAATGATCAATTAACCAATCATATTTCCATAAACTAATACTCTTCATACTCCAATATGATAAATCTTCTTCTTCAATCGACTGTTGTAATGTGGTATCATTGCCCAATGCTCACACATGTATGTAGAGAAGCTAACTCATAATGCTTTAATCTGCCCATCAATGCCTGTAAAATGCTGACATAACCATATAAGTTAGTATTCATAAATCATCTTTAACTTTCTGACGATCATATCTCGGTATGATATCGACTACCTTCGCATTAGATCAAAGAGAGTTTTCCCAAACCTCTTAGCCTAATGACGTTGGTTAGTCTATAGTAAACCTCCATATTCGCATATCCTGGTACAATTCTAGTGTACTGTTACATCTGCTCAGGGGAGTTGCTTCTATCCCAGTACACCTCACTGCACCCTCACACCACGTGTGTTTTCCTCTGTACCTTTATTATAACAACACATGACAAACCTTTCCGTATGATCAAGCAATAAATCAAAACTAATTTGTAAGTCCACATGAATAGTCCAAAACAATATGTAAGGATCTGTATACTAAAATTTAGCATAAATACAACAGATTAAATGACCATCACCAACGAAGACAACAAATTAACACCATTCACCTAGTTTACTATCATTGAACTCATGAACACCCTTAATCATGTGCTGGATTCACGTGAGAACAACATGACATTCTTTTATTCATGACGATGTAAATTAAATTAAATTATCCTTTAACTTTCAGGTGTATTAGACGACTGGTATGTCTTTAAATGTCATTTGACATAAGCCTGGGTCATTGACAGTGAGTTGAGTGACCGGGCATGAGAAATAATGGAGATAAAAGTGGGAGACAGTAAAGTGACTGACCTGGCTATGAGAAAACAGCCAGTCCTGAGAAATAAAATAGTGAGGGTAGAGAAAAACCCCTAGGGTGGAGGGGGCGAGAGATAGGGTATTTGTGTGTTGAAGTCAAGGGACTTCGAGGAGTTGAGTTTTACACACCGAACGAGTCGGGAGTCCGGTGGTCGACGGAGAACTGTGTTGTGCAATTCTCCGAGCTGTGAAGGCAGTCCTAAAAACCCAGGGTGGGTTACATAGAGAGCAGAGGCTCCGACCCAGTGGGTGGGTCATATTGTGGGAGATCCAGCCGTGGATAGTAGCTGGACTAAATGTCTATGAATTTGAGATTCAGCAGGCCGTGAGAAGGCATTGATGTGTGCGTGTAGAGTTGTGAGGAATATATATATCTCTTCGGTGGATTACATTGTGTTCTGGATTTATAAACATGTTCCGTTTGTCCGTGTTATTTCTGTAATAAAGGATTATGTGCGCCAACTGAATCTTGTTTAATGACTGGTGAATGTGCACTGCGGGGGTGAGTTATATTGCAAGACAGTTAGATATCTCCATTGACACACCAGGAGTATTCGTTACCTAGACAACGACCATCACACGACAATATCATGAACATATCATCGTAAGAACTTCGTGATATTATCATCAAGAACGTCATGTGACATCTGAGAGCTCGTCCGATCAAGAAACCCATTGCATTATAGACATTGGTGTCATTCTGAGATATTTGTGGGCTCTTCGCTGAGAGAGGAGTTATTATCTGGTGACTTTGTTCCATCAAACTAGCAAACCCTTGACAATTTGGATTGTGTGGCTTCAAGAGGGTAATGTGAACTCTTTGTGTGTGCGCCAGATAATTCACACAGACAGACGGGAGCAAAAACTCAAGCTAGCAGACAGTTCAAGCGAAGTTCACGACAGGTAAATTAACGGCGGTCAGCACACGTAAACAGACGAGGCGGGGCGCCAGGAGAATTAACGCTGCACAAATCAACCGGGAGAGTTGATTACAGTGACGGGGGTGTAGTCACTAGTCACAAACAGCACGGAATGTCGGGTTGAGAGGCCAGGCGCATGTGTTTATAGGTCAAGAGACAGAAGCGCCAGCAGACAGCACAGGTAAAAGTCGGCGCCAAGATACTAACTGGACGATACCCTGACAGGTGTGTGTGGGTGTGACGAAGACAGGATTGAAGAAAATCAAAGATATTGACAGGTGTGTGTGGGCGAGACAAGCGCACGGTGCGTTCGTAGGTCGACAGTTCGAGATTGATCGACGCAGCAAATAGGACGGGTGGGTACACCAGCGTCCAGGTTCTGGGGAAGTACATGTTTGGAAAACAGAGAAAATTGACATTTCTGAATCACCGGGAGGGGTGACAGGACGGGGGAAATTGTGAGTTTCCACGGACAAATCGGGTCAGCGCTGTTTACGAGGACAGTGCACAGTACAGGTAAAGTACTGAGAACAGTGAACTCTCGGGAAGGAGAGTTATCATGGATGTGTAGGATACACAGAATTGACATTTGCGGATTCACCGGGAGGGGTGACAAAAAGTGGGTGGAAACAGTGCCCCTACCGCCAGAGTTGGGGCGGGTTAGTGGTGTAAAGTGTATTTTCCACGGAGTTACGAGAGCAGCCGGGTGGGGCTGAGAAGGTTGACCTTAGGAGGCAAGGCTGTTTAACAGTAAGCAGTTACTGAGGAAATTTCCATGGCCTATGGTGGTCAAGATGACTCATTGTGAATGAACAAAACAAGGTTGTTTTGAAAGAAAGCCAGACTTGATGTTTCGTCTTTGTTCAAGCCCTTTGTCATCATTATTCTGTTATGAGCAAACATTTTTTACGTGGCGTCATCGCAACCATGGTCGTATTTCTTTGCCAATAAGGATTTATATATAAAAATTTAAAGCGCTGGATATTTGGTGGCATTATTTTTGTTGTTGTTGTTGCTGAACTTTGCCTTTAAACGTGAGTCTATCACATAAATGATACAGCGAAGCGCCATCTCCACAACGATAGTATAAAGACGTTTGGATTATTACTGTGGTGTCACCACGTCCAGAGAAAGTACAATAACGTGACGGACTGTGTCGAGACAGAACATTTTGGATAATCAATCATCATCTTCAATTTTTGCGACAGTTGGAACTTATGCTCACCACACGAATTCAGTAACCACTCAACAAATCAATCAGTCACTTTGAAATCTAGCGGTGTAGACATTTCGGAAAAGTTAACACAGATATTTCCAGCGGATTGCAAATAACGATTAAAACGAACAAAAACTTTTGTGACTGATTAATAAGAACTTTTGGCGACGTATTAATAAGTACATATTTGTCGGCCAACCATCTCAACATTTTTGTTTGCTCCCCTCGTTAACTGTCATTATCGTTTGTGGACTTATATATATGAATATGTTTTACATGTAGTTGTTGATAGGCACTTTTTGCGATCTCTATCTACATCAGGATAGGCCTTGCAAAACGTGGATATTTCTAGTTCTTACGATATTTTTGTATGGAAAACGTTAATGAGTTAACGTGTCGTGTAGTGGCATTGGAGTCCTAACTAATATCTACAGACGCGTTGTCTGACGTCAGATCTGTGTATATTTTAAGTATATATTCTTTTTCTTTCTCTCTTTCTTTTTGTTATATTTACATATGATATTTGTTGTGTTCGGATATGTTATTATTGTTATCTTTCGTCATTTCTGCTGTCTAGTGGTCTTTGTCAGTTTATATATTACGCGCACTGTGGGTGTCCCTACACAAGCTTGTGGTTGTTACTGTGGTTTATTTCTTTGTGATCACCGTCTCTGTGTACTTGGCTTGTGAGTTTAGCGTTTTATAGAAAACACTTAGTGTTATCATCTATTTGTTTGTATATGTATTTATATGTATGTTTAACAATATTGCCAGAAATGTTATACAACTATTTGTTATAGATATATGCGAGGGAGGATATTTTCCCTCACTACCTAGTGCTTATAGAGTGACTGGGTGAGTACAGAGTGATATTTTAGCACTACGAATTTACATATACAGGGAGTGCTGGTGTACTTAGGGAAGTGACACAAAGACTAGTAACAGAGTCTTTACATTTATAATTGGCTGACAGACAGCAACGTGTCCACAAGTACAAGATGCCTACTTTAATGGAATATATTGAAGCAGGTGAACGAATAGGCCTGAAAGGTAAAGAGTTACAGGAGTATGCAGAAGCAAAAGAACAAAAACAGACGGAAAGAGAGGAGAGGCATAATGAACGCGAGGACAAAGCGTCTACAGGAAGAGACAAGTAAAACTAGCTGAAATGGAAAACAAACGTCTACAGGAAGTAAAGTTGGCTGAGATAGAAAACAAGCGTCTACAGGAAGAGAAAGAGACACAAATGAAAATGGAAATTGAGAAAGAGAAGATTAAGATGGAAGCTGAAATTACTCTCAGAAAATTAGAACTATCATCAAAAGGTCAAAGTGAGGAAAGCAGAAGACCTTCGCAGTCGTCACAGAGATTAAAACTGCCATACTTTACGGACCGGGACAACCTTGAGGCCTATCTTTCGAGATTCAAATCATCTGTGAAAACTCTAGGCATCCCGGAAGCAGAATATGCGATGCGGCTGGGCGAATATTTAACGGGTAAGGCACTAGACACCATGTTCAATTTACCTGTAGAAGAAAGGAACAACTACACTATCTTACGTCAACGTTTGCTGACAAAGTTCCAACTAACTGAACATGGATATAGAACAAAGTTTAGACAGTTAGTGCCAGAGACAAATCAAGATTTCACAGATTTTGTTAACACTGTAAAGAATACATTTAACAAATGGATGGAGCTCGCAGAAGTAGGGAAAGATTTTAATAAATTAGTAGATTTAGTGTTAAGAGACAAAGTATTAGCTTCATGTAATACCAACTTAGTGGCTTTCTTTGAGGAACGTAAGCCAAAGGACATAGACACAATGTCTCAGTTAGGGCAAAACTACATGACTGCACATCCTAACGTATCTATTGGGAAACTAATGAGTGAGGAAATAGTCTGTGCAGCGTACACTAAACAGGACCAGAATCCAGTCATCAGACCAAGGGCGAAAAGTGTGGATTCAGCACAGAAAGGTGAGCAGCAAGAACTTCAAGATAATGGTTTCCGAGGAAACAATGTTGGTAGAGTAGGACGGTACCCATATAGAAGAGGGAATTTCCAGAGACGTCCAAATTATGCCGGATGTTGGAATTGTGGGAGCTGGAGACACAAGGCAGCGGAGTGTGACGTGCAGCCAGCCAGTGAGCCAACAAGTAACACAAGGAAGGAGATCATCTGTTTCAAATGTGGAAAGAAGGGGCATGTCAGCCATCAATGTAGGATGAGAGAAACAGAGCACTCAAATGCAGCGCAAGTAATTGAGACGCTGAACAATGAAGATTGTAGTGGGTGCAAACCTCTTTTTGAAAAAGACAGTCAGCCAGTCCTAATATGTGGTCATACAGTGAAAGCAGGATCAGCAGTGCATGAAGGAGGAAGTCTGAAGCTGCATCAGGGATTCGTCAATGATAGACCAGCGTTAACAATTAGGGATTCCGGATGTACGTCTATCGGAGTGAGGAAAAGTTTAATAGATCCCTCGGATTATACAGGGAAAAAGATGCATAACATTCAACGGCACAGTAGAGTTCTACCCATTAGCCATAATAACAGTAAAAACACCATATATCACTGGAAGAGTGACAGCGTGTGTTTTGGACTCACCAGTGGCTGATTTGATCATAGGAAATGTTATAGGAGTTAAAGATTGTACAGAAGAGGAAGTAGTTTATTGGGACCAAAAATATAGTGTAAGCAGTAATGAGGTAGTTACCACAAGAGAACCTAAATTAGAGAGTATAGCTGAGGTAGAAGAGGCACTTGAAGTAGACACAGGAACTCAGGACAAGGATAGTACAGTTGAGCAGATGAGAATGGATCCCAAATATAGTGCTAGTGACTCGCAGAGACAAGATACTACTCTGAACAAATGTTCCAAGGGTGTAGTAGAGTAGAAAATAGTCAGTCATGGAAGGGTAGATGGTGCTTCGAGAGGAAGAACAATGTTCTCACTCGCAGGTTTTCAGATAGCAGAACTGCACGTGGGCAAGTAGCAGTACCTTTAGCACACAGAGACCGATATACTAGAACAGCTCAGGATAGTGCATGTGCAGGGCACATAGGCATAAGGCGTATGCAGCAGAAAGCAAGGTGCCAGATATATGGGCCAAGATTGAATAAAGAGTTCAGACTAAACAGAGACTCAAGTGTAACGGTGCAATATGCAGATAGGAAAGTTGAGTCAGGTCAAAAGAGTGTTCGCGACATTACTGACCCAGGGCTAGGGATAGCAAACAGATGTTGTAATTGTAGAGGTACCATGAGTCATGGGTACATGAAAGGTAGACACAGCATCGACAGGAATCAGAGGAGGGTTAATGCAAGAACAGAACCACCTGATATAGGGTCGGTACACAAATAGTATTGTGTGGTCGTGAAGTAGTAAGAGACCTGTGGGTACATAAGTATAATGCTTTCGTATGATGTATTATTATTATGGGATGTATTAGTTCATGCATTGGTACACAAGATAGAAAGATGGTTGTATTTATGTGTGGGGAATATGGGAGTGTACTATGAGCATTTGATGTATTATTTAGGGTGGTAGCTAAAGTGAGATGGAGCCATACTTAGGGCTACCCAGGCAATATGTCTGGGTCACATGTTTAGTAAGTTTTAGTCTCCCAATATTTGAAAACAAAGTTTTCTTTTAAGAGGGGGGTGATGACATAAGCCTGGGTCATTGACAGTGAGTTGAGTGACCGGGCATGAGAAAGAATGGAGATGAAAGTGGGAGACAGTAAAGTGACTGACCTGGCTATGAGAAAACAGCCAGTCCTGAGAAATAAAATAGTGAGGGTAGAGAAAAACCCCTAGGGTGGAGGGGGCGAGAGATAGGGTATTTGTGTGTTGAAGTCAAGGGACTTCGGGGAGTTGAGTTTTAGACACCGAGCGAGTCGGGAGTCCGGTGGTCGACGGAGAACTGTGTTGTGTGATTCTCCGAGCTGTGAAGGCAGTCCTAAAAACCCAGGGTGGGTTACATAGAGAGCAGAGGCTCCGACCCAGTGGGTGGGTCGTATTGTGGGAGATCCAGCCGTGGATAGTAGCTGGACTAAATGTCTATGAATTTGAGATTCAGCAGGCCGTGAGAAGGCATTGATGTGTGCGTGTAGAGTTGTGAGGAATATATATATCTCTTCGGTGGATTACATTGTGTTCTGGATTTATAAACATGTTCCGTTTGTCCGTGTTATTTCTGTAATAAAGGATTATGTGCGCCAACTGAATCTTGTTTAATGACTGGTGAATGTGCACTGCGGGGGTGAGTTATATTGCAAGACAGTTAGATATCTCCATTGACACACCAGGAGTATTCGTTACCTAGACAACGACCATCACACGACAATATCATGAACATATCATTGTAAGAACTTCGTGATATTATCATCAAGAACATCATGTGACATCATTCATATTTTAGTATCTGTATTTCCATCTTATAACACAGTTTTTCGACCATATCCCTGTATGTTTTCATTCAATTTAACAACGTCTTGTATTTCTAATTTGTCATTGTTAAATGAATTGTTATCCATCGTTGACACAGAAGTTTGTCCTCTAGTATTCGATATTCCAATACCGACAACTGATGTAATGACTGGGTAATTGGGCATCCATATAAAGGAGGTCTCAAACGTTGTATCATCGATTCGGGCGACTGATTGGCCCTGCTCGAAAAGTTATCGCCTATCCTGAACACGTTGATCGGAATTTCTTCTGGACTCGACATAAAGGAGCACGGTTGACCTAATGGACGTGGATGAGTAATCATCTGCGGGTTTGGCGATTCAATGTTTTTGGGCAAAATTATCTTCAACGTTAAAACATGCATGGACATTCCTCGGATTTGAAAATGTAGCCAAAGAAGTTCGTGATTTGATAATGAATGACTGAGTATCTCGGCCTTGACCAACCAGTAAAATCTGCTCACGATTTTAGCTTAATCTCGACTGCATGTAGACTAGTCAGTGTTGGTTGTATTATGATTTCAGAATGTTTCGTGTACGCAATTCACAATGTTTCAAGTGAAGTATATATTTTAAGATGTAATTTTTCTTAATGACGTTTAGTGTACGTTTCCATAAGTTCTGTTTCTCAAGGTTGATTTTTGATGCATATAGGAATTGTTTATCCCCGTTATGAAAAATTGAATTTCGTTATAGTCGAATCTTTTTCCACGAGATTTCTCAAACCTTGAAGCATATTTGAATATTTGATTATTTGAATGTTCTGAGAACCATAGATTCATGATCTAGAAATAAGATGCAATTGATACCAATGTTCATTCAAATGTTTGATTGATTGTCAATGCTCACGCATCACTTTGACTTCATCCTCTACGTCATTGATGTGGCTTCGTAACTTAAAAGTAGCTGATATTGCTTTAAGTTTTGTGTTGACGTATTTCAAAATAATTTCTTAAGAATGTTCTCGGTGAGTAGCTTATAAAACTTCCTTTGACAACTGTTGTTTCTCATGTGACGTATCATTCTGTGTACACCACATACGTCTATTTGAAGTGAGTATTTTGTAACAGTATAGTGTCAATGAATGCCTTCGTCCGAATCAAGACAATTGGGTGTTCGGAAGTTGTGTAAATTCCTCTATTAGTGCTACCAATCTGTTGTTTGTTCGAGTAAATGTATGTAATAAATAATGGTGGACAAATGAATCTTCAATTCCGATACTTCTTCTGGTCTCGAATATCGATTTTCGTCTGCGATTGAGTAGTAAATGTATACTCAACTTAGTTCGCCTTCAATGAACAGCGTTTTGGATTAAAACCATAAGAACCGATGAAATCGAATCAGTTGACATGATTGTGTCAGAATCAATCTCTGTTTAATTTGATAAACAACTTATTAGCTGTAGCATATCATTTAACATTCATCAAATTCTACCGTGTCTGGTGAACTTCCAGGACGGCCGGTAAGTATATATTTGATATCATATATTAAATGTTAGCTTGACAAACCTTTAAGTGACTGTTCTAGATTCACGATCTATGTCTTTCAATTCATCCTCCCTCCATTCTACAGGTCCATCTGTTGCCATTCTGAATTCTCACTAACAGTTGATTCATTTTTCTTCGAACCGCAGACTACAGACTGTTGAATGACTGCATATCGTTTCCCGGATGTGTGTAATACACAACCAAATTAATGACGTCATGTTAAGTTTCAAACGTTTTTGTCCGTGTGTTAGAGATTATTCCACCTATTGTAAATTATATATGATGGCGTCATGATAATAATCTGCATGTGACCTTGGCCTTCACGCTCGATCTCTTGAATGATAAATTGTTACCTAATATACTTAGCACAGAATTATATGCTGTTTAAACTGTAATGTTTGGACTCAACTGCAGCTTGTGGCTTCTGGTTTCCTGTTCAGCAGTGGTAATGCATGGTGTGCATATGAGAATGAAATGCACAGCTGCATCGGCGTGCAATCGATAATGTAAAATTGAGGCAAATGGCATATTTCTTTTGCGGTGCCTTAAAACTTAGTCCAACGGATTCACTATAACCGGAACATAAGTCCCCATTTGCCACGTAGTGATTGTTGCGGGCCTCGTCCTAGGGGTTCAGGAATACTACACTTCTGTCTATTCAAACATTTCATCGCTCCTTGTTCTTGAAATAGAAAACGACAACCAAAAATAATGGTCACCAATAAACCTTTACAAGATGATAGGGTTTTATATCTTCCAGACTTTAATCTGACGACTCCTGTCACATGTCGACCACACTCAATTGCTCCACAGAAACTTTAGAACACACACACTGGATTAACACAAAGAGCGGCATAACTAACTGTTAGCCATGCTCCAGAAGACATGCCGCATCCGTACTGGACGGCAGCCCAAGTCTAACTCTCTCAGTGACGTTTTCCGTGACGCTTCCCTAGTTTCACTGCGCACTCTATAATTGTACCATTCGGTGCATCTTTTAGGGAAGCTCCCTTCAGCCTTTCTCAGTCTGCTGTGTGTCAGTGACTGATATGTGGCATCGGGTGTTGCTAAAAATGGTGTTTCTGATTATCATATTATGTGCCCTTGCCCACTCGATCAGTCCCCTCTCCCCCTCCCCCCCCCCCTCAATTTTCTTTCTCCAATGCTGTATCCCCCAGTAACATCTTCATCTTTTTCTTCTCCAGCTTTTGCATTGAAATCTCCCATTACAGTAGTTGTTTAACAGTTTTTACATTGTGCTATAGCTATGTTAAGTTGTTCATAAAAGTTATCACTTTCTTCTTCTGTGCTGTCTGCATTTGATGTATAGACTTGTATGATATATCTACTATTTTTCACCTGAATCTGACAAACAGAATTCGATCTGATATGGGCATATATCCTTTCACTTCAGTACACCAGAATATACAGTTTCTATCTTACTGTTCGTATTACAAAAGGTATGAAAAAGATAGTTGTTATTCAGTGAACTATCAAATCAAATAAATAGGTACATCCCAAGATATGATTTTACTGTTAAGAAGCAAGGATGGGTAATACACTGTGGTATTGAAAGGGTTACTCCTGATCAACTAGCATAAGTAAAAACAGCAAGGATGACTGATATACTGTGTCACAGTGAATTACACACCACAGCCTCTCTCATGTTGTGTATGAATAAATAATTGGAGTAGTAATATTTAAATGTAAGTGTAGAAAGTAAAGAATCCCTTTTCATACCATAAGTATATTGGTTGCACATGAAGCCATGAATTAATATGTACTGTCTAACAGTCTAATGTGTGCAGTGATCAATATCATGAATTATTGGAGAAAACACTGATCATTGGTGTATTGTGTAAGGTTATGAATGCTGGTTACATTGATCTTATGACTGGAATAGCATTTCAACTCCCAACATTGGAGAAAATTTCAAGATCATTCTTATAGTCCATGCAGTTGGTAATCATGTCTGTCCACAGCCTTATGTCTCTTGTGCTGCAAATCATTTCTGATGTAAAAGTTACTCTATGCCATGTTGTCAAACATTCCAGCATCTTCTCTCCTTGTTTCCTCCTGCCTCTCTTCCCCTCTTAACCTTCCCATTGTGACAACATATTCCATTCCCTTTCTCATGACATGCCACAGAATGTGGACTGTTTTCTTCTGATGTGAGTAACCAGTTCTCTTTGTGAGTTAACTTCTTTCAAGATATCTGCTACTGATAACTGATACTCATACTTGCATTTGAATAAGGACATAAAGTATGACTAAGAAGTTCGATGAATGGAAAAACACAGATTCAGGAGAATCTTACAGAATCAGGAGAATGTTATAGAATCCGGAGAATGTTACAGAATCAGGACTATCTTACAGAATCGGGAGAATCTTACAGAATCTGGAGAATGTTACAGATTCAGAAGAATCTTGCAGAATCAGGAGAATCTTACATAATCAGGAGAATCTTACAGAATCAGGAGAATGTTACAATCAAAATCTTTATCAGTGAACAAGAAAATCATAAGTTTGTTTGAAAAAACAGATAAAATTTTAAAAATTCTTATCTCGACATACTAGAAATAGTTTGATCAACAAAACAGTCCAGTTTATATAATTAAACATTAAAATGTATTTAATCTTGTTTCTAATTTTACCAGCGGCATAGGCTATGCTCTTGCTGAAAGGCTGCTAACAGATCATCACAACATAAGACTATGTCTTGCCTGTCGGAACAGAGAAAGAGCAGAAGAGGCAGCAGCGACATTGCAGAAGCTGAGTGCAGATGCAGACATTAGTATAGTGATCTTGGATACATCAAGTGTCCAATCAGTATACTCAGCAGCCAAAGATATTCAGTCAAGGTAAATTTCTTCTTTTCCACCTCATCCTTCGTCTCTTCTTCCTCCTCCTTTTCAGTTGTTTTGAGTCCATAAAACTGTTTACTACAGTCAGAAATCTCAATTGATTTCTGTTGCAGCCATTATTAAATTTATCTTTGCTGCAAGCACACATTTCAGTAGCTCTTTGCTACATTAACAGTGTTCTTTTCTCTGCACTCAAGCAACTGCTCTTTGTCTCAAGCACAATTTCTGTAGCTGTTTGTGACAAACAAACTGTATTGTCACTGTACTGAACGCATACTGGTCACTTTCTCTTTCTTACAAACACTGGTTTACTTCAGATTATCATTTTTGCACCTCAGACACACTTATAGGTGCTCCAGTCTCCTCTGTGGTAAAGCCATCATTGTAAAGTGATTAACTGTACCCGTCTAACTGTGCCCATCTGATGTTGATTGGTGAACCACTCACACACTTGTTTTGCTGCCCCTTCCTGGTCATGCAGATCTTCGATCTTAGCACCTGTGTTCTGACTGTTGATGTTGAATCATTCAATTGAAAGTCCTTATGTCAGCCAGTCTTTCTAAAGGTATTGCTTATGTTGGCTCCATCCATTGGTTGAGCTTTAGATGTAGTGGCTGTCTGACCACCCTGTCCACTATTTTATTGCTCACAGCAAGCACCTGGATGTCCTAGTATGAAGATGAACTTGACATGTAAAAGCTCCGGACCTCTGCTGGGATTTAATTTAATGTGCAAATCCTTCCTCAACAATCGGAATCCTGCATAAGGAATCACTCAGTGTACAAGCAAGAGTGTAGTTTGGCAGCTGTAGCCAAGGAAATGTCATTGTTACTGCCTCTGCATCTACTGCTGCAAAATTCGACTCTGCATCCCTTGTAAAACATTTTAAAACATATATGATTACTAGCATTTGGAGTAAATGGTGTCCTTTTTTACTGTGGCTCAATATTTGTGGGCCCTCATACTAGTCTGATTGTGTCCTTAGCCTAGCTTACCATAATTTACTCCTTTTGGATATAATGTCATCAGATCAGATTTACCACCTACCACATCTGAGCACCATCTTCCTGTGGACCAGGGTGGCAGTTGTCTATCAGATGATAAGATGGTATGCACGGAGGTTGATAAACGAGCACATGAGATTGTTGAAAGGCACTTTGCTATATGCATCTTCTGTGTTTATCACATGCCTTCACACCTGCAAGAAAACACTCAAATACATCATAGGTGAAGGCTGTGGCATTACGCCGTGTTTCCTTCTCAGCTCTGTAGCCTCCAGTGTGGATGGACAAATTATACAGCTCTGGAAATCACATGACAGCCTAAGCATGATAATTCTCTTGAGAAACTTTTCAGTCATAGTGTGCGGTTGGGTGATTTGGCAGCGCCTGTCTGGGCGTGATCTTTGTTTTGGTTTCAACAACAGCATTAGGTGGCTGTGTAACCACTCCCTTCTGATCTCACCACTCTGGATGCTTGTATTGAACATGTTGCTCTTCATGTCAAACAGTGCTGAAGTCACTAACCATGGCCCTGATCCTAGAAACAAACAGCACAGTGCATTAGAATAGCTGTTGGCACTGGGCTGAAGAATTGAACCATTCATTGTGTGGAGGTAATCAAAATTTAAGATATACCGCAGTGTACTAAAAGATTGAACCGCTCATTATGTGGAGGCAATCAAAGTCCCTCATGTACACATTTCCAGCCTCTAAAAGTGCATTCTGAGATGGACAGAAGGCTCAGTGTACATAAGTTCGGCTAAGCAGCCATATGCAGGATGTGATGATCCTTGGGGGAGCCCAGTACCAGAGCATCACATGTCAGGTCTGCATTTATGGAAGCCTTCTTGGATGGTGAGACATGCACATGTTCTGCCCCTCCTAAGCTTGATGGCAAATTGGCATATATGCATCTGTTCTGGACTAACCTGTTGGGGGATACCACCTGTGGGGTGAAGATAAAGTGTCACTATTCTGAGGCTGTGGAAAGTCCTACAAAACTACCTGGGAAGTCTAACCAGGTCAACAAATGCTGGAAAGACAGATGTGTCAGCTCAAAAGTGCAAACACTGCAGTTGTGCTGTAAGCAGGCCCAAGACAGTTTCATCCAAAATAAAAATATTGGATGAATGAAGAAGAGGAAGAAAAGAGGACAGAAATAATATTACGTAATCACATAAATCACATAGTGCTTAAAGGGTATAGGGTTTTCACTTTATTTTATGTTACCATATTTTGAGATCTTCCATTGATGATTGTTGCAAGTGAAATCATCATTCCTCCTTTTAATTCAATTTATAGATATAGTTACTAATTCCCTCATTAGTTAGTTAGTTAGTCGACAGATCATCCTCATTGCACATCGAACCATTCAGTCCATAAGTGCTCAGATCCCCTCCTCAGTAAATCTTGCAGCATTTAGCGGCTAACAACACCAGTTTTTTGTTGGTTTATCAATCTTCTTTGGCTTCCGGCATAGTGTTTTTGTTTTGCCACAACTCTTTTAACTTGCTGTTCTCGCAATCTACATGGATGTAGATTCAGTGTCATTCACCTAATTCTCGCAAACTACTTACTTCTCGTAGAGCATTCAATATATCAGCCTGGTCCATGGCTCGTCCGCCTTCCACAGTAGCCTTACCTGCAAGCCTGACAGCCCGCTCATTTCCTTGGACACCCACGTGCCCTGGCACGAAAAGGAAACTAATCTTTGCCAGCCGTGACCACTCCAGAGACACAACCACTGTCTTTGGACCCACCCCATTGCTATCTTCCCTCATTGTCTTGCTGTAACTTAACTAAAAGCACTGTATATGTCCATTTAGGGCTGTATGTGTGAAATAAAATATATAGCATGGTTTGTAAAGTGTCACAATAACAAGTAAAGTCATGCTGCCTTGGGGAATGGTACATCCAGACACTCCAAATAACATTGATGCCATTGATTCAGTTCCCATGTTTAGTGTAATTAGTTCATGAATCTTGATTTGTGTTTGCAGATGTGAATATATAGTCACCAGTAGCTGATTCAGAACGCCATGTTGAGTGTAATTAGTGAATCTTGATTTTTGTGCAGGTGTGAATACATAAATTTTAGTAACTGATTCAGAATGTCATGTTGAGTGTAATTAGTTAGTGAATCTTAGTTCTTTTATATGTGCAGGTGCAACTTTAGTAATTGATTCAATGTGCTATATAAAGTGTAATTTATTTGACTCTTGATTCTTATATGTGTACAGGTATGACCATATAGACTATTTGTTCCTCAATGCTGGAATTCTGACAGTCAAGGGTGTAGACTGGAGTAATTTCTGGTCGGGTTTGTTTTCAAAGTAAGTTAACTCTACCTATATGATTACATTTGCCACATTATGTTTGCCATTCTTCACATGTCTTCAGTCATTACAGTTTTCCATGTCATTTATAATAGCCTTTGTTTTGATAACTGAAGTCAGGTCTTAGTCAGATATGACTGAGCTACCGTATAACAGTAGACGGTACTACCTGCTTTCTGTTAGCGCCGAACATTGGGCGGCACTTACCAAACCCGACACCCCACATTGTGCCAACGGCTTCGGGCGGAAGAGCGCAATTGGAAGGATACAAGCCTTACCCTGGTGCGAGGAAATGCAACCTAAAGACAAAATGTCATGGCAGGGCAGACCAAGCCCTAAGCCTTGGTTGGCGGCTGGTCTAGGATCGAAGCTCCGACAGGCGGACAGTTAGAGCATTGCTTTGCTGATCCGGCAGCTTCTGCAGCTTGTCTTGTTCCAGATGTAGAGGTGTTACCTTTCCTCTGGAGAACTAGGCAGGCAGAGAGAGGGATCATGCTGCATGGTTAACACATGATCTCTATATTTTAGCCCAGGCTTTGTGCTATGGAGAGGCAATAACTCCATCCCTGGTCTTAACCGGTCGGAATCAAAGCCTCTGTCAATTGGCATAGACATGGGGCACCATGCATTGCCTCTGACGTGGGAGACACCTGAAGGTGTCACTGATCAGCTACCGCCCGCCTCAAGCTGGGCAGCCCTCGGCCAATAGGGTGCTGATCCGCCACAGCCTGCCTGCTTCAATGGGTGCTTGGGGCTAGAACAAAATCTGAATCGCAGGCTGTAAAACCAATGCACCAGGTACTAATAAAAAGAAAAATAGAGATGGTAGACCATTTTACATATCTAGAATCAGAGTTAAATAGCAAATTATCCCTAGATCAGGAAATCAACATCCAGATTGGTAAGGGAGCAACAACAATGAACAGGTTAAGAAAAAGAGTCTGGGAGAACAGGAAGCTTACTGCCAAAACAAAGTCCTTGTCTACCAAGCCTGTGTCCTTAGTACTCTTCTTTATGGCAGTGAAACCTGGACAACTTACTCACACCAAGAGAAATGTTTAAACAGCTTTCATATGTGGTGTCTGCGAATAATTCTTGGTATTAAGTGGCAAGACAAAATCACAAATACTGAAGTATTGGAAAGATCAGGTTGTGTGATGGTTTATTCCATGCTCAGTCTTCGTCGACTTAGATGGATAGGACATCTCAGAAGGATGGATGATGGTAGAATACCAAAGGACATCTTTTTTGGTGAATTACAGATGGGTAAGAGATCTCAGGGTCGGCCTCTACTACGATACAAAGATGTGTGTAAGCGGGATATGATTGATACAGGCATTGATAATGCACATTGGGAGCAAATCGCCGCTGAACATGTTGCATGGAGGGCAAACATCAGAAATGGAATAAAGACAAAGGAGAACATTATTGCAGATAAGTCTCACACCAAGTGTGTGAGACGTAAGATGGTGCATGATGGTGGAAATGACCACGTGTTCACATGCACCCACTGTGAACGAATATTTACAGCGTGAATTGGCCTTATCAGTCACATTCGCTACCGCCATGGGTAAAAGTTATTATGCCTTTTTGAAGCACAAACTATCGTCTGTCAAGACAGCAAGGTGCCAATGAATGTTTTGATAATTATGTGTACAGTCTCTTCTTCATCTCCTTCTGCCTGTCATCTGCCAGTGGAGCATAGACCCAAAACCAGCTCACGTAAAGCCCTGGATAGACTTATTCATGATTGGTTGGATTTTTGCAGCTACATTTTTATACAGGGTGAGGTAGCCAATCATCTTCTTCTGCGTTCATCCAGAGTTTTTGTTTTGTTTTTTTTTTTTTTTTTTTTTTTCTCCGGACGTGATTGCGTTGTGCCTGTTTACAGCAGAGCTGCGTTCTTGTGCCGTTAGGCCGACACATCCGACTTCTGTAGGTATTTGTTGACCAGGTTAACCTTCCCGGGGAGTGGCCAATCTCATACCAACCCTCCTTAGTCACCTCTTACAACATGCATGGCTACCCACATTACATAGAAAGCTTTAGCTACAAAGTCCAATCTGTCATTAAAGAAGTCTTCAATGGGCTTGGCTTGAAAACTGGTTGATGAAAAAGATGGAAGGCACAAGAAGAAGAGGAATGGAAAGATGAAAAAGTGTGCTTCTTATCTTGGAATCCCTGGCTGGATACATATTGGATACATGAGCATCACAGCCTGGGGTTCTGAGATAAGTAGCACGTTTTTCATTTTCTTTTCATTGTTCTAATTTTTTTCATCTTTCCATTCTTCTCATTCAGTTATTATGCCTTAATGGTGTCACTGCAGTATCTCCTCCGTGTTTATGTGTTGTGTTTTGTGTATTTACCGGTTCTCTGGCAAAATGCAATTTGTAATCCTGCATAGATTCCATCCAACATTCTATGAAGCATATCAAAGTTTACTACCTGTAGACAGATTCCATCCAACATTCTATGAAGCAGATCAAAGTTTACTACCTGTAGACAGATTCCATCCAACATTCTATGAAGCATATCAAAGTTTACTACCTGTAGACAGATTCCATCCAACATTTTATGAAGCATATAAAGTTTACTACCTGTAGACAGATTCCATTCAACATTCTATGAAGCATATCAAAGTTTACTACCTGTAGACAGATTCCATCCAACATTCTAGGCTTCAGCTACATGTGGGTAGGTGTGTTTCCTAACAAATTTTTGCTTTGCGGCTTACCCTTGCATTTCATAACTAGCATGAGGTTTTTAATGTGTAGAACTTACTCATGGTTCCTCCTGTTTGTTTTCCCCCCATCCATATCTGAGAAGACTAGGTGTGATCTCACTACTCAAGAAACCAGGGGAGCTTGTGCTATCATTAGACACCAAGGGTTATGAACCCAGTAAGTTTGGAGTCTGATGTCACCTCTCAGCCATGGCTCCCCCAAATATGTTCAAATGCCACCCAAAGGCTGTAACAACTTCCATGTTCATTTCTATTTAAGGTTAATTTCTTTTATTGAATAAGTTAGTTGTGTATCCTCACAGGATGTCACAGCATTTTTCAGTTGTTTGTGATTTCTAGGCAAGTTTATGTACAGTAGTTTTCTATTACTTTCTGAACAACTGGCACACATGCCATTGTATGAAAACCATCACAAGCCAATCTGCTACCAAATTTCTCGCAGCTGTTTCAAACCCGGTATGTGTGATAATGAATCACATCCATAAGCCCCTTCGCCTCATTTATTAAAACTAATTTTTTTCCATGGTTACAGTTTCTTATTTTCATAAAGATAGTTGAGCCGTAGTAAAATCTTTTAATATCTTTTAAGAGATGTAGTTCCATATTAGAACATGTCTATAAACATGATGTCTTTCATGATCTTTCAGGCGAGTATTCTACATGTTCACAACTGGAGAAGGACTCCTTATACAAGAAGATGGTGTCACAGCAGATGGACTTCAGAGAGTGTTTGAGACAAATGTGTTTGGACATTATGTTCTGGTGAGGGTGATATTTTTATCCATGACGGCAGTTTGTCATGATACCTTTTGGAATTATACCTTGTTTTATTTCCTTCAAAGGGAACATGTTCAATTGCGGTGTCAATTTTATTATTTTGGCATTCGCTTGCTTTAAACTCAAGCGTAGTCCATATATGTGCTACTGTTTCTAGTGAACAGGACTCATTTTTCCGTGTGGATTAGCTTTCCCTATTTCCAGTGGCCTTCGCCATCAGGCCAACCCACTCCGACTTCTGAGATATTTGAAATTTACTACCCCAAGTCAAGGACGAGAAGTAAACATTTTATTCCAACTGACTAGGGTAGAAGTTGAACCCACTACCTCGGCATCAGCACCAGAATTTTATGAGTGAGCTCTCTTATCCATTTGGCCATTCTGTCCTCCATAGATTTATAGTAGCACTTTCTGTTAAAATATGCTGAAAACCTCAAGTCTTTCACTGATACCTCTGTTAAATATGCTGAAAACCTCAAGTCTTTCACATTTCACTGATACCTCTGTTAAATATGCTGAGAAACTCAAGTCTTTCACTGATACCTCTGTTAAATATGCTGAAAACCTCAAGTCTTTCACAGATACCTCTGCTGGCTTCCCAGATAACCAGACCTCTGCAGTGTATAAGGAATAGTTTCTGAAACTCAAAATACATCCCCAGAACACACACTCTAAGTGGCATGGAGTACTAGTTCACACTTACTCCTTGCTTGTGTATCCCACACTCTTGATTTCTTTGTGTGTAGCACAAACATTATTTGGGATTTCTCTTGCAGACCTAGCATGGGTCGTTTCTGTCCACCCATCCCTGTCCTCAGATGATTCAGGACATTCTGAACTAGGATGTTATGTTTTAATAAAGGGAATACTTTTTTCATAACACCAGTGTCTCCTGATTCTTTTAGAATTATGTCTTCATCTGTTTCCAGTGTACAAAGGAATCAAATATTGTAGAAGCTTATGTGATGACTTTAACTTTCATTCATAGTCATTCATCCTTTATCCATAATATCTAGGTAACTTTTTCCCAACTACACACTCACATGCATGTGCACAACACACACACACACACCATGTGTACTCTCTCTCTCTCTCTCTCTCTCTCTCTCTCTCTCTCTCTCTCTCTCTCTCTCTCTCTCTCTCTCTCTCTCTCTCTCTTTTTTTCTCTCTCTCTCTCTCTCTCTCTCTCTCTCTCTCTCTCTCTCTCTCTTTTTCTCTCTCTCTCTCTCTCTCTCTCTCTCTCTCTCTCTCTCTCTCTCTCTCTCTCTCTCTCTCTCTCTCTCTCTCTCTCTCTCTCTCTCTCGAGTCAGTCATTACCTCTCAATACTCAATAAATGTTAGAAAGAACATTCACATCAAGAATGGAGCAAATGATCCATGGAGTAGGAGGAAGAGGAGTGGAGACATTTCGCGAATGACGTTGAATGTGAAGTGAAAACGTGGTTTAGAAAAACAGAGCATGCACCTTTCTATGCAGCCGGTTTGGGAGGACTGATAAAACGATGGGATAAGTGCATCAATGTTGGTGAAAATTATGTTGAGAAATAAAGGGACAATGTATGTATAAAAATAAACTGGTTTCAAATTGTTATCATATTTAGTTATTATTCTACAGCCATTTGTGGCTTACTTATTAACGTACCCTCATAATGCAACTGTTGAATTTTCAAATATTATTATTTAATCCATGATACCTGTTATTTTCTATATAATTAATTTGTCTTATTCATTTTCCTATTATATGTTGAATACATTTGAATATATTTAAATGTTCTTTGATCAGATTAAAGAACTAGAGAACAAACTGGGGAACATGTCAGGCAATGGGGAAACAGTGTCCCAGTTGATCTGGACATCGTCTTCTGCCTCACTGGAGTATAATTTTGATATTGAGGATTTCCAGCACAAGAATGGGTAAGTTCTTTCTGGCATGACGCCCTATTTCTAACATTGTTACTCTGTGTGGGCATAGCCTAGGTTGTGGCAACAACAGTTGATGATTTTATGTCTGTTAGCGCGTGAAGACCAGAGGAACATTGCTAGATTTGCTTTATCATTGTGTGAATGGCCAATATTGCCTCTATATATATAATGGAATAGTCACAAAGCTTGCATAAAAAATGTAGTACATTATATTTACAGTCATTCTTCTTACTTGTTTTTATTTCATATGTCTTTTACTTGTTTTTATTTCATACTAGCTAACCCGGCCTGGCTTTGCCCAGCCCCTAGCGGGGAGCATCTCATTTAATTCATATTCGGCCTCTGCTCCCTTTCCCGTTCCCAAAAAAGATGACCCGCCCCGGCTTCGCCCAGCCCCTGGTGGGGAGCGTCTCATTTAATTCATATTCGGCCCCTGCTTCCGTTCCCAAAAAAGACGACCCGGCCCGGCTTCACCCAGTCCCTAGTGGGGAGCGTCTCATTTAATTCATATTGGTAGTCATATAAGCCGGCTTCGTGGCTTAGAGGTTATGACTTTTCTCCGTAATCTCGTATACTCTCGTCAGGTAACGTGATGACGGTTCAAATCAACAGTGGTTCGAATCGCATTGGTAACTTACGGGGTATGTGAGCCGGCCGCTCAGAAAGCAATGGCAAACTACTGAGCGTAATCTTGCCAAGAGATCAACATACAGCTGAAAGATGCTGGTGTTGACAGCTAAGTCCTGTAAAAAGGATATGCTAACCAAAAAAAACAAAAAAAGTCATATAAGCTCCCGTTCCCTGAAATATGGCGAACAGATTGGAAGAGAACTATCTTCACGGTTACCCCAGACCAGCTGGTTCCCCCGCCTCCCCCTTTGTTTGGCGTGGACCCTTAGTCTCACTGTGAGCTATTGCCCACAGTGGTCCACATTGAAGGTGAAGCTATGTAAGGTGGTTTGATCACCCCGGCCCTTATAAGCATAATTTCCCTCTGCCTCTCTTCCCCTGTAATATTCTAATTTCATTAGCCTCTTTTAGACAATTGTCGTTAGTTACTCTGGCAGTCCAAGGAATCTGCAACATATATATATGTCGAAGAAAAATAAAAAGATGAGTTAGAAAATTTGCACGTATTTAAAATAGATGCATTATTTTTATGACAACTTTTAAAATGTCTTAAAGATTTTATCATTATATATCATAACACATATGCAAAGATTTTATCATTATATATCATAACACATATGCCTGTAAATAACTGTAGACAAACATTTTATAAAGCTTTCATAACAATGCAACAATTATATATAAAATATATAGCAATGACCGGTCTCTGTGGCTAAGGGCTTGCGAACGCGGTTTGTGAGCCCGTATACCCGGGTTCGAAACACGGCGGTGCTGGTTTTTTCGAAAAAAGGTATAGGGGCCGGTCGTTCAGAAAGCAATGGCAAACTACTGAACGTAACACTTGCCTAGTACATCAACAGCAGCTGAAAATGCTGGTGTTGACTGCAATGTCTCGTAAGGGATACGCAACAAAATTTATTTATATATAGCAATGCTACTAAAAGTTATGTCTCTTGATATAACTTTTCTTAAGTTAAGTCCCCTCGTTATATATAAATCAGAATGTAAATTGAAAAATTAAATTTTATTACGTAAATAGCTGTTTGTAAACTAACAAACTATGGCAGTTGGCAGCACCAGAATGAGATGAAGATGTGTAGAAATTTTTATCTCAATCAGATGGACCATTCGCGAACGAATAAACGACATACAGACTCACAGACATTCTATTTTATAGATATAGATGTTTGTGTAATATTAATATGCCTTAATGTGGTTAACCTGCCTAGGGGTGAAGGGGTTATGACCACAATTTGTATTCCCGCATACCACATACGAAACTCAGCTGTTGGCAATTTATAAGCAGATCATCTAGCGCTGGTTTTCATACAAATGTATAAGTGCCGGTTGTTCAGACAGCAATGGAAAACTACTGAACTTAAACGTGGCAAGAAATCACAAACAGCTAAAAATGTAAAAGATATGCAACTAATTTTTTTTTAAATTTTAATGTGGTTACTTTAGTGTCATTTCCATCTTTGTTTTGTGTTGTGATTTGTTTACTGTTGTTTGCAGTTGAAGGCTGTCACCTCATCATCTTCTGTTTGTTATGACTGTATTCTTTGAAGTTGACCTGACACAATGTGCAGTTTCCAGTTGATTACACTAAGATAGCTTTACCACATTTGAACCTGTTTAATTTCAACTACTACGAGGTTCGTGAGGATGTTCTCACAAATGAATAGCTTCAACAATACAGAGGACGGAAATGCTAAAACACACCAAGAGACGAGTCCCAGAAACAGAAACCAGTAGGGAGGTCAGCGTGGCCGAATAGATAGGAGCACTTGTTATTAAACATCCGGTGTGCTGATGCCGAGGTTGTGGCTTCAACCCCTACACAGCCAGCTGGACTAGAATGTTTTCTCATCTTTGACTTGTGGGACGTAAATTACAAGTACCTCTGAAGTTGAAGTGGGTCCGCCTGATGGCGAGGGATACTGGTAATAGGGAAAGCTAATCCACACACACAAACTGTCTAGTGCTCAAAACAAAGGTGGTAGCAAGTATTTGGGCTACACTTGAGTTCAAAGTGAGTGAACATTTAAAAAAATAAAAAGAAACCAGTAGGTGCAGCGTCTGATGGTTGGCACTGGATAGTTTAATTCTTTGTGATTGTTTTTGATGTCGTCAATCCATTTTCTTCTCGGCGTCCACTTGCTGTCTTATCAGATCTACTTTGATGTAGCGCCAGGGCATTCTAACTAGATGGCCGAACTGTTTCATCTTCTGCCTTTCACTATATGTGATCACAATGTCTGTCTGATAACAGCATTTCTTATTCGGTCTGTTAGTTACGTTGGCAACTCTTCTCAAGCATCTCTTCTCATGAATGTTGATTTTGCATAAGTGTGATTTGGATAATGTCCACGTTTGACATTGGTAGCATAAAGTTGGTGTGAATATGCTATTTATTATCTGTCGTTTTACGCACATAAATACATTTGGATGTTTCAGTATAGGTGATAGTTGTTATGTAAGCACACTTGCTTCTTGACTTATGATTTTGATTTCTCTGTTTAATCTGGCTTTGAGTGAGGTGGCAAGAATTATTCTCTGACAGATTCATGAATGAGATCATTCAGTCAACCTTTCTGCAAAACTAGCAAGTGTGTCGGCATAACAGTTAGAACATTATGCTGGCAATGGCATGTTTATGATCAAACAAGGATCCCATAATAGCACTATTTATTCATCTATTTCTAGATTTTTAAGAGCATACATCTTTCCCATTGTAACATACGCCTTTGAGATCTGGACACTTACTAAACAAGCTGAACAGCTCATAAATGCCTTTGAATATAAATGTTACGAGTTCTAAGAATATCTTGGGTAAAGAAAAGAACAAATGCATTCATACTTCAAGAGCTTAATATTGAAGAAGGTTGGCTATTAAAAACGATAAAACAAAGAAAATTGAAATATTTTTGTCACTTGAAACGTCACGAAAGTTTGGAGAGAACAATAATGGAGGGGTATATGCCTGGGAAGAGAGGAAGAGGAGGGCCAAAGAGAAGATGGGTGCAGGATGTGGCGGATGATGTCCAGATTGGTGTGTCGGACACAGGACATCATGTGTGTGATCGAGAAGTTTTCTGGGAGGTTGTCCTAGGAGCTATGTTCTGCCAAGGACATGCTACTGAATGAATGAATGAATGAATGAATGAATGAATGAATGAATTCCTCCATGCACTCACGGCCTACAAAATGTGATGGTCCTAATACTTCACATATCTACTGCAGTTTGTTGCTATGGAACTTGTAGTTTCGACAAAACTCCTGTCTGCATACATCGGCTGTGGTTCGGCTGTTGGTAGTTGTCATAAACAGCGTCATGTCTCAGAAATAGAGATACTTAGGCCATATTAAATGTAGCAGTGGTTTGGAGAGAAGAGTGGTTAAAGCAGAGGCAGGGGCCAGCCAGCACAATGATGAACACCGGACCTTGCAGATACCTTGGCCATGACAATGTATGAGGCAAGGTGACTGGCAAAGAATCAAGAAACTTGTTGATTGGCTGTCAAATGAGCTACATGACCTGCTTCATGATGATGATGATAGTTTTAGTGAGTGGAAACTGGCTTGATTTATTTTGTACCATACGTTAACCTTGATATGACTCAAACACTGATTTATCACTCAAAAACAAATCTCAGCTTTTGAACTTAAAGGGTACAGAAAAACTCTTAAAATACAGTGGATCAAGAAGATGAAATATGCTGACATTTTACCAGATATGATCACTGAGGAAAACAGCTCTTTAACAGCTTCATGTCTCAGAAGCCGAAATACATTGACCATATTAGGTAGTCAGCATGGCCAAATGGACAGGAACACTAGCTCCTCATCATCATCATCATGTGCTATGCCAACAAGAGTAGACTGTCATAGTTCATCATCTCACACAATTACCTGTCTTCAGTAAAGTCTGTGCATTGTCCCGATTATGGAATGTGGCCAAGCAGTCCAAGTATTTATCTCCTTGCCTTTCTCATCAGATTTACCAGATGTCACTAAGTTTTCAAACTTATTTCTCCTCAAAATATGTCCAAACAAGCCTGGCTATCTACTTCTAATCAGTTAACGGTTTTCACCTGTTTCTTGAAGGGCTGTCTCATTCAGTTTTCTCTGTCCGTGATATTATTCACATTTTCCTCAGAAACCACATTTTCACTACCATGGATGCTTCTCCTCATTCAATTTTCTCTGTCCGTGGTATTCTTCACATTTTCCTCAGAAACCACATTTTCACTACCATGGATGCTTCACCTCATTCAGTTTTCTCTGTTCGTGGTATTCTTCACATTTTCCTCAGAAACCACATTTTCACTACCATGGATGCTTCTCAGCTTGTCTGCTTATTGTCCTTCCTCATCATATCTTCATCATCATCAAATGCCTTGCCACCTGATGAGGGTGATCATGGTTTCTCCACATCTTGCAAATCTCCAACAAACTATAGCAATTCACATGCTGATACTTTTCCATGTCATGATGACTTTCAAGAGTCTTCTCTCATTATCTTCCTCTATTTCTCTTTCCATAAATCTTTCCAGTTTTTACGTGTTCCAGTTTCTCTATTCTCATTATTTAGCCAAAAAAAATGTCGTCTGCATTTCTGATGCCATTGAGAAATTCACGGAGAAATAGGTGGTCAGTCTTTCCCTAACTTTAGCGAACAATTAATGCAGGTAATGAACCCTCGTCTGACCACACTCATGACATTTTCAGACTACTAGACAAATGTGCCTGCTCTTTTGATGCTAGTAAATTATTTTAACTTCTTCTGGAATGAAGGTTTATTTTGCTAAAATAACAAATGCATGGAGCAGAAAGAATTGTTAAAAACAATTGTTTCTGAGATATTTACAAGAGGACAATATTATTACATGTAATATGTTTCTTCTACAGGTTTTGGATTGAAAATTAACATGTTTAATTTAATTCTTTTTTTTTTCAACAGCAAAGATCCTTACAGCTCATCCAAGTATGCAACAGATGTTGTTAGTGTTGGTCTCAACAACAGAATGAACAGACAGGTAGACATTTACTTTTATTTCAAAATGGATTTTTGCTGGGAATTTGATTTCTTTCTTTAATAGATCATTAGGAATTTGCCAGCTATTCTATGAGTAGATGTCATTTAGAAATTGTGTTATTAATTCAATTTGACAATCTCGGGGCATCAATGTCCTCCATAATAATGCTGTGTGGCACCTGAGTCCTGTAAGAGAAGTAAACCATGCACGTCATAAGAGATGCCTCAGATGGGTTGACACAGAACTGGCTACCTCACCACATAGAAAAACAGCTGCAGAATCCAACTTATCATGAACAGGTCTGTAAAGGACTTGGCTTGCATTGGTTGAGGACTTATGCTTCATTTAGAAGATGAAAATAAACAAAAAATGTTGTCTGGTCCAGGTGCCTTTATCAAGATATTAACCTGGCCAACAAATGCCTGAAGAAGTTGGATGTGTTGAACGAAAGGTGCAAATATTGCAGCTCTGCTGTAAACACATCATAATTACGTCTAAAGAAACATTCCGGACAAACGCAGAAGAAGAAGAAGTATTAGCCAATGAAAGTGTTGATTAAATATGTCATTGCATCTGTTTATCTGTATAGATCAGTATTGACCAATGAAAGTGTTGATGAAATGTGTGATTGCATCTGTTTATCTATATGGATCAGTATTAACCAATGAAAGTGTTGATGAAATGTGTGATTGCATCTGTTTATCTGTATGGATCAGTATTAACCAATGAAAGTGTTGATGAAATGTGTGATTGCATCTGTTTATCTGTATGGATCAGTATTAACCAATGAAAGTGTTAATGAAATGTGTGATTGCATCTGTTTATCTGTATGGATCAGTATTAACCAATGAAAGTGTTGATGAAATGTGTGATTGCATCTGTTTATCTGTATGGATCAGTATTAACCAATGAAAGTGTTGATGAAATGTGTGATTGCATCTGTTTATCTATATGGATCAGTATTAACCAATGAAAGTGTTGATGAAATGTGTGATTGCATCTGTTTATCTGTATGGATCAGTATTAACCAATGAAAGTGTTAATGAAATGTGTGATTGCATCTGTTTATCTATATGGATCAGTATTAACCAATGAAAGTGTTGATGAAATGTGTGATTGCATCTGTTTATCTGTATGGATCAGTATTAACCAATGAAAGTGTTGATGAAATGTGTGATTGCATCTGTTTATCTATATGGATCAGTATTAACCAATGAAAGTGTTAATGAAATGTGTGATTGCATCTGTTTATCTGTATGGATCAGTATTGACCAATGAAAGTGTTGATGAAATGTGTGATTGCATCTGTTTATCTGTATGGATCAGTATTAACCAATGAAAGTGTTGATTAAATGTGTGATTGCATCTGTTTATCTGTATAGATCAGTATTGACCAATGAAAGTGTTGATGAAATGTGTGATTGCATCTGTTTATCTGTATGGATCAGTATTAACCAATGAAAGTGTTGATGAAATGTGTGATTGCATCTGTTTATCTGTATGGATCAGTATTAACCAATGAAAGTGTTGATGAAATGTGTGATTGCATCTGTTTATCTGTATGGATCAGTATTGACCAATGAAAGTGTTGATGAAATGTGTGATTGCATCTGTTTATCTGTATGGATCAGTATTAACCAATGAAAGTGTTGATGAAATGTGTGATTGCATCTGTTTATCTATATGGATCAGTATTAACCAATGAAAGTGTTGATGAAATGTGTGATTGCATCTGTTTATCTGTATAGATCAGTATTGACCAATGAAAGTGTTGATGAAATGTGTGATTGCATCTGTTTATCTATATGGATCAGTATTAACCAATGAAAGTGTTGATGAAATGTGTGATTGCATCTGTTTATCTGTATGGATCAGTATTAACCAATGAAAGTGTTGATGAAATGTGTGATTGCATCTGTTTATCTATATGGATCAGTATTAACCAATGAAAGTGTTCATGAAATGTGTGATTGCATCTGTTTATCTGTATAGATCAGTATTGACCAATGAAAGTGTTGATGAAATGTGTGATTGCATCTGTTTATCTATATGGATCAGTATTAACCAATGAAAGTGTTGATGAAATGTGTGATTGCATCTGTTTATCTGTATAGATCAGTATTAACCAATGAAAGTGTTGATGAAATGTGTGATTGCATCTGTTTATCTATATGGATCAGTATTAACCAATGAAAGTGTTGATGAAATGTGTGATTGCATCTGTTTATCTATATGGATCAGTATTGACCAATGAAAGTGTTGATGAAATGTGTGATTGCATCTGTTTATCTATATGGATCAGTATTAACCAATGAAAGTGTTGATGAAATGTGTGATTGCATCTGTTTATCTATATGGATCAGTATTAACCAATGAAAGTGTTGATGAAATGTGTGATTGCATCTGTTTATCTGTATGGATCAGTATTAACCAATGAAAGTGTTGATGAAATGTGTGATTGCATCTGTTTATCTATATGGATCAGTATTGACCAATGAAAGTGTTGATGAAATGTGTGATTGCATCTGTTTATCTGTATGGATCAGTATTAACCAATGAAAGTGTTGATGAAATGTGTGATTGCATCTGTTTATCTATATGGATCAGTATTAACCAATGAAAGTGTTGATGAAATGTGTGATTGCATCTGTTTATCTGTATGGATCAGTATTAACCAATGAAAGTGTTGATGAAATGTGTGATTGCATCTGTTTATCTGTATGGATCAGTATTAACCAATGAAAGTGTTGATTAAATGTGTGATTGCATCTGTTTATCTGTATGGATCAGTATTAACCAATGAAAGTGTTGATGAAATGTGTGATTGCATCTGTTTATCTGTATGGATCAGTATTGACCAATGAAAGTGTTGATTAAATGTGTGATTGCATCTGTTTATCTATATGGATCAGTATTAACCAATGAAAGTGTTGATTAAATGTGTGATTGCATCTGTTTATCTGTATGGATCAGTATTAACCAATGAAAGTATTGAAATATGATTGTACCCGTTTATCAATACGAACAACTTTACTGATTTGAAATTGTGGATTACATTTGACCATATCTAGTTATTGGTATGAAAATTGTTGAAGGTACAGGTTTCCCATGACAGAAACTAATATATGGATTTGAAATGTTAGGCGTTAACAGAATTGTGAGGTAAGGGGTCCAGTTATTTTCCCACTAAATTGTATTCCTGTAAAAATCTCTGATATCTATCTTATGAGACTTGTTGCCCGCTTCCCATAAATTAGGAAAACTCTACCACACAGGGGATTGAACTTGAACCAATGCATAGGTTACTAAATGCATTAACTACCCTACCACGGGTCCTTGAATAATAATACCTAATTTGAATATTTCATTTTGTTTAATAAGACAGTTCATGAATATTGTTCATATATTGTTTGACTAGAATGTGTACTCACATGCCATGTGTCCGGGATTGGTGATGACAAATATAACCTACGGAATACTACCTCGATGGTTTTGGATACTGGTGTTGCCATTTCTGTGGCTTGTGAGTATGAGAGCATTTTACATAATTATGTTTCTGTAAAGGGGGAATTATTGACTGCTAGGATAACTATAGAACATTAGTGTTGATGCTGTATTGCTAAAAGAACTATTGGACCATTAGTGTTGATGCTGTATTGCTAGGGGAAATATTGGACTATTAGTGTTGATGCTGTATTGCTAGGGGAAATATTGGACTATTATTGTTGATGCTGTATTACTAGGAGAACTGTTGGACCATTAGTGTTGATGCTGTATTGCTAGGGGAAATATTGGAATATTTGTGTTGATGCTGTATTGCTAGGGGAAATATTGGACTATTAGTGTTGATGCTGTATTGCTAGGGGAAATATTGGATCAGTAATGTTGATGTTGTATTGCTAGGGGAAATATTGATCTATTAGTGTTGATGCTGTATTGCTCGGAGAACTATTGGACTATTAGGGTTGATGCTTTATTCAGAAGAGAAATATCAGGCTGTATGGAGCTGTGAGAGAGACCACTAGCTTATAAGGTACACACATATAAAGATACTACACATCCCCATGATCTCTTGAATAGTGAGATCAGACACTTAGTATAAGGACCAATCACAGGAGGCTCTGTGTGCAAGTTGCGCACTTTAAAAATCCCACAGCAGTTAGAAATCACAAAGAGTTGGCCTTCAAGCTGCTGCCCTGGAAAATTTGTTAGGAAAGAACACCTACTCATGGACAGATAGAGCCATGACCTTGGATGGAATCTGTCTAGTCTAGAAGAAGCACACCTTATACGTATACATGCTGAAGTTGGAAACACTGACCTTAGGGTGCATAACTAGGTGTGACCCACTTCCCTTGACAGAGGAACGAAGAAGAGGACAGGGAAAACTAAAACTATACACAAGAGACTCTTCTTCTACCTCTTAGCTCCCAGTGACACATAGAGCCTCAGTCACTTCACACCAAGCCTTTCTATCCTATCTTATCTCTTGCACTTTCTTCCATGCAGACTTGCTCATAATGTATTGAATCCTCTGGCAGAAGTTTTCTTTGGTATAATGGAACCAGTCCCATATAAACCCTACTTAACTCAGTCACTAGCACCTTGCTGTCATGACAGACGATAGTTTGTTACACTGTGCTTCAAAAAAGGCATGATAACTACTGTCCATGGCGGGGAGTAGGGATGGAGTTATACCGCTCCATAGCACAACGCTTGGGCTGAATTATAGACACCATGTGTTGCCCATGCAGCATGTTGCCTCTCTCAGCCTGTCTAGTTTACTCCAGAGTAAAGATAACACCATTACATCTGGAACAAGACAAGCTGTAGAAGCTGCTGCATCAGCAAAGCAGTGCTCTAATTGTCCGTCTGTCGGAGCGTCAATCCTAAACCAGTTGCTGGCCAAAACTTAGGGCCTGGTCTCTGCTGCCATGACATTTAGTCTTTAGGTTGCATTTCCTTACACTAAGATAAGACTTATACTCTCTCAAGTGCACTCTTCCATCCAAAGCAGTTAGCACAATGTCCTCCTTATTCACCTCTTATAATATCCCTGATCCGATAACCAAATGTACAAACATAGAATTGCTAAACTCTTGGATTATGGCAGCAGTTGATGTATCACCCGCAGGTTACCGGGACCCGCAAGGGGAGGCGAGAAAAGTGACACTGCACCCTATCAGGCATGTCGTAGGAGGCAACATGACATAGAAACATTCAGCCACAAAATTCAGCTAAACATGAGAAACATTCAGCCACAAAATCCAACCAATCATGAGAAACATTCAGCCACAAAATCCAAAAAACCATAAGTAATATTCTGCCACAAAATCCAACTAACCATGAGAAACATTCTGCCACAAAATCCAACTAACCATGAGAAACATTCTGCCACAAAATCCAACTAACCATGAGAAACATTCAGCCACAAAATCCAATAACCATGAGAAATATTCAGCCATAAAATCCAATAACCATGAGAAACATTCTGCCACAAAATCCAACTAACCATGAGAAACATTCTGCCACAAAATCCAACTAACCATGAGAAACATTCTGCCACAAAATCCAACTAACCATGAGAAACATTCAGCCACAAAATCCAATAACCATGAGAGATATTCAGCCATAAAATCCAATAACCATGAGAAACATTCTGCCACAAAATCCAACTAACCATGAGAAACATTCTGCCACAAAATTGAACCAAACATGAGAAACATTCAGCCACAAAATCCAATAACCATGAGAAATATTCAGCCATAAAATCCAATAACCATGAGAAACATTCTGCCACAAAATCCAACTAACCATGAGAAACATTCTGCCACAAAATTAAACCAAACATGAGAAACATTCAGCCACAAAATCCAATAACCATGAGAAATATTCAGCCATAAAATCCAATAACCATGAGAAACATTCTGCCACAAAATCCAACTAACCATGAGAAACATTCTGCCACAAAATCGAACCAAACATGAGAAACATTCAGCCACAAAATCCAATAACCATGAGAAATATTCAGCCATAAAATCCAATAACCATGAGAAATATTCAGCCATAAAATCCAATAACCATGAGAAATATTCAGCCATAAAATCCAATAACCATGAGAAATATTCAGCCATAAAATCCAATAACCATGAGAAATATTCAGCCATAAAATCCAACAACCATGAGAAATATTCAGCCATAAAATCCAACAACCATGAGAAATATTCAGCCATAAAGTCCAATAACCATGAGAAATATTCAGCCATAAAATCCAATAACCATGAGAAATATTCAGCCATAAAATCCAATAACCATGAGAAATATTCAGCCATAAAATCCAACAACCATGAGAAATATTCAGCCATAAAATCCAATAACCATGAGAAATATTCAACCATAAAATCCAATAACCATGATTATGTTGTGCTTTTTGTCATCTTCATTAATTAGTGCCTGAGCAGAAAAGAGAAATGGTATGCCAAAATTTAAAAACAAATAATGTTCTCATGGAGAGAACTGTATAAATACCAGTGAATCAAGAGGTGAAGAAAAAATGCTGGTCCTGACGTACATTGAGAACACTTGAGAACAGTGTAGCTAGAAAGACCTTTGTCTGGAATCCACAAGGCACAAGACATAGAGGAAGACTTAAACACACACAGAGAAGAGAAGTAGAGTTACTTATTACCTTACAAATAAATATATCCTCCACCTTTCTTCTGGACTTCACCGGGTATGAGGAAGATCAACATCATCATACGTCATACAGGACCACACAGGTGATCATCTTCCTCCACAGCAATTTGTTCCATGTGTTAAGTCCAACGACTGTTTGTCGTCCATGTCACTCTGACAACTCAACCAGCATTATCTCCCTTTGTCAGCCTAATAGTCCAGTTATGTAGTGTTTCTCATCCTATAAATGCTGCCTCTGCTTGAATTGTTTTGCATATAATCTCCATGTCACTTTTAGCCTTATGTATGTTGGCGTAGTCCTCATTTAGTTTAGTTTAATCTCTCAACCCATGAAGCTTTATCTCAGTGTCACTGAACATTTTGGCTGTCTTATTTTTCTTCTAAATCATGACCAGGAGCAGAAGAGGAAGTAACAGTAGCAGCAGCAGTTTGTAAAATATGTTCAGTGAATTAGAGTGACTATACTGTCATTATTAATTTTGGTCACTTGAAACGTCATGAAAGTTTGGAGAGAACAATAATGGAGGGGTATATGCCTGGGAAGACAGAAAAAGGAAGGCCAAAGAGAAGATGGGCGCAGGATGTGGCGGATGATCTCCAGATGGGTGTATCCGAAGCAGGTCATCTTACTTGTGATCGAGCAGTTTTCCAGAGGGTTGTTATGGGAGCGAGGTTCTGCAAAGGACATGCTACTGAATGAATGAATGAATACTGTTATTATGTGAAGAAAGCATCATTTAAGATATTTAGACAAATTTTAACACAGAACCACAAACAATATGTTAGTAGATTTATTGCCAGGCATATTATGCTGCATCTATTCAGGGACATATTGCAGAGTTGTATATGAAGTGAATAAATGAATAATACTTTAGCTGAAACACTTAAAACACAAAGTTACAGTTATTGTTCTAATGTGAAGCATTTGTTATCACTATAGTAATGTCTTATTTAACGCAAGCTTGCAGCGAAATATGCCAGGCAATAAATCCTGCAGCATATTGTATGTGGCTTCTATGTTTACATTCACTAAAGGAATACATTATTTTGAATTTCAACTAAAAGTCTTTCCATTAAATGAAACAATTTCTAAACATTATCTTCCCCATGTCACTTTGTTTTGTTTTCATCTGTGCTAGATGCGCCTCTTTGTTCCTACTATGACCAATAGTGCTGCAAATGGCTCAGAGGCATTAGTAAGTATAACTAGATATTTATTAAGCTTTCAATATTTGACGATTTTCAGTCTTTCTGATTTTAGTGTGATGTGATCTCTTGTGTTTGTGATTGCAGCATTATGTAATTTTTGTTGTATGATTCAATTTTTTTAAGCATTATTTTTATTATTTATGAGTTCATTATTTGTGATTTTCCAGTATATTTGATTTTAGTGGTTTGTGATCTTCATTAATTAGTACCTGAGCAGAAAAGAGGAAATAAAATGGTATGTCAAACTAAAAAATATGGAGCTCATGGAGAGAACTAAACAAATACAAGTGAATCAAGAGGTGAAAAAAAAATGCTTGCGCTGGATAGAACATACAATGAGAAAGTGTAAGAACAATAAAACCAGAAAGGCCTTTGTCTGGAATCCACAAGGCACAAGAAATAGAGGAAGAACCAAACACACCCTGAGAAGAGAAATAGAGACAAATTGATAGTATGGGGAGGACATAGGTGGAACTGCTTGGGATAGGTAAGAGGTAAGAATAGGATGACCTGCAGCGAATTGGTTGAGGTCCTATGGGGGACATAGCATGAAAGAAGAACAATCATATCACATGCCTGTGTGTTTTCGGGAATCAGAGAATAGCCTGAATTCAGATTGAATTCTACCATGCATGGCATAAGAGGCTACTAAGGAGGGTTGGTGTGAGACTGGCTAACTCATTCTGTAGAACAGGCTGTAGAATCCAGCCACTCATGAGTAAGTCTACAAAGGTCTACAGAATTCAGATTCCAGCCACTAATGAATAAGTCTACAAAGGTCTACAGAATTCAGATTATAGCCACTAATGAATAAGTCTACAAAGGTCTACAGAATTCAGAATCCAGCCACTCATGAATAAGTCTACAAAGGTCTACAGAATTCAGATTCCAGCCACTAATGAATAAGTCTACAAAGGTCTACAGAATTCAGATTCCAGCCACTAATGAATAAGTCTACAAAGGTCTACAGAATTCAGATTATAGCCACTCATGAATAAGTCTACAAAGGTCTACAGAATTCAGAATCCAGCCACTCATGAATAAGTCTACAAAGGTCTACAGAATTCAGAAGCCCAAATTCTCTTCTTCAGTGACTGTGAAATGGTCTATGGTTTATGCTATATGCTATCACTGGCGAAACATGACCACCAATGCTTATCGGCATGGTGCATGATGATGATTTATGCTAATAATACTGTTTGACCTCTGCGTGGCTAGGACCAGTCTACTGTTTTTAACAGTCCCTGCTAGACTAACATTGTATAAATATTATTTTCTGTGGGCAGGTTTTCAGATTTTAAAATTTTGTCTTGGTGTTATCCTAGTTGACCTACTCCTCTTGATTTCCAGATGACCAGGGAATTTTTAACATTTGACATGCATGCGGGTTTTTCTTCTGGGGATGATTAGCTTAGAGGTTACAGCTTCTGTCTCTGGCTTGTGCAGATCTTCTTTCTTTATGGTTTGGACTCTGTGGATTTTTTAAAACTAAAATAAGAATAGGATGGTAAAGTCCCACTTATCCTTGGGTAGTGGATTGGACAACTAGACTTCTTGGACAAGGGCAAAACATATGGAGGATCCATATGCATTTTAACAATCCAACTGTAGTTAGAAATGTAAAGAGCACTGAAAAGGCTGCGAAAAGAACATCTATAGATGTGTGATTCTTGTTCAACCCCTACACCAGCATTAAGTTGGACTTAAATATTGACTTCTCATTCAGAAAGCAATGGCAAACTACTGAACGTAAAATTGCCTAGAAAATTTTCCTAGGGTTGAACGCAACATCCTAAAATGCACATGCAACATAAGACAAGATGCACACATTAAGATCCTCTTTAGTGCTTAGAAGTTTGTACACTGTGTTGAGATTCTCCTTATGTCGTCTATGGGAGGATACTGAAGCACTTATAGAGATATCTGCGTGCAGTGAAAGTGATACTTAACCTAAAGAGGTCCTTCTATTTAAAATTTAAAAAAAACTTAATCCGGGAAAGTTAAAAAAAAAAAACTGATTAAGGGACATAACCAGTTTATTGCAGTTAGCTCCCTTTTAAGGTACTACAGAGTATGAATACGGAAAAAAAAACGAGAAGCAGATAGTAAGCTATAGTAGAACATGATCACAAGTAACAAATTGGATGTTGCGGCCAGACTTCCTCAGCACACGAGGTATCAATCATCATTATCATCATGTGCCATGCCAGCTGGCATAGGCATTCATGACTCTCAGATCTCAGTCTTTGGTGTTCTGGATCAACTCTGCTGAGGATACTTCTCCATGCCACCATCTCAATCCATCCAGCATCATTTCTGTTAATCTGCCTCTGCCTCTATTCCCCTCAATCTGTCCAGTGGTCACGATGTTCTCCAATGCCTCTCGTCTCATCACATGACCAAAGAATGTTGTTTGTCTCTTTCTTATTGTTGTATGTAATGTTCAAGTTTTATAAGCCTCTTTCAGGCAATTGTTGTTAGTTACTCTGGCAGTCCAAGGAATTTGCAGCATTCAGGAACCACATCTCTGTTGCTTCCAAGTTCTTCCTAATTTGTTCACTTACATTCCAAGATTCACTGCAACACAACGACATGAAAAACACTACATTAAAATATATACATGGTGTATTTTTAGTTAGTTAGTTAGTCGACAGATCATCCTCGTTGCACATCGAACCATTCAGTCCATAAGTGCTCGGATCCCCTCCTCAGCAAATCCCGCAGCGTGTAGCGGCTAACGACGCCAGTTCTGTGTTGGTTTATCAATCTTCTTTGGCTTCCTGTGTAGTGTTCTTGTTTGGCCACCCCTCTTTTAATTTGCTGCTCCCGCAGTCTGGCCATTGTTGTAGATTCACAGTCATCACTTGGCTCATGCAAGAGTCTTACTTCTCGTAGAGCATTCAGAATGTCAGCCTGGTCCATGGCGCGTCAGCCCGCTCATTTCCTTGTACTCCCGCATGACCTGGCACGAAGATGAAACTAATCTTTGCCAGCCGAGACCGCTTCAGAGGCAGCAACCATTCTCTTCAGATCGACCCCTCCTCTATCCTCTTGATCATGTTCATTGAGTCGCTAAGGAAACAAGCCCTAGTGAATGTCTGTGTCTCGAGCCATGTTATTGCTTTACTTACTGCCATGACTTCCATGGTCAGGCTACTTGTGGTTTCAGTGAAAGCACCAGAGTCCTCCTTCACAATTCTCCCTCCGGCCAGAGCTGTAAAGGCCCATGAGCTTCTCACATGTCGGACGACCGACCCATCTGTGTAGATGACCGCGTCACCGTCTAGCGAATTTTCGAAAATCAACGCTTGTACTTCAGCCTCAACAGCAGCCGGATTTTCTTGTCTGCATTTTCTATCTAGCTGGATGCAAACTGAAAAGGATGTGCAGATATCTGTTGGCACTTGCACCCACTCCTTGCCAGGTTCTAAGTCCTCAAGTGAACACACCTGTTGAAGAATGTCTTCGGCTTGACCCATCCACGACCGTCCTCTTTTTAACCTGCTGCCCTTCACCTTCCTAATTTCACTATGCAGTGGATGTTGTGTGTTTGCGTTAATTCTGAGGTAGGCGCGTGCCCTGCAAACTTGTATTCTCTCTTCAATGGTTGGAAAATCAAGAAGGTAGCGCATCGCCCTGCATGCTGTATCTCTTGTACATCCAAGAATAATGCGCATAGCTTCATTCTGTATCCTTTCCATCCTTTCTATCTGCTTATGGCTGAGAGTCAGGATTGCCATTGCATACTCCAAAACAGACATGACCAGCCCCTCATACAGAAGACATAGATGGCGCTGCTCACAGTTTGCTGCCGCCATCACCCGCATCGCTGCCAAAAACCGCTTGGCCTTTGTTATCACCTGGTCTATGTGCACATTATAAGCAAGCCTTCGATCAAACCGTATCCCCAGGTAATTCATTGCCTGCGTTCTTTCCACCGTCTCTGAACACAGCATTACAGTTGGTGTTGGATTGTTGACAATATGATTATTCAACGAGAACCAAGTCACTGTTGCCTTTGTTGGGTTGACCATTGCCCCAGCTTCATCACACCAAGTACTTATGCGATTGAGTTCGGTTTGTAGTTCCACAGCAACCTCCTCTCTATCCTTACCCTGACGATACACTAAAACATCATCGGCATACGACAATGTCCTGCCAGGTCCAGTGATCTGCTCACTGGTGATTCTCACTGTGTAGGCGTTGAACAGTACCGGAGATAATGGTGATCCCTGTGGTAGGCCAGGATATATTGTTGTTGGTTCCGAAGTCCAACTGCCACATCTAAAAACTACTTTCCGTTGGTAGAGGGCTGCAGCGATCCAACTAAGGAGGAATGGACTTACGTTTAGTTCAAGAAGCTGAAACATTAAAAAATCCAGTGGTACTCTGTTGTATGCGTCCTCAAGATCAATCGCTGCAGCAACGGTTTCAGTGCCTGAGTGGAAACCTTCATAGACATCATGGGCAAAGACTGCTGCATTGGTCCAGGTTTCTCTTTTTGGACGGTACCCACCCAGGGTAGGTGGGAAAACACCTTGCCTCTCTAGTTGGCTTGATATTTTCCTGGCAATTACCTTCTCCAGCAGCTTGCCTATTGTATTCTGCATGGTTATAATTCGATATCCCTGAATTTTTTTGTGGTCTTTGTCAGGCTTCGGCAAGGGAATCAGATAGCTGTGTAACCATTCCTCCTTGATGCTAGCACTCCCTATACTGTTGTTGTACATGTCTGCTAGTTTCTCTAGCTCATTGTCGGTACACCTATTTATGTCGTCGTATCTTATGCCATCAGGACCTGGAGCACTGTTTTTTGATCGTCGAAGCACAGCCTTGATTTCTTTCACTGTCACTGTGTCTTCATCCGAAGTGTTCTGGGCCTTGCATCTGTCTGAGGTGACCTCCTTGGCCAGATTTCGGCCTCCCATGTCTGTCTGGTTGCTCTGCTCAAGGTAGCGTTCAAAGAGGGCTTTGCCCTTGTCCTCGTCAGTCCTCTGCCAGGTGAGGTCAGCACCTTGGAAGTCAGAAATGCTCTTATTCTTGACTACACCACTCATGCTTTTATGTAGTCGCCAGAACAATTTCAGTGACTTGTCTGTGCTTACTCTTTGACACACCTCTGCCCATTTTTCGCTTTTAACCACCTTGACCAGTTTTTTGAAATAGCTTACTTTTGTGTGCATCTCTCTTTCTAAGTGCAAGCAGGGACTAGGATGACCAGCTCTGTTCTTCTTGGCATTTTGCCATCTCCTTACAGCACTACGCTTATCCACCCAAGCCTTCTCCACCTCGACACTCCACCACGGTGGCTGCTCCCAGCTTTTTTTCCTGCCCTGAAACGTTCTGCGCTTGTCACGTCTTATTTTACTCACCACATCTTGCCCTGTACTGTCATACTGGAACGTCTTTACCTTTAGCTTGTGCTGCCTGGTTCTGCCTTTCTCCACCAATATGCTGCACGGGTGGTGGTCGCTGCCATGGTGTCCTAGGACACTCCATCTACACACTGTAGTGAGTGAAGGTGAAACTAGCGCCAGATCAATAGCACTGTCCTCATCGCCTGGACGGCTTGCTGTCCTGGTGACACAGCCACTGTTAATACAAACCAGGTCGATGGTTTCCAGTGCAGTCTCGAGCTCCTCCCCTTGTGTATTGGAGGAAGTGTTTCCCCATGCTCTGCCTTTAGCGTTGAAGTCACCACAGAAAATAACATTTCTCTCGTGGCCTAATATGCCACTTAAGCACTGCCACTTCTGGGCGTCCATACTCGCATTGCGGGCATAAACATTAACCAACACGAATGGTATACTGGAATGAACTCTCAACGCCTGTATTTGTATATCGTCACTGTCCCAACTGGACATGTCTAGCTCTGACGCCACCATGCTGTCGCGAACGAGAATCGCCGTTCCCAGATGTCGTCTGTTGTAGAAATATTTGAAGCCGGCAATTCGGAGTAGCTGATCGCCCAGTCTCGTCTCCTGGAGTGCTACAATGTCGTTCCTGTAAAATAGGGTTTCTAAAATAGAGCCCCGTTGTTTTACACTGGCACAGTTCTAATATAGAATACGGATATTCCTGAGTCCTAGACGGTGATACTTGAGTCTAAAACGCCTCAAACCACCGCGCTTACCTTGCTTCTTTGTCCCTGCGCGGCTACCATGCCGCTTCGTTATGTTGACTGCTGACCGCTCGGAAAAAACACGTTCTTCCGCCATGTTGAAAAAACGTAAACACAGACTGCTGAGAACCACAAACGCTGCTTAAAATTCACTCAAGGATGGCTTCGCTCGATGCACGAACTCCGTAGCACCCGCGCAGATCTTGAGTAGAAACTCCTGGTTTTACATCCTGGCACACCAATTACACGCAAGAGATGAATAAATCCATCCCCTACGCGAAAAAGTTAACGAACACAAAACAACACGACCGTCCGTCGCCATCTTGAAACCGGAAGTCTGGGTGTATTTTTAATGACTGTGCAGTGTTTGAAAATATTGCCAGTCCAAGTTTTGTATTTACCCTCTGTAAAGTGCATGCAACATAATATTCTCAAACACTGCAGTCATTAAAAATACACCCTGTAATTTTTTTTTTTCACTCGCTCGCTTTGAATTCCAGCACACACTGTTTATAGTAGTGATAGACTGAATTTTGCATGTGGGTTAGCTTTCCCTATTAACAGTGTCCCTCGCCATCAGGCGAACCCATTCCGACTTCAGAGTTACTTGTAATTAACGTCCCCAAGTCAAGGACAACAGGTCAACATTTTAGTCCAGCTGTCCAGTGTAGGGGTTTAACCGCTTACCTCGGCATCAGCACACTGGATGTTTAAGAACTCGCGTTCTTATCCATTCAACCACGCGGACCTGCTTATGCACCCTGTATAAAGGTTGCTCGTCTGTTTCCTTGTTGTGCACTTGACACCCAAGTGGTGGAATCCACATGTATGATTACAACAAATCAGCTAAACAGGATGTATGATTATGACGATAAAGTGGGATCAAGGGGCCAAAGGTCAATACTACCACACACCCACGGATTGCCATAATAACATGAGAGAAGTCACTGCAATGTGTTTAACAGTTGAAAACAGTTATGTATGACAAGATGGCTATGAGGTCTGCATTTCTTTTCTTGTGTTCACACGTCAAGTATTGAAACATCAGACTTAAATATGAAATAATGACGCTCATGTGTTACCTGGGCATCAAGGAGAAGTAAAGAATAGCCTGAGAATGTTGTAAAAAGTGACTAAAGAGAATTGGTCTGGGAGTACCTCACACTATAGAAAATATCATGCAAAATTCAACCTTGACAATTGCCGGTTCTGTGGTGAAGAAGTTACGGACGCAGATCATAATCTCGCATCCTGCATTCAAAACACATCTGCGGGTGATTTGACAGCAGACTGCCTTCCGTTGGAGTTTTTATGAAATGGTATGGGTGCCGGTTGTTCAGAAAGCTATGGCACACTACTGAACGTAAACTTGCCAAGAGATCACAAACAGCTAAAAAAAAAAACTGGGGTTTACTGCGACATCCAGTAAAGGATATGCAACTAACTTTTTAACATCCAACCAATCATCAATTGGCTTAAAAAGCGTGTGACATGTGGTTATGGTCCTTTACTCCTGTAGAAGTCTCAAACGCACAAGAAGAATAAGAATGAAATAATATTGTCTTTTGAAGAAGAATTGAATAATGATATTTACACATATTGTATATTGAAGATGAATAAAATAATAATATTTACACATTTTATTGTCTTTTGAAGAAGAATGAAATGACGACATTTACACAATTTATTGTCTTTTGAAGAAGAATGAAATAATGATATATACACATTTTATTGCCTTTTGAAGAAGAATGAAATTATATTTACACAATTCATTGTCTTTTGAAGAAGAATAAAATAATGATATTGATACATTTTGTTTTGTCTTTAGAAGAAGAATGAAATAACGATATTTACACATGTTATTTTCTTTTGAAGAAGAATGAAATAATTATATTTACACATTTTTTGTCTTTTGTAGAAGAATGAAATAATGACATTTACACAATTTACTGTCTTTTGAAGACAATATTTACACATTTTATTGTCTTTTGAAGAATAATGAAATAATGATATTTACACATTTTATTGTCTTTTGAAGACAATATTTATACATTTTATTGTCTTTTGAAACAGAATGAAATAATTATATTTACACATTTTATTATCTTTTGAGGGGAAAAAAACATAATGATATTCACAATTGTTATTCTATTTGTCTGTCTAGCTGTGGTTGTCACATCAGGACCCATGTAAATTAGACCCACAAAGCAAGTACCAGAGTTCAGTCAGTGCCTATGGGAAACCTTATGTTGAGATCACAAAGGTAAGCAGATAACATACAAGATTTTTGTTTTAAATTTACAAATAAATGTATTTAACAATTACTTGTTGAATTAATAAGGCTGTCATTTGTTTCATTCTGGGAGTCTCCGTGGTGAAGTGGCCAAGCCGTTTGACTCGGGCTTCGAAGGTTGTGGGTTCGATTCCGGGCCGTGTCCTTCGGTTCACGAGTAAAATTTTTCGGAGCCTCCTGTGGGTCATAACTAGAGCTACGGAGTGCGTGCTTTGTGCGACGCCCTCTGCGCTGCGGAAAGAGACCAAGCCATATGGGATAAAACCCGGTGTAATGAAGTCGACCCGGTCGACTTTTAAGCGACTTTTTTATTTGTTTCTTTCATCCTTCTTCCTAAAATATTTTATTAGGCATTACAGAATTGATTTTGAGCGAATTAACAGATTAACTGTATTTTTAAAAAGTTAGTTAGTCGAGGTTCCAACTTCACGGCAATGGGTCGTCTCCATTATGCTCTATTCCTGAGCCAGTGAATATCACACAAAATGCTCCCCACTGTCCAATGTGAAAAGTGGAATTGGCAGGAGTCTCGGCATTCCAACAGCCTGCACAGGTACACTGTGCATGATGCTGCTGCCAGAATGCCAACACAAAATTAATTCACGAAAACCACAGTTTATCGTCGATGGACTCGGCAGTCACCAGAAAGACCTCATTGAGACGGGTTTTCTCACATGGCTTGGTCTTTTACCGCAGGGCGACCTGCCAAAAGTGTTGCATAAAGCACAAACTCCGCAGCTTCAGCGCCGACTCCCGGGAGTCTCCTGAAAAATGCACTCGTGAACCGAAAAGGCAAATCAGTCTATTCAGCAACTGCATGTAGCCATTGCTCCGATCATGCAGGTCACTGTACAGGACAGATGTAAAAGCATTCCCCGCGAATTTCACAGCTCACAGTGTCGCCCACGCACTCACTCAGTAGCAGGGCGACGGAACCATATACTACCTGTCCAACATGAGGAAAATGCGATTGCAAACCACAGCTGCAAACATAAACACGCCACAGGCCTTAACGGCTCAACGCCTAACCGCTATGTTGGTGACCGGAAGTCTTTCAAAGAGTTAAGAATTGGGCACGCAGACCTGTCTGACATTCTGCCCTTCTTATTTATATCCTGTCATACATACTTTTTTTCATACGTCTCTTATTAAGTTTATCTTAAACTTCAAGTTCAAAATCAGTCATGGGCAATTTGGAAGCAATTTGGATTTTATGGTATGAGATGTCAGCTGTTCAGAAAGCAATGGCAAACTGCTGAACTGAAATTGCCCAGTAAATAACAGTCAGTAAATGATAAGGTTGATTATAACATCCTGTAAAGGATTTATTTGTAAATCGGAGTATCCGAGGCGAAGTGGTCAAGCCGTCTGACTCAGGCTCCGAAGGTTGTGGATTCTATTCCGGGCCGCGTCCTTCAGTTCATGAGTGTATTTTTTTGAAGACTCCTGAGGGTCGTCGCTGGAGCTATGGAGTTTGTGCTTTGTGCGACACTTTTTGGCAGTTCGCTGCGGAAAGAGACTGGGCTATATGGGATAAAAACCCGGTGCAATGAAGTTGCCCCTGTCAACTTTTAAGCAACTTTTTTATCCTATAAAGGACATGAGTAAACTGCAACAGTAGTAATATATGTGTTATAAATGCTTTTCAGGAATTTGCAAAAAAATTTTATTTTAATGATTAATTAACACTAATTATTTTTATAGTAATTGTGATTAGGCTAAAGGGAAAATATCACAGAGCAAGACAGAAGAATGCTTAGTGTACTCAAATTTGTAAAGAGGCATTAGTCTGTACTGAGATGTGTTCATATAGGGAACATTTCCTCATAACTATCACCATCCTGCGTGAAGATCGTTGGAGAGAAAAAAACATAACATTTGAACTTAGACAGTGATGAAGCGATGGAAACTAGTAAAAGCCATGAATGATGAACAGTTTTGTAATAAACAAATAACAGTTAAACAAGAAAACAGAATTTTTCCAAGTGAAGAAAGCTGCATTCACACTAATAGAATACTATGTTAATGCAAACTACATTGATGCAAACTGCATTGATACCCAACATCATCATCAAGTGCCCTGCTGGCTGGCATAGGCGTTCATGGCTCTCCACAGATCTCGGTCTTTGGTTTTCTGGATCAACTCTGCTGCTGATATTCCTCCATGCCACCGTCTCAATCCATCCAGCATCATTTCTCTTGGTCTGCCTCTGCCTCTCTTCCACTCAACCTTTCCTGTTGTCACGATGTTCTCCAATGCCTCTCTTCTCATCACATGACCGAAGAAAGATGTTTGTCTCTTTCTTATTGTTGTATATAATGTTCTAGTTTCATTAGCCTGTTTCAGGCAGTTGTTGTTAGTTACTCTGGCAGTCCAAGGAATTCGCAGCATTCATCTCAGGAACCACATCTCTGTTGCTTCTAATTTCTTCTTAATTTGTTTTACATTCCAAGATTCACTGCCATACAGCAAAACTGGTTCTACATAGCATTTCAGTACTCTCTGTCTTACATTCAGCGATAGTGACTTATTGCATAAGATACTCTTAATTTTCTTAAATGCAGCTTTTGCTTGCCCTATTTTGCTCTTAATCTCTGATGTACATCTTCCATCTGATGTTATATCTGTCCCTATGTATCTAAAATTATCCACTTGGTTAAGAATTTTTTCTTCTATCTCTATGTCACATTTTGGTGTCACCATTTTCTTTGATATCACGACTGTTAATGTTTTCTTGATATTCAAGGAGAGTCCTTTCCTTGCACTCTCTGTTACTACACCACACTTGTTGTAGTTCTGTTGATTTATACCCAACAAAAAAGAAAAAAAAGCAATCAAAGACAAACATTCATTAATTCAGTAGCATGTCGTTTGCAGAACCTCGCTCCCATAACAACCTTCCGGAAAACCTCTCGATCATAAGCGAGAGTCCCGCTTCCGATACACCCATCTGGAGATCATCCGCCACATCCTGCACCCATCTTCTCTTTGGCCTTCCTCTTCCTTTCTTCCCAGGCTTTTATACCCCTCCATTATTGTTCTCTCCAAACTTTCATGGCGTTTCAAGTGACCAAAATATTTAAATTTTCTTTGTTTTATCATCTTTAATAGCGAACCGTCTTCAATATTCAGCAAAGACAGACAGACATGGTATAATATCATAAAGATAGCAGCAAAAGAATATATGATGGCAAATTTTAACATGCAGCAGACTGAACAGACAATGGATAATCTGAAAAAGAATACATCTTCAAGAAGGGATTGAATAACAAATGACATGCTGATAGGACTGTGTACTAAGGAACGGAAGAAATTTTTCATCATAATCATCATCAACAAGTGCCATGCCAGCTGTTGCAGGCGTTCATGGCTCTCCACAGATCTCGGTCTTTGGTTTTCTGGATCAACTCTGCTGCTGATATTCCTCCATGCCACTGTCTCAATCCATCCGGCATCATTTCTCTTAATCTGCCTCTGCCTTCCAGTTGTTCCGATGTTCTCCAATGCTACTCTTCTCATCACATGACCAAAGAAAGCTGTTTGTCTCTTTCTTATTGTTGTATGTCATGAAGTCTTGACAAGGTAATGTGGCGGATTCCCCTTGACTTCCACATCCACATGGGGGTTTGTTACCTCAGCTTTTGACAGCCATTTTTGACTGTCAGGATAAAAAATTACTAACAGTCATAAATTGTAGATGTGAGAGAGTAAACTACAAAAAAAAACAGAAAGTGGAACACTATCACCAGTGAGAAATACATGCTGCAGATCAAAGACCTTCATCAGCTCACAAAAACAGAAAGGCCGTGGTACATTTCTCAGCTGGAAGATAGGAATAGTCCCACGGGCATGAAAGCTATTTTAACACTGGTTCAGAAGAAAGGAATAGTCGCACATGCATGGAAGGTAGCTATTCTAATACCGGTCCACAAGAAAGGAATAGTCCTATGGACATGGAAGGTAACTATTCTAATACCGGTCCAGAAGAAAGGAATAGTCCCATGAGCATGGAAGGTAGCTATTCTAACACCAGTCCAGAAGAAAGGAAAAAACCTGGCAGTCACAAATGACTATCGACCTATCAGTCAGTTTAGTTGTGTAGAAAAATTAATGGAATGCTAATGTGGCAATTAAAAGAAACACACCTCTTAACTGTACAACAAGCAGGATTAAGAAAGGACAGATCTCCTGAAGGCGGTAACCTACCTACATAGCTCAGTTAATAGAGAATGCCTTCGGAGAAAACAAATCACACACCAGCACTCTGGGTAGATTTAGACAAAGAAATGTTTAAAGCAGTGGTTCTCAACCGTTGGGGAATTCCCCCCCCCCCCACACCCCATCATCATCATCATCAAGTGCCCTGCCAGTTGGTGTAGGCGTTTATGACTCTCCATAGATCTCGGTCTTTGGTGTCCAACAATTGTTGTAGATCTGTTGATTTATCCGCCACCAATACTGTGTCATCTACATAGCGTATATTATTTACATTATAACCTCCAGTTAGTAATCCTGGCATCTCTTTGATCTCTCTCATTATTACTTTGCTATATAGGGAGAAGAGATCTGGTGACAAGACACACCCCTGTCGTACTCTTAGTGTTATCTGTTCGTAACTTCCCTCTTTATTTCCCATTTTAATTGCTGCTACTTGGTTCCAGTAAATATTCTTTATTATTCTTAAATCTTTCCCATAAATGCTGATATCTTCCAACAATTTAATCAGTTCATCATGTTTTACTTTATCAACTGCCTTAGTATAATCTATGAAGCACAAATATGTCTCTCTGTTTCTCTATTGACCTTTCTGTTAGTGTCCATAATGTATAAATTGTCTTGTTTGTGCCCTTTCCCTCCACAAATCCATACTGTTCTTCACTAATTTCCATTTTTATTTTCTTTCTGGTTCTTCTCATTATGGTTCTTAGTAGAAGCTTAGTGATATGGTTTGTGAGGTTAATTGTATGAAAATCTTCACAATGAATTGCTCCTGGTCTTTTTGGTATAGCTATAAATACAGATTTCAGCATATCACTGAGTAAATATCCACTGCTGTAAATCCCCCCCCCACCTCCACCCGCGGGGGATATTAAGATTATTTCAAGATCGCTTTAATACAAGAACTGATTAGTTGATATTGTTTTTCTCTCCATACTTTATGGTTCTATACTTCTCGCCGTTCTGAAATTTGTTTTATAATGCAAGTAGACCCGCAAATCACGTTTTATGTAGACGTCAAGATTAGTTCTAGTATGTACAAGGGTGTTAATAGGTAAGTCAGAAATGGCTGTAGAAAAGTAACTAACTATGATAACAACTTGACACTGTTTATTTTTATACATACACTGTCCCTTTTTTTCTCAACATAATTTCCACCAACATTGATCCACTTATCCCATCGTTTTATCAGTCCTCCCAAACCGGCTGCATAAATCTGCATGCCCTGTTTTCATTTACCCACCATCCCACAGAACTGTGTGACTTACTTATTGACTCGCCCTTGTAACGTTTTCTACCCAGCTATGCACCGCATTATCGGAAATCGCTAGGGACTAAGTCCACTGAAACCTACCTTGGCAGGAGACATCTCGCGAATGATGCCAAAGTTGAATGTAAAGTGAAAACGTGGTTTAGAAAACAGGGCACGCAGTTCTATGCAGCCGGTTTAGGAGGACTGATACAACGATGGGATAAGTGCATCAATTTTGGTGGAAATTATGTTGAGAAATAAAGGGACAATGTAAGTATAAAAATAAACAGTGTCAAGTTGTTATCATAGTTAGTTATTTTTCTACAGCCATTTGTGACTTACTTATTAACTTACCCTCGTATTATTAAATTTAGCTTCCAGTTTTACGTATACTGTGTAGGGGGGGGGGAGGATTTATAGGGTGGAAATACGAAAAGGGGGGGGGGGGGTAATGACATTCTGAATATATGGTGAAGGGGTGCATGGGTCAAAAAAAGGTTGAGAACCACTGGTTTAAAGTAAGGAAGTGGGTACTGAAAGTTACATTGCCAAAAGTGCAGGTGTGTGGAGAAAATGTATATACTGGTCAGCCTCTCACTGCACTGAGAACAGAACTGCCATTACAAAAGTTCAAGGATCAATTTGAGTGGCCGAAAGGTTAAGAGCCTTCACTCTTAAACTTCCTGTGCTCTGAAGGTGGCGTGGAGAGTTCTCTCTCTACACCAGTCACATGCAAAAATTAGGCCAGTGTGGACTACGCTCGGGTCCAAAGCAAGCGAGCAAAGAAAAAAAAAGTACCAGGACCAACCAGCGAGAAGATAGTGTTGAAACAAGGTGTCCCTCAAGGACGAGTTCTATGTAGACACGATAGCGTTTCTCTTCCTGGTCAAGTTCAAACCACAATATACCTATTGTCATGGGCAATGAGGAAGTTTGTACTTGTGGGCGTGTATTAATAGATAAAGTTTGTACTGGTTATTATGTATTCAACTGCACGTGTTTTTTAATAATGTTTTGTTATCAGGTATTATGGCAGATTTTAATCTCTGCAGTGTTGGCAGTCTTCTTTGGCCTTCTTTCTTGTCGATTACTTCCTAGTTGTATCATGCTGTTTGGTGTGTATTGTACTCCATTACCTCACTCTTTATGGCTTGCTTAATACTACTGGTGAGTGAGCAGAGCAAATTTTTGCTTGTTTCTGTCTCTTTCTCTCTCTGGCTCTGTCTCTCTGTGTCTCCACTTCTTTGTCTCTATCCCTATCTCTGTCTCCATCCCTTTGTCTGTTTCCCTATCTCTCTCTGTCTCCAACTCTTTGTCTCTATCCTAATCTCTCTCTGTCTCTATCTTTTTGTCTCTATCTCTTTCCTTGTGTCTCTATCTCCCAGCCTCTCTGCCTCTGTCTCTTTCTGTCTTTATTTCTCTCTCTGTCTCTAACTCTCTGACTCTCTCATCTTTCATCTTTCTCTCTCTGTGTCTCTCTGTGTCTCTCTCTGACTGTCTGTTTCTCTCTGTCTCTCTGTCTCTCTGTCTCTCTCGCTCTCTCTCTCTCTCTCTCTCTCTCTCTCTCTCTCTCTCTCTCTCTCTCTCTCTCTCTCTCTCTCTCTCTCTCTCTCTCTCTCTCTCTCTCTCTCTCTCTCTCTCTCTCTCTCTCTCTCTCTCTCTCTCTCTCTCTCTCTCTCTCTCTCTCTCTCTCTCTCTTGAACGTATTTGAAAAATCTGTACAGTCGATGTCTTAAAACGAACCGGGTCTTGGCGAATCACATCCACATATGGTAACCTGTCAACTTGTGCATCCTGTGTTCTGTTTTGGAATGTCTGTCTGTTTATTATTATGCTTCATCTTGTTGATTATCTCTCACACATTAGATTACATGAGCCTCTTGCAGTGGCATCACTAAGGGGGCACAAGGAGCGCGACTGCTGATTTTACCCCCAAGTTTTGAAAAGTGGGGCCTAGTTCACATGTACAATAAATATCATCCTGTGCACTGTTGTATATGCTAGCTCTGCCTAACTTTAGAACCAAGTTACGCCACTGGCCTGTTGATGCCTTCAGTAGTCTCTTCCTCTATGACATTCCCATTATTCTGTGTCCCTTGTTTGCTCTCTCTCTCTCTCTTTCTCTCTCTGTGTCTTTCTCTCTCTCTCTCTCTCTCTCTCTCTCTCTCTCTCTTTGTCTCTCTCTCTCACTATCTCTCTCTCTTTCTTTGTCTCTCTCTCACTATCTCTCTCTCTTTCTCTCTCTCACTATCTCTCTCAGTCTCTCTCACTATCTCTGTCTGCATGTCTCTCTCTCTCTGACAGTCTCTCTCTTACTGTCTCTCTCACTATCTCTCTCTCACTATCTCTCTCGCTATCTCTTTCTCACTATCTCTCTCACTATCTCACTATCTCTCTCACTATCTCTCTCTCACTATCTCTCTGTCTCTCTCACTGTCTCTGCCTGCATGTCTCTCTCTCTCTCTATCTCTCTCTCTTTCTTTGTCTCTCTCTCACTAACTCTCTCACTATCTCTCTCAGTCTCTCTCACTATCTCTGTCTGCATGTCTCTCTCTCTGACAGTCTCTCTCTTACTGTCTCTCATTTTCTGTCTCTCTCACTATCTCTCTCACTATCTCTCTCGCTATCTCTCTCTCTCTCTCTCTCACTATCTCTCTGTCTATTTCACTATCTCACTATCTCTCTCACTATCTCTCTGTCTCTCTCACTGTCTCTGCCTGCATGTTTCTCTCTCTCTCTCTCTCTCTCTCTCTCTCTCTCTCTCTGACAGTCTCTCTCTTACTGGCTCTCATTTTCTGTCTCTCTCACTGACTGTGTCTCTCTCACTGTCTATCATTTTCTCTCTGCCTCTCTCTCACTTAACCTCATGCTACGGATGGAGCTGATTGGTCTATACAGACATAGGTCTAGCACCATATGCCCATTGTCCCTAATGCGTGTAAAAGGTTCCTTTACTCAATTGCCACACCCGCAGCTGGCCACTGTGGTATAGTAACAGGGTTGTTTATCTGTGTGCTGTGCCACCCATCTAAGTACTATACTAAGACCCACCCATCTCAGTACTGTACTAAGTACCACCCACATCAGTACTGTACTAAGTACTACCCATCTCAATATTGTACTAAGTACCACCCATCTATTTATTGTACTAAGTACCACCCATCTAAGTATTTTACTAAGTACCACTCATCTCAGTACTGTAACATGTACCACCCATCTCAGTACTGTACCAAGTACCACCCATCTAAGTACTGTACTAAGTATCACCCATCTCACTACTGCACTAAGTACCATCCATCTCACTACTGCACTAGGTACCACCCATCTAACTACTGCACTAAGTACCACCCATCTAAGTACTGTACCAAGTACCACCCTTCATCACTACTGCACTAAGTACCACCCATCTCACTACTGCACTAAGTACCATCCATCTCACTACTGCACTAAGTACCACCCATCTCACTACTGCACTAAGTACCACCCACCTCACTACTGCACTAAGTACCACCCATCTCACTACTGAAATAAGTACCACCCATCTCACTACTGCACTAAGTACCACCCTTCTCATTACTGCACTAAGTACCACCCATATAAGTACTGTAATAATCACGCTCGACGCTGTTTGACTTGGCCATCGGATGAACACTGGCACTTTCAACGTGGTAGATTTTTGCGTAGCATTTAATTAATTTCAATGTCAAGAACAACAACCTGGCAAATAATCTCGATCAAACAGCAAGTGAGCATGCGCACACACACGCACCTACAAATCCCGGTGTGATTACTATAATTTTACATTGTTATATTCAGCTGAAAAAATTATTAAAAGTCGAGAGGATCGACTTCATTGCACCGGGTTTTATCCCATATGGCTTGGTCTCTGTCCGCAGGGCTGCCTGCCGAAAGCGACGCACAAAGCACGAACTACGTATCTCCAGCGACGACCCCCAGGAGTCTCCGAGAAAAATGCACCCGTGAACCGAAAGACGTAGCCCGGAATCGAACCCACAACCTTCGGGCGCACGGCAGACGGCTTGACCACTTCGCCACAGGGCCTCCAAAATTCTCCCGCGAGCCGGATTTGAACCAGTGACCTGAGGATTACTTTTAATAATCTACAGACCTCCACTTTACCAGCTGAGCTATCGCGGAGAGATAGCTGACTTCAGTTGCGTGTTATCCAATGAAGAAATTGAAAATATTGCACACTTTGAAAATCTGGGCTTCATAATCAACAGCAATGAAAATTGTTCATAATAAATCGACTGGACATAGCAATTGAGAGGTTAAACAGTATTAACAGATTATATTCTACACCAAACAAAAGGTAGGTTTGGAACAATAAATAAATGGATGGCGGAAAATGGAAAGTAGAGGTGTGTCACAGTGATGACTTTAAAGTTGTTAATATGGTAGGTAGTATTGTAACACAGTGACAACATTTTGGTGACATATAAGCCCACAGCAATACGGAAACTGGCTTAAAATGATTAATCACCCCGTGGCACTGAAACATGTAACCAGGAAATAAGTTACAGTGATACTTGTGAGAAACCGCATCTTTCCCGTGGCAACATGCGGATGTGTCATGGACCATTCGCAACCAGTACGGAAGACAACTGGAGCTTTTCAGCTTAAATGTTACAGAACCGTTCTTAGAGCTTAGGGTGTCGTGAACCAAGACATAGACAAATACTGACATCTGTCAAGATCTGAGTACAGAAATGGGCCTAAGGGTGCATGAGGTAGAGAAATGGCAAGAGATCCAAAACTTGTCGGTGGACCCCGATGAGAACCGCGTTCTGCTAAGGACCTGCAATGTGCTGGTGAATGTGTCCGCTAATGTCCAGTTCTGTGCTCTACTTGTGTAGGTGCTGATCAATGTCTGCGGATCTAGTCCTCGTACTGTTTCATTGTGCTGGTGAATGTGTCCACTAATGTCCACTTCTGTCCATTACTTGTGTGGGCTCCAATCAATGTCGAATGATCTAGTTCTCGTACTGTTTCAATGTGCTGGTGAATGTGTCCGCTAATGTCCACTTCTGTCCATTACTTGTGTAGGTGCTAATCAATGTCTGCGGATCTAGTCCTCGTACTGTTTCATTGTGCTGGTGAATGTGTCCACTAATGTCCACTTCTGTCCATTACTTGTGTAGGTGCTAATCAATGTCTGCGGATCTAGTTCTCGTACTGTTTCATTGTGCTGGTGATTGTGTCCGCTAATGTCCAGTTCTGTCCTCTACTTGTGTAGGTGCTGATCAATGTCTGCGGATCTAGTTCTCGTACTGTTTCATTGTGCTGGTGAATGTGTCTGCTAATGTCCAGTTCTGTGCTCTACTTGTGTAGGTGCTGATCAATGTCTGCGGATCTAGTTCTCGTACTGTTTCAATGTGCTGGTGATTGTGTCCGCTAATGTCCAGTTCTGTCCTCTACTTGCGCGAGGGCTGATCAATGCTGAATGGTCTAGTTCTCGTACTGTTTCAATGTGCTGGTGATTGATTGATTCATTGATTTAGGAACCGACATCACATCATTCAGGGCATTCCCATAAGCGCTCCGTCCCCATCTTCAGAAGCCAGCGTGAATGTGTCCGCTGATGTCCAGTTCTGTCCTCTACTTGTGCGGGTGCAGATCAAAGTCGAATGGTCTAGTTCTCGTACTGTTTCAATGTGCTGGTGAATGTGTCCGCTAATGTCCAGTTCTATGCTCTACTTGTGCGGGTGCGGATCAAAGACGAATGATCTAGTTCTCGTACTGTTTCAATGACCTCGAGAATTCCCAACAGTTGACACCTTCTCTGTATTATGACAATGAAACCAACCAATCACGTCGCTTCGTTCATTGTTCATAATATACTAGACCCAGCACGGTTCGATGCGTTGTGCATGTTATTTGGGCTACGGTTGGTTAATATAACTTATGAAACCTATGGCGCTATTTCAGTGGTTATATTCGAATAATGTCCATATTCTATAGTTGTGGGTTCAACTGGATGATAGACCTGGCTAATGATGACACCATTGTTAGCGGGTGTCTAGCTGACTGGCCTTTGAAGTACACTTGTTCCTTAACTGCGCTGCCGTCTTTCAGGATCAGCAAGTTTACATCCCAGCATGGACACTAATCTCTGCTTCTTCCCTCCGCTTCTGTCAATGCCAGTCAGTGCTTGTGAATATATTTCTCAAGCTGTTGGCCACCATGTCTGAAACATTCGACATGTTACAGGAAAGAAAAGTTGCCCGTCATAAATTGTGGCTATCTAGGAACCAACAAAATCAGTCATTCGCTGAATAAACAGTAAGGGGTCATAATATGTGTTAAATACATTTACCAAACAACAGTTTGCCCAGTTGTGTTCCTTTCTGTGCTAACATCAGAAAGCCCCTGCTTTTCAGCTTAAATGTTATAGAAAATATCTTAGCCTACCGTGGGCCGTTAAACAGAAAAATATGGTGTTTGTCCATCAAGAATGATGATGATGACCATTCATTTCATCTAATAGGGTTGAAAGTTTGCAGCCGTGAGTTCTGAGATGACTGGTAAGGCCTATTTTGGCTCGAATTGTTCTTTGACAATGTGGGCAAAGAATGCCTGTTGTTCCAGGGGGAGGATCTCCTGCAGTGGTTTTTTTTTTTTTTTTCCAGCTCTTGCAGAATTGTTTGCTTCACAAGTAATATACCCTTGCATAATGATGTACGCCCCGAATTTCGATCTTTGGCAGCAGTCTCCCAAGTGTCGTGATGAATTCCAAAAGCTGTTAGTGAGATCTTTAGAGTGTCTTTAAAGTGTTTCCTCTGACCGCCTTGGGAGGGTCTACCACAGCGCAGCTCTACCGTACAAAATTAGTTTAGGGAGCCTGTGATTTGGCATGCGAGTCAAGTGAACAGCCCAGCGAATTTGATCCTTTAAAAAGAAAAATACTGATATTTTACAAGGTCTGAACATCAAACCAGGGGCAGAGGTCTGCAGAGATGCGTGAACACCTACGCCAGTTGGCAGGGGATATGATGATCATGATGAGGATGGACATTGAAAGAAAACTGACCTACTTTATAAATAGCAGCATATCTCAGAAACTGAAATACTTTTGCCATATTAAATATCACAGTTGTTTGGAAAAAATAGTGATATAAGATGTCCTTACTGGAAATAGAGGCAGGGGTCCTACAGAACAAAGATGGGTTTAAGGTACTGAAGATGCCTTGGGTGTGACGGTGCATGAGGTAAGCCAACTGGCAGATGATCGAGAATCTTGTCGGCGAGCCATGATGAAAGCCACGTTCTGCAGAGTACCTGCCACATGATGATGATGGTAACGTCAGGGACTCGCCACCTGATGATAATGTTAACGTCAGGGACTCCGTAATGCAACATTATGTGGTGTCACCAACAGAGAATCGGCATTGTCTGATTCAGGGCCACACAAGAAGTAGGTTTGAGCCAAACAGGGGGTACACAATCAAATGAAGGAGTTTTATAATGTAAATTTCCATTCAGTGAGCATTGAAATTGCTGAAAATACCACGAACCAAAATAAATAACACGATGATCAAAGTATGGCGATATATCATCATCCTTCCGTCCAAATATGGGGTGTCACGTTTGGCGATATAGTATCCTTCGGCACTGAATCAGTTAAGCACATTCAAACTGTAACATTAGTGAACTCTGTCATATAACATTATGTGATGTCGCCTGCAGAGAATAGACGTGATGCATATTCAAACTGTGTAACGCTATGGACTCTGCCATGTAACATTATGTGATGCCACCTGCAGAGAATAGACATGATGCTAGTTAGTCAGTTAGTCGCGGTTCCAACTTCACGGCAACGGATCGTCCCCATATTGCTCCATTCCTGTGCCAGTGAATATCACAAAATGCTCCTCACTGCCCCATATGAACAATGCCACAATGGAATAGACAGGAGTGTCGGCAAGCCAACAGCATATTCAAACTGTGTAACACCATGGACTCTGTCATGTTACAGTATGTGATGTCGCCTGCAGAGAATAGCACATTCAAACTGTATAACACCATAGACTGTTATGTAAGATTATGTGATGATTGACGCTAAGCAAACACAGACTGGGTTTGTTCTGAAAAGGTTAAGTGGAGCATGAAATAAGTGTTTAGAGTACATCCATACAGGACATGAAAAACAAGGTTACGCTATCTAGATCAGGGGCCTTATTGCCGACTTCCACGTTGTTAATCTAGTCGCGGATGTGATATCGTACGCCAATTTACGCCTGTGGCAGCGGCTTTCAACCTGTGCGCCACGTGCTGTATGGATCCATGGTTGGTAGTCAGGAGCGGCGTGGGTGGACGTGGATCTGTTGTCCTGTTCAGTTGCGATCTAAAACCTTTTTTCGCTGTGCTGTTTTCTTGTTTATATATTAATTTTCAAACAGCAGCTCGTGGATATGTTCTTGTGTGTCGTGTCCTCACAGATTGTCCAGTTACAGTTCTTTTCATTGTATACAGCATTTAAAACATGCATAAAACATAACTTTCTGAAGCTTTCTTGCACACAATAAATAAATAAATATGCATGTGCGTGTGCTGACGCATGCTCGTGTGTGTATGTATGCTTGTCTGTGTGGGCGGATGAATCTTTGTGTGTAAGTAGATAAGTAAATAAAATAAAAGTTCTTAGCAAAAGCTAATGGTCGACGTTTGGTGTAGGAGATCCTGGCATATGATACCACAATATATAGCTTAAGAATGGAGGTGGGGGGGGGGGGGGGGGGTCAGTGCAGCTTTCCGCTAGATGGAGAATACGATACACACACACACACACACACATCGTGATTGTAACTGACTCAGAAAGCATGCTGAGTAGGGTTAGGACAGGCAAGCTTCGGGCAGAGTGGCTTGCTTCGATTCGGAGGTCACGGGTGGAAAACATCGCCTGGATCTTTTCTCCGGGGCATGCCGGTGTGCTGGGGAATGAACAGGCGGACAGATTGACTGGCTCTGCAAAACTTGGCGGAGTATTGACACATGACAAGGCAGACGTGTTGGCGGCCTTGTGGGAGCACGTGTACACCTCGGAGGAGCAAATGGATCACCATGGTCTGGCAAGAATGAGAGAGCGAGGAGTGACGAGCGGATCTGGCAGACGCTCAGAGGAAAGGTGAGACGGACATATAATCAGATTGCTACTGGTACTATCGGTGTTGGAACTCTTCGCTGGCTGCTGGGGATGGGGATGGTGCGCTTATGGGAATACCCCGAATGCTGTGATGTCGGTTCTTAAATCAGTCAATCATAAAATAAAAGTATGTAGGCAAAAAAACATGTTATACGGCTCGAGACATATTGAATACATGGTACAGTCAAGCGTCTTACGAAACCGCCGGGAAGGTTAACCCGGTCAACAAATGCTCGCAGAAGTCGGATGTGTCGGCCTAACGGCGCAAGAACGCAGCTCTGCTGTAAACAGGCACAACGCAATCTCGTCCGGAAAAAAAAAAACTCACGAAGAAGAAGAAGAATACATGGTACTAGCACCGTGTATATGTAGACCAATCGGCACCTGGTGGATGTTGTGGTCAGTATCACGCTGCTCCCTTCCACTTCCCAGGACATGTCCTTGAACCCATTTTAGGCTGGATCGACCTCGGGGGCACAGGTCAATGTTTAACATCTGTCTCGAGGGTGATTCCAACACATGACCAACGGGTGGGCGGGCGAGAGTGTTAGTCACTGCCCTACCACTGATCTCCGGTGGGCAGTCGAGGGTGTTAGTCACTACCTTACCACGGCTCCCGGGAGGGCGGGCGAGGGTGTTAGTCACTGCGCTATCACGGCTCCCAGGTTGGCGGGCGAGGGTGTTAGTCACTGCGCTATCACGGCTCCCAGGTTGGCGGGCGAGGGTGTTAGTCACTGCGCTATCACGGCTCCCGGGTGGGCGGGCGAGGGTGTTAGTCACTGTGCTATCACGGTTCCCAGGTGGGCAGGCGAGGGTGTTAGTCACTGCCCTACCACGGCTCCCAGGTGGGCAGGCGAGGGTGTTAGTCACTGCCCTACCACGGCTCCCAGGTGGGCAGACGAGGGTGTTAGTCACTGCCCTACCACGGCTCCCAGGTGGGCAGGTACGTATGTAAATGCACACGCAGAAGTTCATCTATATGTACATATTTATTCAATCACAAACATCATTTGACTGTTTACATATATGTTCGTCTGTACAAACATATTGATTCACTCACAAACAGTGCTAGACTGTTAACATATGCAGTCATCTTATACATACATATTTATTCAGTCACAAATAGCACTAGACTGAAATATGTTCATCTAAACATTCATATTGATTCAGTCACAAACAGTTTGACTGTTTACATGCTTTTGCACCTCGTGTACTGGATCACAACTGTCCGTCTATACTTCTAGTATATCTTTACTTGCTGTTAATGTATTACCATTTTTTATCATCGCATGCTTGTAATTATGATTTGTTAACGTTCTGATTTCCTCGAAAATCACCTTTTCCTTGCAGCTGTAGATGTTTTGGTTTATTACAACTATACATTATAAATTGTTTCTTGTCTTCTCTGAACATACTTCTGATTTTTCTCAATATCAGTTGGGTAACCCTTTGAGGCCGTCTCCCTGGCCTAGGGGTTTTACGTCTTTCTCCGTAATCCCGTATACTCTCGCGAGTAGCGTGACGTGCGAAAGAATCGGTAACGGTTCTCTCCGCGTCGGTAACTTATGGGGTATGGGAGCCGGTCGCTCAGAAAGCAATGGCAAACTACTGAGCGTAATCTTGCCAAGAAATCAACAATCAGCTGAAAGATGCTGATGTTGACAGCGATGTTCTGTAAAAGATATGCGAACAAACAAACCAAAAAACCCTTTGAGGCCACTTAGACAGTTCATAAATAAACACGCATGTATTATTTGACCCTCATACAAGTAGACGACAGAAATAGGAATTAGAGGAAACACTAAATAATATAAAAATTGACAGCTGTAGTTACAGACCGCCAAGCATTAAATGTGTGTTTATATATGAACGATTTATTTCAATCCCCGTCCACTGTATTGCTCTCCTTTCTTCTGTTTGCTGAACGTTTCCTCTGTATACATTTCTGCTTCTTGTTGTCGTAAGTTCCATCAACATCTCCTGTTTGTTTTTAACTTGCATGTTATGTTCAGGGGGCTATTGGTCACGTTCCTCCACGTGTCATTGTTTGTTCAAGATCCATGTCGCGGTTGGCTGATGTAGTGGCCATTATCACACCGGCATCCTTTACTTCCTAAACAATGGCGCCGTTTTAGGCAAGGTCTGCCCGTGAGTCCAGGTCAGTGCATCCCCGCCGCGATGGGGATTTGAACATGGGCAAGCAAGCGGACTATCCAATGCGCCACAACGGTGTTATGTAACACGGTGGACAAGAATGACGTATTCACCCATTTGTTTTGGTAATCTTTAGGGTCTGGTTCGGTTTCTTGACGGTCTTTGCCGACTTTTCTTGTTGTTGCTGTTGTTGCTTCTTTTGCAGTAGTATGTATGGAGAATAAGGCTTTGAAAACACAGAGAAAGCAAACTAATTGAGTACAGTAAAGAGCGACAGAGCGGTTAAACAAAACCCACCGATAAAATAAGTACACGGGAATTAACAGTTGGGCTGAGCGCATAGTTAAGTATGCTAGGAAATCACGAATCAAGTTGTCAGAGAGAGAGAGAGAGAGTGAAGGGGAGACCTAGAGAGTCATGGGGAGAGAGAGACAGACAGACAGAGAGAGATAGACAGAATTTTTCCACCAACAACACCACTGGCTCTGGCGAAGGTGTTACCGAGGCAGGTCGTAATCCCACATCCCGCGTTCGAAACACAGCTGTGGGTGATTTGGCAGCAGACAGTCTTGCGTTGGTTTTTATACAATGGTATGAATACCGGTCGTTCAGAAAGCTGTGGCAAACTACTGAGCGTTATCTTGCCAATACATCGCAAACAGTTTTTTTTAAAGGCTGGGGTTGACTGCAACGTCCTGTAAAGGATATGCAACAATAACCCCTAATCTGCCGAGAAGATTCTTATATCCTACACGAGTTTCCCTGCCAGATATATTTTCATCCCCAGGATGCCTTTAATACCCTGTATCATCTGTCATGTTGGTAGACCACTGCCTCTTATTCCAGACTCCGCACTTCCCATTGAAGTATAGCTAGTTGCTTTAATATAAACACGTAGGTCATGCGTTATCCGTGGCATCTCTCTCTCTCTCTCTCTCTCTCTCTCTCTCTCTCTCTCTCTCTTCTTCTCTTCTTTCTCTCTCTCTCTCTCTCTTTCTCTCTCTCTTTCTCTCTCTTTCTCTCTCTCTCTCTCTTCTTTCTCTCTCTCTCTTTCTTTCTTCTCTCTCCCCCCTTCTCTCTCCCCCTCTCTCTCCCTCTCTCTCTCCCCTCTCTCTCTCCCCCCTCTCTCTCTCCCTCTCTCTCCCCTCTCTCTCCCCCTCTCTCTCTCCCCCCTCTCTCTCTCCCCTCTCTCTCTCTCTCTCTATCTCTCTCTCCCCCTCTCTCTCTCCCCCTCTCCCCTCTCTCTCCCCCCTCTCCCCTCTCCCCCCCCCCCCTCTCTCTCTCCCTCTCTCTCTCTCTCTCTCTCTCTCTCTGTGTTTCTGATATTCTGTTACACTTTTCGCTGTATCATTCACTTTACTTTCCCAGTTCATAATTACCACCGCCAAACTTGTCTTCCACAGATGAACATAGACCATGACAAAACTGAGAAGTTGCTGCAGAAGTTAGACAGCCTGGACGCCGAGCTCAGAAAGAAGTATAAAACACTTTAACGTAATTCTTTGGATGCACGTGTCCACCTGATGATGCAGGACCAACAGAGTTGTGTTTTACAGATTTTAATACAGAGTTTATTTTAACGTTTTACGCAATGTGTTTTCTGTATTTGCCGTGCCTGGTGTGTGCGTGTTATATTATATCTTAACATAGCAACAACAACAACAAAACAAAGATAATGCATACAAATAAAACTACTATGGAGAAAAAATTTATGGTAATGATGAAAAATTGAAGGCAGTGGAAAGTTTTGAATAACTTAGGTCATTGATTACCAACAATGGTGACACAATGAAAGCAATTAAAAGACGAATATCTATTGCTATTCAAAGACTAAAACAACTGAATAAACTGTGGAGAGGGACAGATAGAACTATAACAATTAGATTGTTAAGAGCATGCATCTTTCCCATTGCAACATACGTCTGTGAGACCTGGACACTTACTAAACAAGCTGAGCAGCGCTGCCTTTGAATATAAATGTTATAGACGAGTTCTAAGAATATCTTGAATCAAGAAAACAACAAATGCATCAATACTTCAAGAGCTGAATATTGAAGAAGGTTGGCTATTAAAGACGATAAAACAAAGAAAATTTTAATATTTTGGTCACTTAAAACGTCACGAAAGAGAACAATAATGGAGAGGTATATGCCTGGGATTAACGACTTTCTCCGTAATCTGTGTATCCACGTGGGGAACAGCTGCGCGAGATTAGGTAGCGGATCGTGTCGCTTTGGTTACTTAGGGGGATATTGAGTCGGTCGTTCAGAAAGCAGTGGCAAACTACTGAACGTAATCTTGCAAAGACATCAACAACAGTGGTAAAATGCTGGTGTTGACAGCAATGTCCTGTAAATAAGATATGCGGGGGGGGGGGGGGGGATATGCCTAGGAAGAGAGGAAGAGGAAGGCCAAAGAGAAGATGGGTGCAGGATGTGGCGGATGATCTTCAGATGGGTGTATCGGACGCGGGACATCTTGCTTATGATCGAGAGGTTTTCCCGAAGGTTGTTATGGGAGCGAGGTTCTGCAAAGGGCATGCTACTGAATGAATGAATGGTGTGTGTGCACTTGGCCTTGAACAGACAAAAGACATGAATGATTGCGGAGTTGATTGGCTGCTCTAAAGTACAAAGCTGCAGGACATGTATTCAGGGAAGTCCATAAAGTGAACGATCACTTTCATTGTATGCGGGTATCTCCACAAGTGCTTCAGTCTCCAATAAATCACACAAGGGTAATCTCAGCACATTGAATCAAGTGTTATAAATAGTCTTTTGTGGAGTAGATGTTTCTATTAGGGACGTTCATTTCAAACCCGTTCCAATGGCTTTATTACAAAAGAATGAATGAAACATTAACAGGTGTGGTAGAATTAAACAAAGAATTCATTTTGAATGAATTATGCATCATGGACTGGTCAGAAGAAGTCGCCGTAAGTATTCAGGCAAGCATCCCATTGCTTAGGTAGGCGGCGAATGCCGTCCGCAAAAAGGGATTGTGGTTGCTCACTGAACTAAGTGTTTACCGCATTCATTACGTCTGCATCTGTGTGAAATCGTTGCCCCATTGAAAGCATTTTTAGATGTCCGAACAAATAAAAATCACATGGTGACAAATCAGGACTATAGGCTGGATGTTGCAGAATTTCCCTCTTCTTCCTTGTTAATGCTTCCTGCACAATCTTTGCGACATGTGGACGAGCATTATCGTGCAACATCACACCGCGAGAAAGCATGTCGGGTCGTTTATTTTTGATGGCTTTTTGCAGCTTGTCTAGCTAGTGCTTGCAAGTAGTAGGTAGAGTTGATGTTGACACCAGGTTCTTTAAAGTCGGCCAACAATAGCTTCTCATGGTAAAAAAAATGCGCTCAGCATAACCTTACCAGCGGAAACCTGTAACTTGAATTTTTTGGCTTTTAGTGATCCAGCATGCTTCCATTTCATGCTCTCTCTCTCTCTCTCTCTCTCTCTCTCTCTCTCTCTCTCTCTCTCTCTCTCTCTCTCTCTCTCTCTCTCTCTCTCTCTCTCTCTCTCGCTGCTCGGCTCATAGTGGTGACACCATGATTCATCGCCTGCCACTATGTGGAAGAGAAATGCATCACCATCCACTCTGTAACGCAGCAAGTGGTTCAAACACCATCCCATGTGTTACTCTTTTTGGTGGTCAGTCAACATCAGTGGTACCCACTATGAACACACCTTCCGATATTGCAGTTTCTTACGAACGACGATTTGAATTTTCCCAATTGACACATTAAATTCTTTCACTAGTGAACATAGACTTCGACAACAGTTCATCTGTACTGCTGCATCAATTTTGGCGATGTGTTTTTCTGTTGCAAAAATATGCGCTTGATCCGGCCGTCGAAGATCTGTCGTGAACTGACGTCCATTCCGAAACATTCGCGCCCAGTCTGTCACTGTTGTCTTCGACACACAATTGTTACCGTACGCTACCTGAATTCTTCGATGAATGTCCACTGGTCGACATCCTTCAAATGAAAGGAACTGAATCACCGCTCTTTAAGCTTCTTTGGACAGATTTGGGACCAACCCGGCCATTTTCTGAACGGTCAGAAACAGAACCTATGCATTATGGGACGATAAGCACGTGCTCTTTTATTCGTTGGTGAGCACTTATCACATGACTATGGCATGATTATGTTCAACGTACGCAATTACGCGCGGTGCGGCACGAACGGATTTCAAATGAACGCCCCTTATAGCTTTGCTTCAGTGGTTAAGAATGCCAGTTTCTCCTTCGAGAGATCCGGGTTCGAATCCTCAGTAAGGCTTGTATTTTTTTTCTGTCGGGGGCAAAAAGAAAATCCTAACCTGCACATTTCGCTGCAACTCAACTAGCCAGGCGGTCTTAATTCCTCAGACTCAAGACCCCCTCCCTCCTGCCCAACACTGCAATGTACTATAGGCAGTAGATGACAGTTGTTTTGTTTTTTTTGACAGCACTTACTAGCTCTGTGTTGTGACTTCTAACTGCACCAACTAGTTCTGACTGACCTAGTATTCTGCCTCACACTGACTCTCCTGGTATTCTGATTGGTAGTCTATTTGTTCATTTATTCTTTCCACCAATCAGAGTTGAGTTAAGAGCCGACATTACTGCACTCAGGACATTCCCATATGTGCTCCGTCCCCTCGTTCAACAGCCACGAAGAGTGATACAATAATAGTTCCCATCGCTAATAGATTTAAAGTTCTCCTTGTCTTCCCTCTCGGTTTTGAGATTCTTCCAGAACCCCTACCTATCCCCCGCAACCTCATTATTTCCACATGCGGGTTCACCCGCCTTCTCCACCTGGTCCCACAAATACATGACTACCTCCCCCTTGTCCATGGGCAATCTACCAATAAGAGGTGCATTCCCTGCCAGCCTATCAGCCTGTTCATTCTCTCCCCCCCCCCCCCCCCCCCCCCGCATGGCCAGAGCAAAATATCCATACAATTCTCACAATCTGTGGCCTCTGAAGAGAGAGACGATAGCCATTCCACACTAAACATTCATTTCTCCACTTTACTAAGCATACTCTTTGTGTTGCAGTGGTCTCCTCTTGCCAACGGAATGCCACTGTTACTGCTTCCACCTCGATTCTCATGCCAGAGGTCGTAGTCTCATATATGCCAGACTCTCCTTTCTCAAGACTCGTCCATTAGCCTTTGCAATAACACCTCACCCACCACGTCTGTTTCTCACCACTGACCTATCTGTGTAGATGACTATGTGTGTTCTCTAGATCAGTTGTTGCACTTCAAACTCAGTGCGGCCCGCTGCCCATTCCCTGCACTCACGACCCAGTGTTATTATTACATTGTGCCAGTCCGACAGTCTTCCGGAACCTCAACCCACTCTTTTTCACGATTGATGGTCTCCAGATCACACACCTGACGTATAAATATTTATGCTTGTGCCATCCAGGACCAATCAGAGTACTAACCTATGATTTTCTTCGTCTCAACCTCGGAGCTTACATCAGATCTTATTTAAGGTAAAGGTGCCACTGTCCATTTTGACGGGGTTGCATCTCAGTTTTTTTCTTTTCACACATCTGTCACCAATCTTCATGACGCCTTTTATGGCTTTCGTCCAGACCTGTGTTGGTCTTCGGTGTCCAAAATTCACACTGACCGTATCAAATGTTAAACATAACGAACACAGAAATGTGTGTGTTTTTTTTCTCTCTCATCATTGTGGACTGAAAGTGTGAATGTAGTGCCTCGGTCCTCATCATTATCATCATTGTGGACTGAAAGTGTGAATGTAGTGTCTCGGTCCTTATCATTATCATCATTGTGGACTGAAAGTGTGATGGAGTTGCACGGCGCGACACTTGCACAGGCGTGCATGGATCGGACGTAAATGAGGCCATAACCAGTGTGTAGACATGGAGATTATCACACCCACACACTTATACATCTGACCAGGCGGACTGAGCCTTTTTGCATTGTTCTGAGTTCATTGGCGTCGATTCTGTCACAAGATATCAATAACCAGATACAAGTAATAGGCTGTACACTGTTTGACTGGCGTCTTGACATACGATAGTTTGTAAAATGGAGTTGTACCTTTCCATTGCACAAAGCCTGGGCTGAATTTAGAGGCCATGTGTTGCACATGCAGCACAATCCCTATCTCGACCTGCAAAGTTTACTCCAGAGAAAAGGTAACACCAATACGTCTGGAACGAGACAAGCTGCAGAGGCTGCCGGTTCAGCAGAACAATACCCTAACTGCCCGCCTGTCGGAGCTTCCATCCTAGACAGGTTCAGGGCTACCCTGCCATGACATTAAGTCTTTCGGTTGCATTTCCTCGCACTAGGGTAAGGCTTATTCCTTCCCAAATGCGCTCCCCCGCCCGAAGCTGTTGGCACAATGTGAGATGTAGGGTTTGGTGAACACCGTTGACCATCGGCGCTAACAGAAGGCAGGTATTGCCGTCTACTATCATACGGTATCTCAGTTATATCTAAGACCTGAGATTCTGGCTAGACACTAGACAGCAGAAAAATGTGAAACTGTATATTTACAATCTGGCCCTTGTCCGGCGGCCGCGTTAGCGTAGTACCTAATATAGTGTGTTCACAAATTAATTATATACTGTTCAACAAAAAAAAAAAATAAGGAAAGGCAACATTTTTGGTGTTACTTTTATAAAAGATATTTGCTGATTGAACATCAGTCAACCTATCGACTGTGCCTATCTGGTCATTAACTTCTTGTGGTTACCTAAATTGTACTCACCTCATCATTCGTGAGGTCATGAAAGAGGTCAAGGTCAAAACAACATTATTGACAAAACTCGTGACAGGTTCATGATAATCCCATGAAACTTAATAATAAAATAAAATGTTTGCACATCCTTTACAGGACATCGCTGTCAACATCAGCATCTTTCAGCTGATTGTTGATTTCTTGGCAAGATTACGCTCAGTAGTTTGCCATTGATTTCTGAGCGGCCGGCTCACATACCCCGTAAGTTACCGACGCGATTCGAACCACTACTGATTCTCCCCGTCGTCACGTTACTTACGAGAGTATACGAGATTACGGAGAAAAACAAAAACTCTCTGACCATATTATTGAATGCCTATAAAAGATTGACGCTCCTCGAACAAATTCAGTTGAAAATTCAATGCGCAAGTATGGCTCATCTCACTACAGAACAACGACTCATCATCATTGGACGTTTACAGGACGGGCAGTCACAAAGTGTAGTTACCAGAGAATTGAATGTGGTTAGAAGCACCATTAGTCGCCTTTGGGGGCGATTTAAAAAAAAAAAAAACTGGCTCAGTGGCAGACCGGCCACGCAGTGCAAGACCCAGAGTCACAACTGCTGCCGAAGACCTCTTCATTCGACTGCGTCACCTTTGGAATCGATTTGCATCTGCGTCCTCCACAGTCCAGTCAATGCCAGGAGCTCGTCGAATTTCAGATCAAACGGTTAGGAACCGGCTGCATGACGCTGGTCTTTGGGCTAGAAGAGCCTACAGAGGTCCTGTTCTTACTGACAGGCATCGTCAGAACCGACTGGATTGGGCGAATCAGAATCGGCAATAAAATGTTGATACAAGTTTGCAATTGAAATTGCAATAATGTTGCGTTTTTTTTTTTTTTTTTTTAAGCAGCATGTATTAGGTATAGAAATACATAACTCAGTAACTAACTGAGAGAAATTGCTGAGATTTAGCATATAACCTTATCCATATGTACACCCAACAAAGAAAATTTTGTTCCGGAGATTTTACAGCAGATCTCAATGTTTGTTTATATGTGGTATGTAATTCACAGGTCAGAGATGAAGTGCATATTATGAAATCTATGACATCTTCATCAATAATGAATGTTCTCCGTGGTGCACGAGAATGTCCTTTTGAGAAGCATGGCACATACTGGAACCAAAGTGGTCAGAGGTGACATGCATTACTGTAAAACAAGTTTGTTAGCGTGAATTAAATACATTTCCGCCAAAGCATCAAAGAAATGTCGCCACTTTTCATTATTTTAGTTGCCTTTGAACTATCAAAAACGTATTCAGTGGGTGGGAGTAAATATAAGACGACAAGAAACATTTCATAACGATGCAACAGATACCTTTCAAACAAATTGAACGTGAATGAGGGCAAACATTTGTGAACGCATTATAGAGCACGTGTCTGCCTGCCCTGTGTCTAGTGTTTTAATCACCACCGACTCGGGAAATTTTCTTTCTTTTTTCAAATAACTTGGGTTCCCAGGTCGATCCAGCCTAAAATGGGCACTATAAAATGTTCTGGGAAAGTACACGTTGATGTTGTGATATTGGCCTCATCACCCACCCATGGAGTGGTCTATCACGGTAGTTCCCAAGCTTTTCAAGCAGGGGACCATATCTACCATTTTCGGTAGTTAAGCGGGCCACAACGTTATAAAATTATAAAAGTCGTGCAATATCATTCTTAAATTTCTTAACTTTCGTCAACAAAATTCTAAAACTTTAAAGGTAGTCAGTGTCAGTACTACACAGCGGTCGTGTTTTGGTTTAAAATCAAAAGTTTATTTAACAATATATTTTAAATCAGTTTCGACAATCGCTATTAATGTAATTAATTTACAATTGTAACTGTTCTTCATAACCAGTTACTTAAGTTCAGATATCAGTTTATCAATTTCTGGGCACAAATCTGTCGAGCCTAAAGTCATAAGCGCAGCTAGGTTACTGTCGGTGAGTCTGGAACGTTGCTTGTTTTTTTATAACGGTCACTGCGGAAAATGAGAACAAATGTCTTAGAAGACTTCTAAACATCCACTGGACAGACTTCAGAACCAATTCGCAAATAAGACAAGAGACTAAGCAAGATACAGTATCCAATTTCATAAGAAGACGCCGTTGGAACTACATCGGCCATGTACTCAGAATGGACAAGTCAAGACTCCCCTACCAAGCCCTCAGTAGGGAAAAGAAAACGGGGAAGACCAAGAGAGACCCTGCGTAGAACCATCATTAGAGAAGGCTCATTCAATGGCCAAGTAAATATCCAAGATCTACAACAGGTAGCAGCGAACCGCCAAGCATGGAGAGACAGGACTTCTGCCCTATGCGCCGCCTTAGGCTCAAGAGGAAAGACTAACTAACTAACTGCGGAAAATGACTGCTCGCATCTGTGAGTCGAACCAAAACGATAAATGTATCTCTGGGAGAATGAATGTAAGTGTTAAAATTGTTCGTCAGGCAATAGTCGCCACAATGAAATCATACGATCAACTGAGGGTGTAGCAGGCAGATCCAGAAATTTCCATCTCAGTGCAGAATTGCATTTCAAATCATTTACTTTCGTGCTGAAGGTTTTCCTGAACTGAACAGGCGCATTCGATAATATCTGAGCATACCAACCACGAGCATGGTAAATTATCGCACGCTGACAGGGTGCTCCGAGTGCATTTTTGAAATTATTAAAATATATTATATTAAATAACGAGGCCTCGCGTGCCACTTTTTGACAGCTGGCCGGCCACATGTGGTCCGCGGGCCATGGTTTGGCAACCTCAGGTCTATCAGAATGTTGGGGTTAACACCATAGCGAACAATTAGCACGAGTCACTTCGCAAAGATTATGCTAAGAATCATCATGCAAAGGGTTACTAAGAAAATACAACCAGATGTAAGGGATGAACAATGTTGGTTTGTAGAAGGCAAGTGTGCAACAAATGCTGTGTATTTGCTGAGAACATTGATAGAGCTAGTTAGTTAGTTAGTCGAGGTTCCAACTTCACGGCAACGGGTCGTCCCCATTATGCTCCATTCTTGTGCCAGTGAATATCACATAAAATGCTCCTCACTGCCCTGTGTGAACAATGGAATAGACGGTAGTCTCGACAATTCAACAGCCCGCCCAGGTACACTGTGCATAATGCCGCCGGAAGAATGCCAACACAAAATTCATCCACGAAAACCACAGTTCATCGTCGATGGTCTTGGCAGTCACCAGAAAGACCTCATTGACCCGGGTTTTCTCACATGGCTCGGTCTTTTTCCGCAGAGCGACCCGCCGAAAGTGTCGCATAAAGCACGAACTCCGCAGCTTCAGCGCCGACTCCCAGGAGTCTCCTGAAAAATGCACTCGTGAACAGAAAAGGCAAATCAGTCAATTCAGCAACAGCCGGTAGCCATTGTTCCGAACATGCGAGGTCACTGTACAGGACAGAAATAAAAGCATTCCACTGGACTTTCACAGCTCACAGCTTCGCCCACGCACTCACTCAGTAGCAGGGCGATGGAAACAAGTACTACCAGTCCAACATGAGGAAAATGCGATTTCAAACCGTAGCTACAAGCATAAACATGCCACAAGCCCTAACGGTTCAATGCCTAACCGCCATGTTGGCGATCGGAAGTTCAGTTATATGAGGTGTGGCTAACTATGGCTTAGTTCATGGCCCACGTAATGGCACATGATGATGATGATATAACCAATACGCCTCAAAATGTGGAAACAGGACCTTACCTTACCTTACCCTACCTCATCTCGCCTTGCCTTACCTTACCTTACATAGCAAAATCGGCGTCCCACGAAAACGTCCATAGGGTTGTTCTTTTAATGTATATTCCATCCATCATGTGCCACGCCGGTAAGTGTGGCAAGTCATAACTCGTCATTTCACTCGATCACCAGAGTCGTAGATCAGCTCCGCTTTTCCGTCTCGACCATGCCACGTGGTCAAGCCATACAGGTATTTACTTCTCTGTCTTTCCCTTGTTCTCTTCCTTTCGATCTTGCTAGTTGTCACTAAGTTCTCCAATTTATTTCTTCTCATAACATGTCCAAAAATGTTGACTGTCTACGTCTAATTTCACTAATCAATTTACGATTTTCATTTATTTCTTGTAGGACTTGGTCATTATTTTTTTTTCTGTCTGTCCATGATATTCTTTGCATTCTCCCCAGAAACCACATTTCCACAGACATCAGATGTTTTTCAGCTTGACTTTAGGACCCTTTTTTACGCCTCTAGCTTGCTGGTGACATGGTGCAGGTCCCATATGTTTATAATCCAATCGACACTCGATGGGTGATATGATCAATATCATGCCGGCCGACTTTACTCCCCAAGACACTTCCTGGTACTCAGTTTAGGCTGCGGCCACATAGGAGCCCCGATCAACTTACTACAAAAGTTCAGAACATTCGAACACACGATCACCGCGTCGACAGGCAAGCATGCTATCCGCTGGGCTACCCCGGCTCTCTCCCTTCTGGGTGTTTGCCGTGAACTCACCTGTAAGTTGTGATGGTCGTGTGTGCTATGATGCATTACCTCTAGAATGACCTTCACTGTGATGTCAGACGCCAACGCTCTGATCCTATTTTATGTGTATTTAATGACACAGGGATTTTTAACGACACGGTTTTTGAACTGCAGCCCATTGAGGCCACGGGCTTGCGTATTAGTCATTGTTCATATAATGAAGAACGAGGGGACAAGGGGAGACATTCGAGGCCTAGTGTTTGCAGTCGCCCGGTTTCCTAGAACTTGCCGGGTGACTAAGAATTCACGAAGTGCGTAAATGGAAAATTGGGAGTTATGTCACGAGTTGTGCTGCATGCAACGCAAATGAATTGGGGTTACCTACAACGAACATGCTGTGAATAAATAAAAGTGCATGTCCTTTGAGGACGTTACATTGAACTAAAGTTCCTATTTGCTGTGTGTGATTTACTGGCGAATGTTTACGTTCAGTAGTTTCTCATTGCTTTCTGAACAAGAAGTCAACAATTCAGTCCGACTGACCGGATAAAACACGAGAATTGAAATCGGTCCGCATTAGACGAACATGATCACAAACAGGAAAGAAAGTTGTGACTACGAATCTTCTTGACTGAACTAACACGCAAACAACGTCACGTGAAAACAGAGACGAGATTCCACCTAAGAATAATTCTCATTATTATCAAGTGCCGTGCCGGCTGGCGTAGGCGTTCATGGCTCTCCATAGATCTCGGTCTTTGGTTTTCTGGATCAACTCTGCTGTTGATATTCCTCCATGCCACCGTCTCAATCCATCCAGCATCATTTCTCTTGGTCTGCCTCTGCCTCTCTTCCCCTCGATCTTTCCAGTTGTTACGATGTTCTCCAATGCCTCTCTTCTCATCACGTGACCGAAGAAAGATGTTATTGTTGTATATAATGCTCTAGTTTCATTAGCCTGTTTCAGGCAGTCGTCGTTAGTTACTCTGGCAGTCCAAGGAATTCGCAACATTCGTCTCAGGAACCACATCTCTGTTGCTTCTAATTTCTTCTTAATTTGTTCATTTACATTCCAAGATTCACTGTCATACAGCAAAACTGGTTCTACATAGCATTTCAGCACTCTCTTTCTTACATTAATTGATAGCGACTTATTGCATAAGATACTCTTCATTTTCTGAAATGCGGCTTTTGCCTGCCCTATTCTGCTCCTAATCTCTGCTGTACATCTTCCATCTGATGTTATAAATGCCCCTAGGTATCTAAAATTATCCACTTGGTTAAGGATTTTCCCTTTTATTTCTATGTCACATTGTGTTGTCACCATTTTCTTTGATATTACCATTGTTACTGTTTTCTTAATATTCAAGGAGAGTCCTTTCCTTGCACTCTCTGTTACTACAACGTCTAATAATTGTTGTAGGTCTGTTGAATTATCCGCCACCAATACTGTGTCATCTGCATAGCGTATATTGTTTAGATTATAACCTCCAACTAGTATTCCTGACATCTCTTTGATCTCTCTCATTATTACTTCGCTACACAGGGAGAAAAGATCTGGTGACAAGCCACACCCTTGTCGTACTCCTAGCTTTATCTGTTCGTAACTACCCTCTTTATTTCCCATTTTAATTGCTGCTACTTGGTTCCAGTAAATATTCTTTATTATTCTTAAATCTTTTCCATCAATGTTGATATCTTCCAACATTTTAATCAGTTCATCATGTTTTACTTTATCAAATGCAGTATAATCTATGATGCACAAATATATGTCTCTCTGTTTCTCTATTGACCTTTCTATTAGTGTCCGTAATGTATAAATTGCATTGTTTGTGCCCTTTCCTTCTACAAATCCATACTGTTCTTCACTAATTTCCATTGTTATTTTCTTTCTGGTTCTTCTCATTATGATTCTGAGTAGAAGCTTAGTGATATGGTTTATAAGGTTAATTGTACGAAAATCTTCACAATCAATTTCTCCTGGTCTTTTTGGTATAGCTATAAATACAGATCTCAGCATATCACTGGGTAAATATCCTCTGCTGTAAATATCATTTAGCATTTTGGTTAATATATCTACCCCAAATTCGCCCAATACTTCTAATTCTTCTATTGTGATTTCATCTGGCCCAGCTGTTTTTTTTTTTTTTCTTCATACGTTTCATAGCGTCAGCGACTTCTTCTTTCAGAATAGGTGGACGTTCTAAGTTACTATCTTCTGTTAATTCTTCCCTTTCTCCATCATATAATTCTCTTATATACTCATTCCACCTCTTCATTATAGCACCTTCCTCTAATAATATCTCTCCTGTTTTTGATTTCAAACACCCTGTATTTATTCTTATTTTTCTTTCTGTAAGCTCTCTGATTTGTCTGTGCATATTTTTTGTATCTCTAATGGAATTTAATTCAATTTTTTTGCATTGCTCGTTTAACCAACTTTCTTTAGCCTTCCCACATTTATCTTTTATTTCTTTATTTATCTTAGCTTATTCTTGTTTGTCATTTTTACTCTGTTTTCTTTTTTCCGTCAGTCTTAAGATTTCTTCATTCGTCCATTTTTTCTTAGCTATTTTGCCTCTCTCTGGTAATTCTTCTTTGCTAGTTTGATGAATGCAGTCCCTTAACATTTCCCATTGTTCATTTATATTCTGTATTTTAGCTATTGCATTGTACCTATTTTTCACAGTCACTCTGTATTGTTCTTGCATTTCTTTATCTATTTTCAGAACCTGGTACATGATCACTATTACAGTCAGCACCAGGCATTGTCTTTACATTAATTAAAGCATTTCTAAATCTTTTATTAATTAGTATGTATTCAATTTGGTTGCGTATTTGCTTATCAGGGCTTTTCCATGTGTACAGTCGTCTTTTATGGTGTTTAAACCATGTGTTTCCAATTATCATATCATTGATATTTGCCCATTCTATTAGCTTTTCCCCTCTTTAATTTCTTGTACCTAAACCATAATTCCCCACTACATCCGCCATTTTTCCCTGTCCTACTTTTGCATTAAAATCACCAAGTATTATTTTTATTTCTTGTGATCCAATTTGAGCCATCACCGTTTCTATTTCGTCGTAAAAGTGTTGTATTTCTTCATCACTACTGCTTGTTGTTGGTGCATATACTTGTATAATATTTATATCTATTGGTTTGCCTTTGATTTTTACCATAATAATTCTATCTGAAATACACCAGTATCCATTAATTGACTTGGCTGTTTTTTCGTCTAATATTATTCCTACGCCTTTTTCATGTGTATCCCCTCCAGAATAAATTATTGTGTGATTGTCAGCTATAATTTTGCCCGATCCCTTCCATCTCATCTCACTAACGACTAGTATATTCATTTCTATTATTTTAAAATGCACAATATAAATGCAATAGAAAGTACAATAAAATTTATCTTGTTGATACTGCAGTATACACAGAGATAAATACATAATGTCTATTCTTTTCACATTTATCATATAAACAAAACGCATCAACTAACAATAACAAACAAAGTTTTGGGAGAAAGGGGATGATGAATGAAGTGACATGTAAGAAAAACATTGAAGAGATGAAGGAGTGAAAGAGATGGTTTTATAGTTCTTGAGTGTGTGGACATTTCAGATGTTGGACAACAGGATGCCTTCATCCGACATACCGGATGTCGCGTTGGAGCTCAAGCCAACGAACACAAGCAAGCAAGCACGAACGATAAAAAGACTAACAAATTAGAAACATCCAATAACTGATGACTACACTGACTAGGACTAAAATGGTGTGGCAGAATCACTGATGTGAATTTCATGGAGAGAACTAATCAGGTACCAGTCAATCAAGAGGTGAGGAAACGACGCTGACGCTGGGTGTGACGCACTGAGATAACCTGTTAATATCTGTTAGAAAGAGTGTGCTCTGGAATCTACATGGGAGAAGAAATATCATCATCCACTGCCTTGCCAGCACGCGTGGGCGATCATGCTTCTCCACAGATTGCGATCTCTGACGACATGGATCAATTCATGTGTTGACTTCCCTCCTTGCCGTGACACAAGACTGTCACATTTTTTTTCCTCGCCGACTTCCTTTATTTCTCTTTCCACAAATATTTTTGTTGTCACAACGTGTTACAGTTTTTGTCTTCTCATAATCTGGCTAAAACATTATGACTGCCTCTTTCTGATGTTTGCGATAAGTTGTCTTTGAGACTTCGCCTCCCTTAAAATGTCCATCCATCCATCCTGTCATGCCGGTAAGCGTGGGCGGTCATGTTCTGCCATCTCACTCGATCACCAGAGTCGTGGATCAGCTCTGTGTTCCTGTCTCGACCATGCCACGTGGCCAAGCCATCCAGGTATTTGCTTTTAGGTCTTCCCCTTGGTCTCTTCCCTTCGATCTTGCCAGTTGTCACCAAGTTCTCCAATTCATTTATTCTCATAACATATCCCAAAAATTTTTGACTGTCTACATCTAATGACTCTAATCAATTTACGATCTTCATTTGTTTCTTCAAGGACTTGTTCGTTAATGTTTCTATCTGTACATGGTATTCTTTGCATTTTCCTCAGAAACCACATTTCCACAGCCATCAGATGTTTTTCAGCTTGACTGCTTATCATCCACGCTTCATATCCATACAAAAGTATAGGTTCTATATAGCATCTCAACACTCTTTTTCTCGTTTCAATTGATATCTTTTTGTTGGTCAGTATGTTTTTCATATTGCAAAAGGCTACCTTCGCAATGGCCATTCTTGTTCTAATCTCTTCAAGGCATCTCCCATCAGATGTTATGACTGTACCGAGATAACAGTATCGATTCACTTGTTTAAGAATATGTCCTTCTACTCGTATATTACATTGTGGTATTTCCTTCTTCCCAGTGACGACCATAATCTGTGTCTTCTTAATATTCAGTTCTAACCCTTGTTGTTCACTGTGTGCAACCGCAGCTACTAAATTTTGCAGGTCCTGTTCATTGTCTGCAATCAAGACTGTATCATCTGCATATCTAATGTTATTGATGTATCGTCCCCCAATGTTGATTCCTTCCATATCTTCTATATTTCTAAATATATTTTCACTGTACAGGGAAAAAAGATCCCTGTCTCACATCTCTTTTAATAGGCTGATATTGACCTACATCGTTATCAATTCTGATGGCAGATTGTTGTTTCCAATATATGTTTTTTTACAAGTCTAAGGTCTTTTCCATCAGTTTGTAGATCTTCAAGCATTCTTATCATGTCGACATGTCTCACTTTATCGAAAGCCTTTGTGTGACTAGGTGGAGAGACAAAGGCATGCGTCGAACCCTGGTCCGGTCGGGCTCCTTGAAATTACCAGCTAACTCCCTAGCAACTACACTAAAATCTCATTCAAAACTACGCAAAGTATCTGTCAGTCGTTACAGTAACTGTCAGTTGAGTTGAGCTGAGTTGAGTTGAGTTGAGTTGAGCTAAGAACCGACATCACTGCACTCAGGACATTCCCATACATGCTCCGTCCCCTCGTTCAACAGCCAGCGAAGAGTCATACTACTAATCGTTTCCACCGCTATCTGATTAAAATAGTCTTCCCTCTCAGTTTTGAGATTCTGCCAGAACCCCTGCCGATCCCCCGCAATCTCATTCTTTCCACATATGCGTTCTCAATCTGTTCCTCCGCCTTCTCCACCTAGTCCCACAAGCGCACAACCATCTCCCCATTGTCCATAGGCAAACTACCACCAAGAGGTGTATTCCCTGCTAGCCTATCAGCCTGTTCATTCCCCCGTACTCCCACATGACCAGGACAAAATATCCATACAATTCTCACAATCTGTGACCTCTGAAGCGACGAGAGCCATTCCACACGAAACATTCCTTTCTCCACCTTACTAGGCATACTCTTTGATTGATTGCATGAGGTAACAGTAAAAAGCTGTACTAAAAATGTTAGTGGTATATACTTTATAGGACGTCGCAGTCAACCCCAGCATTGTTTGACTGTTATTTCTTGGAAGTTTAAATTCAGTAGTTTGCCATTATTTTCTGAACGACCGGCACTCATACCTTTGTATGCAAATCAACGGTAGTCGGCCTGCTTCCAAATCGCCTATAGCTGTATTTCGAACGCGGTATGCAGGATTACGAAATGGAATCGTAACCCCATCGCCACAGAGAGGCTGAACTAAAAGGAATAATAAATACATTTAGTTGACACAAAGGGGTATCCTTTCAATCTTCCCCATCTCTTCATCCCGTCGAGTTAGTCTAGAGCTTGGATACGTGACACATTTCATGCATTCACACGTTAGAGCTTCGTCTTTATATAAACAACCTTACCCCCATCACACAAGTAGTTCATACAAACTTCCTGATACGTTATTTTTCATTCACAGTTCAAAGCATTCAAACGCAAGGGTGACTTGGCAAGGTTACTCCAGTATATGAAAATACTGAATGTGTGACGGTTCTCAGAAAGACACTGAAAGACACTGCACAAACTCTAGATATAATAAAGGTGTCATTATTGTGCTGGACTGGTTAAAATTAAGAGAAACAAATAGCTCTCTTTACAGATGCGAAGTCAGTTACATGAACTATGCTAGAATCCAAAAGGGTTGTAATTCAGTGGATTCCTTCTCATTGCAACATGCTTGTAAATGAAGAAGCCGACAGACAAGTAAAGAAAGCTGGCAGATTACCCCAGCATGATATATTCACAACCTTTTTTTAAGGCCAAGGGATTTATAAGAAGCAATTATAGAACTACGTGGAAATCCGAACATCCAGGCCACTAGAATGATTATGCATATTACCAACTCAACCGAAAAGAACAAGTAACAATCTATAGACTTCTCACATGACACAACAGGCTGAAATACCATATGTTTAATAAACTAAAAATAGAAGATGCTGATGAATTTAACTGTGGAAATATTAAAATGACAGCTAAACAATTGTTGCAGGAGTGTCCACCATATTTTTTTGGAGGAGTGTTCAATGTATTTTGTTGCAGGAGTGTCCAACATATTTTGTTGCAGGAGTGTCCAATATATTTTGTTGCAGGAGGCGTCCAACATATGCAGAACAGAGAAAACTATTTTGGCCTACGCCTGCTCTATGTGACAACAATGGAGATTGTCACAAAAATAAAACCCTGCGTTTAACCAGTTGATTACTATAGAGACTTTCTGATTAACCGGCCTATCTGCAAAGCCAAAACTATTTTAACTAACAGAAAAAACAAATTGGATGTCAAAATCCCGGCATCGCTTTGACAGTTTATCAACATTCGAATACAGATAGAACCCGTCAGATCCTGGTTACAATCAGATGTCAACCATCACAGGTCGGGCAAAGTTAACAGCTGCAGATGTGTAGGGGAAGTGAGTGAGATGACTCAATACACCACTTTGATAGTTCATAAACAGGTCGGATTGAAAGCGGAAGTGGTCAGCTCGGGAGAAAAACAGTCCGTCTGTCATTTAGAGTTTCCGGACATCACGCAGATTGGCAGCTTGCTATTGACAACTGTTGTTGGGATCATACAGTAACTCGCTAGCTTGTTGGGGATGTCAAAACAAGTGATGACAACTCTGACAGTGACTAAGCCAGGGAGGATAGATTCTTGACAATGGATGATATGCCCAAATAACACCTGTGTGGACATAATGAATACCGTCACGTGACCAATTTTAGGTTTTGCCATAAACCATGATTGGGAGAAACAGTGTTGACCAAAACCGTGGATTATGATGGACGTGTTTGTGGGAGAGCTCTACAGTGTTAGATTAATTTAATATTAACTAGCATGTGTCGTTATGGCAAAGTGTAGCAGCCATCCCGGAATGAGGCGGCTTTGCATAAGGTAGTCAATATAGTCTATTTAGGCCTAATTAATATAGGCAGTAGTCTTGTTAAAACTAGAGTGTGATGATTAGCACTGTTAGTTGAAAACTAGTTAGAGTAGTGAAGTGATAATTGGCTCTGCTAGGATGAATAGGATAGAGGGGTGATAATTGGAGAGATTTTAGATGGGGAAAGTGTCCAATGGGGGGATCTTTCAATGGTTTGCCCACTGAAGTTGTGCACTCTTTTTATGGGTCTTTCCTTGTCATCGCCTGATTCGGACGTAGGTGAGGAGCTAATATGCTCTATGACAGAGTTTAGTTAGCTGTAAAATAACTGAGCAAGGCAATAGGCTTACACTCAGCCGGTAGGATCAGTGACTAGTACTATCACCAGATGTATTGTTTTTCTCACAGGTTCCATACCAGTTACGAGGAAGTTCAACACTGGGTTTGATGAAGTGCAACGTCAATTAGACATAACACCAGTTGGACACAAAAATGTTTCTTACAAAAAAGGAATAACGTCCGAGAAGAAAGATGGTTCACCTAAGATGGGTGATGATTGTTAATGCATCACACAGCATAAGAACATTGGTACCTACACAAGAACATCAATATAATAGTCACATGGTGTGATATATTCTAGTGAAATAGTTCAAAAGACATGATACCTGAGCCTGGATAGACACTAGTTAGGTTCAAGTATATTAACAATAACAGTGATACCTAAATACTCACTACAAAGGATTTGTGCATTCTTTAAGTACGATAGGAAATTATGTGCATTGGGCAACCGGTCCATGATCAGCTGTAATTTACAAACAGTATCTATTTCGGATGATCAGGAAGATGGATTACCAGGTAGCTACAGATGACAGTCGGTGTCCGGCAGGAGAGATTCAGTACCGGGTGAGGTGGACTTGTTCTGACTTAACGTGCTGTGGTGTGTCCTTGCAAGGATGAACTGACTATGCTATTATCTGAGAGTCCGATCCTACACACATTATAGAACACATCACACATTTTCTTCGCATACACGTCTCATATACGTTACACTTTTCTTTTAATAAATTAATCTTTATTAATTTTTAGAAGCAAGAGTTGTTGAATATGTTGCTTTGGGGAAGTATGAGAGGGGGCATAGTACGACAGTGAGAGAGTGATAGGAAAAGGTATCCATGGGCTGATGGAGTGTGTTGGACGGAAGCTGGTGGATTCTCCAGGATATGGATAGGAAAGAAAAATTATAATGTGGGTATTGACCCCCCTCACTCCAGGGACGACACTTTAAAGGAGTAAACGACATTATTGGGGGCTCGATAACGGGATCTTTGGACAGCGGGATATCTCGTAAACGTGATCTTTGGACAGCGGGATCTCTCGTAAACGGGATCCTTAGACAGCGGGATCTCTCGTAAAAGTGATCTTTGGACAGCGGGATCTCTCGGAAACGTGATCCTTGGACAGTGGGATCCTCTGACAACGGGGTCTTTTGACACGGGATCCTTAGTTATAAGACGGAAATATCATATTGGAGAATCCAGCTAGAGTGAATGTGGATAGGGGTTAGGACTAATATCGTACCTGTTCACACTTTACAGGTCTGCATAGGTCTGTGGTCCTGATTCTACTCTTGTCACTGAGTGATTGTGTGGTGTTGTGGTGTGCTGGAGGTGGTGCATATATAGATTTAGAGTACTTGTTCATCTATCTATATATTATTTGCAGTAAATAGATAATCAACCTGCTAGCTTACCTCTCTGTAAAATGACCACTCCGAAACTAATCACAGCAGAATTAAAGGCAAAGGGGGAAGACATGGGATTGTCGGGTTCTGCTCTAACGGATTACATACAGGAAGTGGAGAGAGAGAGTATCGTCAAGCAGAAAGGGAAGATCGAAAGGCCGAGTTGGAATTGAGAAGGATGGAGTTGGAACAAGAAGCTAGGAAACTTGAAGCAGAGCAGGCTGCTAGGACACTTGAAGCTGAGCAGGCTGCTAGGAAACTTGAAGCGGAACAGGCTGCTAAGAAACTTGAAGCTGAACAGTCTGCTAAGAAATTAGAAGCTGAACAGGAAGCACAGAAAAGGGAGCACGAGTACCGGATGCGGGAACTCGAGCTCAAGAGGCAATCTAATGGAGAAATTGAGGGAGCAGTTGGAGGTTCCTCCGTCCCAGGCTCAACCCCAGCAGGTGGACCTAGTTACCATGCTATGAAGTTTCCTTTAGCGGTCTACGAGGAGGACAAAGAGAAGATTGATCAGTACCTGCAATGCTTCGAGGCAATGTCTGTTGCTATGGGTCTGGAGCATAACAAATGGAATCTCAAGCTATCCCAGGGATTACGCGGGACCGGCTACGAGGTTTATTCTCGCCTGCCACCAGGACATGAGAACAATTATGATGAATTGAAGACGGCTCTGCTGAAACGATTCGAGGTTACGTCACATACCTACCGGAAAAAATTTCGAGCAGCGAAACGAGAACCGGGGGAGTTGTTTGCCGCCTACAGTTTGCATCTAAAATCGTATCTCCATAAGTGGATGGATTTGGCTGGGTTCGCACATGACTATGAGAGTCTGGAAGAGCTCATGGTGGTCGACCAGTTGAAGAAGCAAATGTCTAAACCTCTCAGGACGTTCCTGGGAGAACAAGGAGCGGAACGTATTGACCTCGTGACAAAAGTAGCAGAACGGTTCGTCGAGGTACATGGGGAGGCAGGGGAAAACCTTTCCACCAACACCAAAAGTCAGGAGAAACATGATAAGAAGAAAGCCAAAAACTCAGGAACCAAAAAGTGGGAACCTTATGTGCAAAAATCAGAGGATAGTTCAGAGAAGAAGAAGGAGGGAAGCAAGAGCAATTCAAGCTCTACACCAAAACGACCGTGGTCGGAGAAGTGGTGTTCAATTTGTAAGTCACCCTCTCACAATACGAGGGACTGCAAATCGAAGGCTAAGAGCCCTCACTTCGCAGCATGTCAAGTGACTTCCAAGGAGGTTGTCACGGAAAATGCCAAGGTCAACAAGGAAGCTCGCCACCAGGAGAGCTCACTCAAGTCCGGCAATAGAAGATCTAGGACAGGGAAATGGTGCAACCAATGCAAGTCGAATACGCACAATGCTATTGACTGCAGGGAAAAGTCAGGGGACACTCAATTCGTCGTGTGCCCCGGGAAACCTAAGGTGGAGCCCACCGAACAGGTCGAGGCCGAGGAAGAGACTCCAGACCAGGAAAAACCACCTGTAGTAGAATTGGTAGAGGTTAACGGTCGTCAAGTTGAGTGTTTATACGACACAGGACGGGACGGGGAGGCCGTGATTTCTGCGGATCTGGTACATCCAGAACAATTCACAGGTGAGACATGGGAGATACAGCCTGCACAGAAGAGTGCTGTAGCCATTAAGTTGCCCATTGCTAATGTGGAGATTCGGTCAAGGTACGTCACCAGCACCATCAAGGCCGCAGTATTGACCGATCCCATTTTTCCAGTCATCCTAGGTTGCCGGTATGTCTTTCTGGGAATGCCCAGGGAGCCAATCCATATGGGAGCAATACAGACTCGCTCTCAGACGAGAACGGAAGAGGCAGAAGCAATTGTGACTAACCCATTGCCGGGGGAGCTACGAACTGCCCAGAGTGAGGATGATACTTTACGTCCTTACTACAAAAAGCTGCAGAAAAGTGCTGATCCACCAGGACGGGGGCAGTACTACATGAAGAATAGGATACTCTACAGGAGAGCAGGAAGGGGAGACAACCTATACGGTCAGTTGGTCGTCCCGAAAGCTCACCTGTCCCAGATTCTTCATATGGGGCATACCATCTCCTTTAGTGGACACATGGGTATTGCCGCCACCATGCAGCGAATTTCCTGCTATTACTATTGGCCGGGAATGACAGATGATGTGCGTCGGTATGTGAAGTCATGCCCTGAGTGCCAGAGGGTGGCACCGAAACACTGGACAGCACCGGTGGTTTTGGGTGAGATGCCCATCATGAACTCTCTTTTCGAGAGGGTAGCCATCGATATTGTGGGTCCACTTCCTAGGACTAGGAAGAGGAACATGTATATACTCACAATGGTGGATTGCTGTACAATGTGGGGTGAAGCCATACCGTTGACCACGATTGACTCGAAACGAGTGGCGGACGCACTGATGGAGGCCTTTACCAGATTAGGCTTTCCTGATCAAATTCTGACGGACAATGGGTCCCAGTTTTGTGGAAAACTTATGGAGGAGGTATTTAGGGTGTTCCACTCTAACCATATACATACGAGCCCTTACCACCCTCAAGCCAATGGACAAGTAGAGCGTTTCAACGGCACGTTGATGACAATGCTCAGGAAACTAGCGCAGGAAAAACCTGATAGGTGGGATGAATATATCCCAGCAGCCCTTTTTGCCTATCGGGAAGTACCTCATGGCTCAACAGGATTACCACCTGCTACGTTGCTGTTTGGTCGTCCAATCAAAGGACCGTTGGAAGCCATGTTGAGGAGTTGGACTGAAGAGGGGACGTCAGAAGAAGTGATCTCATCCTACAAATACGTGGAGGAACTGAAAGAAAAACTCCACAAGGGATGGACTCTGGCAAATCAAAACTTGAAAAAGGCCAGGAAAAGACATGCGGCTTACTACAACCGTAGGTCTAAAGAAAGATCTCTAGATGTGGGAGATAAAGTCTTGTTGCTACTCCCTACGGGAAACAACAAACTGGAGATAGGTTGGCAAGGACCATTTCCCGTGGAAAGGGTGATATCCAGAACCAACTATCAGATCCGGATCCGGGGAAAGTCGAAGATTTTCCATATCAATCTCTTGCGGAAATACGAAGAGAGACCCGGAGACAAGGCAGCTCACCTCATGGCAATAGCAGTTGCAGTGGAGACTGAAGTGGGAACCAGCGAGGGCAGGGAATATCCCTTGGTACACCAGGAAACCTATAGGGATGTGCAAGTGAACCCTGATCTGACCTCCCAGGAGAGGGAAAAGATAACCCAGGTTCTCAAGTCTCATAAGGAGATACTGACTGATAAACCAGGACGAACTAGGTTGGTGGAGTTCGAGATGACCTTGACCTCGCAGGAACCTGTTCGTCAAAAGGTTTACCCACTGCCATTCTCTAAAGAAAAGGCCCTGGAGGAGGAAATACAGAAACTGCTGGAGGATGACGTGATTGCACCATCCACATCCCCATACAATGCAGGGGTAGTTCTGTTACGGAAACCAAGTGGAAAACACCGGTTGTGTATAGACTACCGACTTCTGAACCGTCACACACAATTTCAGGTGGAACCTTTGCCGAATCCAACTCAGTTATTCGCTAGGCTCCATAAGGCTCGGTACTTTTCAAAGGTGGATCTGAGTCGGGGTTACTATCAGATACCAGTCAAACCGATCAAACCGGAGATTCGACCACTGTTGGCTTTCAGTACACCCAGTGGACACTACGAATTCAAGGTCATGCCCTTTGGACTCAGCAATGCACCCAGTGTGTTTACACGCATGATGAGGACTTTACTTGATCCTTTACAGGATCCGTCCATCATCTCATTCATGGATGATATTCTGATTTCTAGTGACAGCTTGGATGACCACTTGCAATCCTTGGAGAGAGTGTTTAATAGACTCAAGGAAGCAGGGCTTACCGCTCGTCCAACCAAGTGCATGATTGGTTACCAGACTCTGGAATTTCTATATCACACCATCACTCCAGGACACATTGTCCCAGAGGAGAAGAACCTGGAGAAAATCAGAAATGCACCAAGGCCAAAAACGAAGAAGGATGTGCGATCTTTTCTCTCGTTGTGTGGGTTCTACCATAAATTTATCCCACATTTCACTGAACTGGGAGCTCCATTGACGGAAACCTTGAAAAAGGGATTCCCGGAACAAATCATTTGGACACCAGAATGTGAGACTGCCTATAGCCAGTTAAAGGAGGCCTTGGTCAGCAAACCTGTATTACAGCTCCCTGGCCTTTCCAAACCATTTGTGTTGAGAACGGATGCGAGTGCGATTGGATTGGGGCAGCCTTGTTACAGGAAGGAAAAGACGATGCTTCGGTTTTGAAACCTGTGGCATACGCAAGCAAGAAACTACTCCAGGCGGAGAGGAATTATTCAACCGTCGAGAGAGAGTGCTTGTCCCTCGTATGGGCAGTGCAAAAATTCCAGCCATATTTGTATGGAGTTAAGTTTCGAGTCCAGTCGGATCATCAACCCCTGATGTTCCTGGCTACTTCTCAGAAGCTCAACGCCCGTTTGATGCGGTGGTCGTTGTTACTTCAACCCTAAAATTTCACAGTGGAATACATTCCTGGGAAGGAAAATGTTGGAGCGGACTTCTTGTCAAGACACCCAGCTCCTGTAGAAGAGGAATGAATCATCTGGATTAAACTTACGGTGGAGAAGAGTGAGATTGACTACTCTCTTAAGAGGGGGCCTATGTCACAAAAATAAAACCCTGCGTTTAACCAGTTGATTACTATAGAGACTTTCTGATTAACCGGCCTATCTGCAAAGCCAAAACTATTTTAACTAACAGAAAAAACAAATTGGATGTCAAAATCCCGGCATCGCTTTGACAGTTTATCAACATTCGAATACAGATAGAACCCGTCAGATCCTGGTTACAATCAGATGTCAACCATCACAGGTCGGGCAAAGTTAACAGCTGCAGATGTGTAGGGGAAGTGAGTGAGATGACTCAATACACCACTTTGATAGTTCATAAACAGGTCGGATTGAAAGCGGAAGTACTCAGCTCGGAAGAAAACAGTCCGTCTGTCATTTAGAGTTTCCGGACATCACGCAGATTGGCAGCTTGCTATTGACAACTGTTGTTGGGATCATACAGTAACTCGCTAGCTTGTTGGGGATGTCAAAACAAGTGATGACAACTCTGACAGTGACTAAGCCAGGGAGGATAGATTCTTGACAATGGATGATATGCCCAAATAACACCTGTGTGGACATAATGAATACCGTCACGTGACCAATTTTAGGTTTTGCCATAAACCATGATTGGGAGAAACAGTGTTGACCAAAACCGTGGATTATGATGGACGTGTTTGTGGGAGAGCTCTACAGTGTTAGATTAATTTAATATTAACTAGCATGTGTCGTTATGGCAAAGTGTAGCAGCCATCCCGGAATGAGGCGGCTTTGCATAAGGTAGTCAATATAGTCTATTTAGGCCTAATTAATATAGGCAGTAGTCTTGTTAAAACTAGAGTGTGATGATTAGCACTGTTAGTTGAAAACTAGTTAGAGTAGTGAAGTGATAATTGGCTCTGCTAGGATGAATAGGATAGAGGGGTGATAATTGGAGAGATTTTAGATGGGGAAAGTGTCCAATGGGGGATCTTTCAATGGTTTGCCCACTGAAGTTGTGCACTCTGTTTATGGGTCTTTCCTTGTCATCGCCTGATTCGGACGTAGGTGAGGAGCTAATATGCTCTATGACAGAGTTTAGTTAGCTGTAAAATAACTGAGCAAGGCAATAGGCTTACACTCAGCCGGTAGGATCAGTGACTAGTACTATCACCAGATGTATTGTTTTTCTCACAGGTTCCATACCAGTTACGAGGAAGTTCAACACTGGGTTTGATGAAGTGCAACATCAATTAGACATAACACCAGTTGGACACAAAAATGTTTCTTACAAAACAGGAATAACGTCCGAGAAGAAAGATGGTTCACCTAAGATGGGTGATGATTGTTAATGCATCACACAGCATAAGAACATTGGTACCTACACAAAAAACATCAATATAATAGTCACATGGTGTGATATATTCTAGTGAATAGTTCTAAAGACAGGATACCTGAGCCTGGATAGACACTAGTTAGGAGTAGTATAGTGGGGCGCCCAGACACACAAAAACACATCCAAGATGGCGACTGGTGATTTTATGAAGGAAATATGGGGTTTTTTTGGGGAAAAGTGCCGACTGGGTGAATTATTTTTTTTGGCGGCGTGTGGGCACGGTTTTTTGATGGGTTATGGCGGGTGTCTGTGAAAGTAATTAAGGTAAAAGTAGTCGTGTGTATGTTGGTTGGTTCTGTAAAAGTACTGGAAAGAGAGGGTGTGAGTACGGATGATTGAGGGTTGTAAGTTATATATTTTGGTTAGAAAGGAACGAGTATATGAATGTATTAGTATGCGTGGTGAGTGATGTATAAACTGCCAAGGGTGTGATGGGTGTGGCGAAACGCCAATGGCTCATGTCCTCATGCCTTCTTTTATTTTGTGTAAACAGGGGGAAACAGCTTTCGGGAGCTATCAGTTCTCTTGTTCGCTCAATCACCATGAAAGATAGTTCTTTGGGTTACTTTCATAACACGATCTTTTCATAGAGCGATTAGATATAGGTCTTTTCTTTCGGGTAGACCCGATGGAGCGCCTTGCGCCAAATGCGCACTGGTGCGGCTTCTGGGGCAATTCATGTCCGTTTCTACTGATCGTTACCCACTGCCTAATGTCAAGATGTCAAGTTAAAGATTGGGACATTTTAAAGGCAGAATACTGATGGGCTATGAAAGGTAATCTTAGGTTGTAATTAGTTTTGCACTTATAAATCTCTATTGTCTTAACGACTGAGATGATATGGCGAAACGGCAGTCTTGCCATATTGGGAGGGGGTGACCGTTAGCCAATCTGGCTAAGCGTCTTAATCTTGGCATGGCAAGGGAACAAATCTGAACAATAAATAATTCCCAAATGATATCGCTTGTTCTTGGCAGCCGATAGACGAGTGCTATCTTTCTTCCTACGGCTTACCTCTACTTAGTAGCATCTCTCATTTAAATATAAGCACATTAGATAGCTACGGTGTGCCGGAAGGAGGGAAGGGCTCCTTGGGGATGGGGTCCACCAATCTATGATCTATCTTCTTGAGCCGGAAGAGGCTATCCACGGTGCTATCTCTTTCGTCTTTTAGTCGATAGGATGATGTCGGGAATATAAATAAACTTCTTTATCTCATTGAGAGAACATGCATTCCTCTGAATCTACGTGTTATGTGAGGCACTGCCGGTACATTGCGGCGACAGCTCAGACAAGAGCAGCGGCCGGAAGGGGTAGTATCTTCTTTCCTATTCTTGCTGGGAATGGGGAACTACACTGCGTGCCATACAACCCCACTACTATAATATTAGTTAAGGGGGAGAAACACACAGATTACTAGGCACACCACACCACAAGATCTTTGTCGTGAGAAAGGCATGGTTTGCAAGGGAGAGAGAAGCTGGGAAACTAATGTGCCCAATAATAATAAAGGCAGGGTATGAGTGTGGAGAGTGAGTCTTGTATGCAACAGGGTGCATAGGGTAGCCGACAGGACGTCTACAAGTTGGAGGTCTATGCAAGCCAGGACGTAGCCAATCCAGGGGCTACCTGACATGTCAGACGCATTCAAGCAAGCCACTTATATACTGGTCTTGGTAAGCCGAAATGCATAACTAATGTAATGACTGAGGCCCAATTGGACCTCAGCATTGTGGTGCATGAGTCAGCTTGATCCCTCACTAGAATTTTGTTATCTACAGGGTCCTTCTTTTGAAGTCTTCTCATCGACTTAAGGTCGAGTGTTTACCATAAAGTGTGTTGAAAGACTCGACAGGGCTTCTATGCAAAAAGTTATAAGCACCTGATGAAGCCAGGGCAAGTCAGTGGACATATCAGGTATATTGTTTTCTAATGTCAATGGAGAAGCATTACAACAAATTAAATGAGTGCAGCAACCACAACTCAAGTCTTCTTATCGACTTAAGGTCGAGTGTTTGCTGAGGATGCTGTTTGGACCTTCGCCAATTCCCATCCTTGTCCGAGACAGCGAAAGACTCTGACTCATTCCCTATACACAATCTGGTCTCAGGACTTTGGTTCCCAACCTAAATTGTGCCAAGTAATCCCATGGCATTTTCCCAGACCAGATGAGTGAATATATCGTGTTGGCCTAGGAAACTTGGAAGCTGTTGTTCGAACAACCGACGCTGGATAGAGAGACTGGAAACTTTGCCCGGTGAGGCAGTTGTGAAATAACAGGACAATTTAGAGCTTTGTGATCTATGAACTTCAGAGTTTTCTGGCTTCCTATCTGGACTAGAGTTATCTCATCAGTTTTTGTTTTTCTAGATGTTTATAGGTTTATCTGTCTTGGTGTTCTTCTGTGTTGTCTTTATTACGGTATTAAATTCTAATTATAGTGACTGAGACGATCGTCATGTTACGTTTGTGTCAGCCAGAAATACACTGCAGGAAATAACCCTGAGGTCGAAAGATAGAGTGACAGTAAGTCCGGGGAACGGATGAGGGTTGGCAGCAAAGACCTATCCCCAGCCATGGCAAAAGAATAAGTTTGAAATATTGTGACGGGACATTATGGGACCCTCCCCATAGCTTGTTACAATTTCTGGGGGCTCGTCCGGGATATTTGAAATCCTGTTGGAGTTCTGGTTGATATAGTGATAGGGGACAGATATCCTTGTCTACTATCGATAGGTTCTGCCTACCGTGCCTGGCTATTGTCTGTACTCTGCCTGACACAGACTGACCGACATGTGACGTGTTGTGGTCGTATAAAATATCCAATTGTATATTTGAGAGATAAATTTTGATATAGAATTGTATACATTTACCCGCTGAGTTTAAGATGGCATCAGCTAAATTTAATGTTGCAGAAGTACAGGCTAAAGGGCGAGAGATGGGCTACGATGGGGTAGAGTTACAAAAATATGTTCAGGAAGTTGAAAGAGACTTCAGACAGGCAGAGCGCGAAGCTAAGAAATTTGAGGTCGAGCGTGAAGCTAAGAAAATTGAAGCTGAGCGCGAAGCTAAGAAAATGGAAGCAGAGCAGGCCGTCAGAGACCATGAGTTCCGCATGAGGGAGTTGGAGCTTAGAGCTCAAACTGCCAAGGAAAGCGAGGGTGCAGTGGGAGGCACCGTTCTACCGGACTCAACAACTTCTGGTGGCGGTCCATACCAGGCAATGAAGTTCCCTTTGCTCCCGTTCGATTAACACAAAGATAAGATCGACCAGTATCTTCAAAGATTTCAGTCGATGGCTTTGGCTATGGGACTGGAACGTGGGAAATGGAACTTGAAACTCTCACAGGGCCTGAGAGGGACAGCGTACGAGGTATACTCAAGGTTGCCACCTGGTATGGAGAATGACTATGAAGCCCTGGAGAAAGCATTATTGAAAAGGTTCCAGATGACAGCTCATACTTATCGACAGCAGTTCAGAAAGTCGAAGAGAGAACCAGGGGAGATGTTCGCAGCCTACAGTGTTAGACTGAAGTCTTACCTTTTGAAGTGGATGTCATTAGCTGGATTTGCTAACGACTATGAAAGTTTAGAAGAATTAGTGGTCGTGGACCAAATGAAGAGGATGATGCCGAAGCCATTGCAAACCTTCTTGCTAGAAAATGGGGCAGAGAAGTTAGACTTGGTAAATACATTAGCGGAAAGGTATGTGCTAGCTCATGGGGATAATGGGGAACTGTCACAACCCAATCCCCGATCACCAGACACTTGGTCTGGAAAGAAGAAGAACCCTAAAACAACCCACACCAAAAAGGAGGATCCTTTCGATAAAGTTCTAATTAAGAAACCCTCTGGTAAGAGTCCACCTGGATCTCCTAAAAGAAAGTGGAGTGAAAAGTGGTGCGCCTACTGCAAATCTCCCACACACAATACGGCTGATTGCCGGCGTAAACAGAAAGACTCTCACTATGCTGCTTGTCTTGTAGAAACCGGGGAAGGGTCTCACAAGGAGGTAGAAGGGAGGGGTCTTGAGAACAAAGATTCAGAAAAACCACCAGTAGTAGAGACGATACTTGTGAACGGACAACCAGTTGAGTGTCTCTATGACACAGGTCTGCAGTTTGAGGCTGTAATTTCATCACACTTAGTGAGCCCAGAGCAGCTAACCGGGGAATCTATTGAGATTCAAACGGCGACAAAGAGTGCGGTAGCGATGTCTCTTCCAATTGCGAAGGTGGACATCAAATCAAAATATGTTACCGGCACTATACAGGCAGCCGTTCTGCTCGATCCTATCTTCCCAATGATCTTGGGTTGTCGCTACGTCTTTCTAGGGATCCCAACCGAACCCATGTACGTAGGGGCGATGCAAACCAGATCTCAATCGGAGGATGAGCAGACGCCGGCCTTGATCGTGAATCCCTTGCCTGGGGAGTTACGAGCTGCTCAAAGCCAGGATGCTACTTTGCAACCTTGCTTCAACCAGTTGCCAAAAAGTTCTGACCCACCAAGACGGGGTCAGTATTATATGAAGAATCGGTTACTGTACCGGAGAGCCGGAGTGGAGGAACGCCAGCATGGACAGCTGGTAGTTCCTAAGGCTTATCGGGAACAGCTTCTTCATATGGGACACACCATTTCTTTCAGTGGACATATGGGTGTCGGGGCAACTCTCCAGCGCATTTCCTGCCATTACTACTGGCCAGGGATGACTGGAGACGTGCGTAGGTACGTCAAGTCGTGCCCAGAGTACCAGCGTGTGGCACCAAAACACTGGACGGCTCCGGTAGTCTTGGGTGACATGCCCATTATGAACTCTCCTTTCGAGAGAGTTGCCATCGATCTTGTTGGTCCTCTTCCTCGGACTAGGAAGAGGAATAAGTACATTCTCACGATGGTGGATTGCTGTTCCATGTGGGGTGAGGCGATACCTTTGGCCACAATCGACTCTAAGCGAGTGGCTGATGCACTGATGGAGACCTTTACTCGGTTGGGATTTCCCAACCAGATCCTAACGGACAATGGGTCTCAGTTCTGTGGTAAGCTGATGGAAGAAGTCTTTCGTATCTTCCAGACCAACCACATTCACACAAGCCCGTACCACCCTCAGTCTAATGGGCAAGTAGAGAGGTTTAATGGTACCTTGATGACCATGCTTCGGAAGCTGGCTCAAGAGAAACCAGACAGATGGGATGAGTATATCTCAGCCGCCTTGTTCGCCTATCGGGAGGTTCCCCATGGGTCGACCGGGTTGCCACCAGCCACTCTACTATTCGGGAGGCCCATCAAGGGTCCCTTAGAAGCCCTATTGAGATGTTGGACAGAGGAAGAAACTTCCGAAGAAGTTGTATCCTCATATAAATACGTCGAAGAGTTAAAGAAGAAGCTCCAGACGGGTTGGGCTTTGGCAGCTCAGAATCTAAGGGCAGCCAGAAAGAGACACGCGGCCTACTACAATAGAAGGACAAAAGATAGGTCTCTTAAAGTGGGGGATCGGGTTCTGTTGTTACTTCCAGTGGGTTCCAATAAACTCGAGATTGGTTGGCAGGGGCCTTTCCCGGTGGAAAGGGTTGTGTCCCGAACCAACTATGCCATCCGGATCAGGGGGAAATCCAAAATCTTCCACATTAACCTCCTCAAAAAGTATGAAGAACGATCTGATGGTACTTCTCTCCCACTCATGACTATGGCGGTCGCGATGGAAACTGAATCGGGCGAAGACGCGGATAGGGAGTATCCTTTACACTCTGGGGAAACCTATAGGGATGTACATATAAATCCTGATCTGTCGGCTGAAGAAACAGACGGGTCATCCGTTTGTTGGAGTCCCATCAGCAGATTCTTACCGATCGGCCAGGGCGAACAGGGTTAGTCGAGTTTGATATGACTCTGACTACCCAAGACCCCGTTCGCCAAAAAATATATCCAGTGCCCTTTTCGAAAGAGAAGGCCCTGGAAGCTGAAATCCATAAGCTTCTGGACGATGACATCATCACTCCTTCGACTTCTCCTTATAATGCCGGGGTTGTCTTGTTGAGGAAGCCCAGTGGGGAGCACCGCCTATGTATTGATTACAGGCATTTAAACAGATGTACGACATTCCAAGTTGAACCGTTACCGAACACAAATCAACTGTTTGCCAGACTAAATAAAGCAAAGTACTTTTCGAAAATTGATCTAAGCTGGGGATATTATCAGATCCCTGTGAAACCCGAGGTTCGCCCCTTGCTCGCCTTCAGTACTCCGAGCGGGCATTACGAATTCAAGGTGATGCCATTTGGGCTGAGCAATGCGCCCAGTGTGTTCACTCGCATGATGAGAATGTTATTAGAGCCTTTAAAGGATCCCTCTGTGGTCTCGTTTATGGATGATATTCTCATCGCGTCTGACAATCTGAGTGATCACCTGAAGTCCTTGGGACAGATCTTCAAAAGGTTAAAAGAGGAAGGGTTAACCGCCCGTCCAGCCAAATGCATGATTGGCTATCAATCCTTGGAATTTCTGGGACATACTATTACCCCAGGGGGACTGGTACCGGAAGAAAAGAATATTGAGAAGGTCCGACTCGCACCCCGTCCTAAATCCAAAAAAGATGTTAGGTCTTTTTTGTCTCTGTGTGGGTTTTACCAGAAATTTATTCCGAAGTTCAACGAAATTGCGGCGCCGTTAACCGAGACCCTGAAGAAAGGATCGCCAGATCCTATAGTCTGGACCCCGAGCTGTGAAGAAGCTTATGGGAAGCTGAAACAGGCTTTGGTGGATAGGCCAGTCCTGCAACTCCCAAATTTGGAGAAAACGTTTGTTCTAAGAACCGACGCGAGTAACATAGGGATTGGGGCAACTTTGTTGCAGGAAGGGCGAGATGATGCTTCGGTGCTATGTCCGGTGGCGTATGCAAGTAGAAAACTGTTACCCGCCGAACGGAATTACTCCACAGTCGAACGGGAATGTCTGGCTCTAGTGTGGGCGGTACAGAAATTTCAACCTTATCTGTATGGAGTACCGTTCAAAGTGCAGTCCGACCATCAACCTCTGACCTTTTTAGCAACTTCTAAGAAACTGAACGCGTTTTTAATGAGATGGTCATTGCTCCTACAACCGTATCAGTTCACGGTCGAATACATCCCCGGAAGGGAGAATGTGGGAGCGGATTTCCTATCACGGCATCCTATGATTGAATGTGAGGGTGGGGCCATTCGAACAGAACCTCTGGCAGTAGAAAGTTCGTAGGGTTCGACTTTCTTAAGATGGGGCCTATGTGGCGAAACGCCAATGGCTCATGTCCTCATGCCTTCTATTATTTTGGGTAAACAGGGGGAAACAGCTTTCGGGAGCTCTCAGTTCTCTTGTTCGCTCAATCACCATGAAAGATAGTTCTTTGGGTTACTTTCATAACACGATCTTTTCATAGAGCGATTAGATATAGGTCTTTCCTTTCGGGTAGACCCGATGGAGCGCCTTGCGCCAAATGCGCACTGGTGCGGCTTCTGGGGCAATTCATGTCCGTTTCTACTGATCGTTACCCACTGCCTAATGTCAAGATGTCAAGTTAAAGATTGGGACATTTTAAAGGCAGAATACTGATGGGCTATGAAAGGTAATCTTGGGTTGTAATTAGTTTTGCACTTATAAATCTCTATTGTCTTAACTACGGAGATGATATGGCGAAACGGCAGTCTTGCCATATTGGGAGGGGGTGACCGTTAGCCAATCTGGCTAAGCGTCTTGATCTTGGCATGGCAAGAGAACAAATCTGAACAATAAATAATTCCCAAATGATATCGCTTGTTCTTGGCAGCCGATAGACGAGTGCTATCTTTCTTCCTACGGCTTACCTCTACTTAGTAGCATCTCTCATTTAAATATAAGCACATTAGATAGCTACGGTGTGCCGGAAGGAGGGAAGGGCTCCTTGGGGATGGGGTCCACCAATCTATGATCTATCTTCTTGAGCCGGAAGAGGCTAACCGGTGCTATCTCTTTCGTCTTTTAGTCGATAGGATGATGTCGGGAATATAAATAAACTTCTTTATCTCATTGAGAGAACATGCATTCCTCTGAATCTACGTGTTATGTGAGGCACTGCCGGTACATTGCGGCGACAGCTCAGACAAGAGCAGCGGCCGGAAGGGGTAGTATCTTCTTTCCTATTCTTGCTGGGAATGGGGAACTACACTGCGTGCCATACAACCCCACGACTATAATATTAGTTAAGGGGGAGAAACACACAGATTACTAGGCACACCACACCACAAGATCTTTGTCGTGAGAAAGGCCTGGTTTGCAAGGGAGAGAGAAGCTGGGAAACGAATGTGCCCAATAATAATAAAGGCAGGGTATGAGTGTGGAGAGTGAGTCTGGTATGCAACAGGGTGCATAGGGTAGCCGACAGGACGTCTACAAGTTGGAGGTCTATGCAAGCCAGGACGTAGCCAATCCAGGGGCTACCTGACATGTCAGACGCATTCAAGCAAGCCACTTATATACTGGTCTTGGTAAGCCGAAATGCATAACTAATGTAATGACTGAGGCCCAATTGGACCTCAGGATTGTGGTGCATGAGTCAGCTTGAGCCCTCACTGAAATTTTGTTATCTACAGGGTCCTTCTTTTGAAGTCTTCTCATCGACTTAAGGTCGAGTGTTTACCATAAAGTGTGTTGAAAGACTCGACAGGGCTTCTATGCAAAAAGTTATAAGCACCTGATGAAGCCAGGGCAAGTCAGTGGACATATCAGGTATATTGTTTCTAATGTCAATGGAGAAGCATTACAAAAATTTAATGAGTGACACAACAGCCAACTCAAGTCTTCTCATCGACTTAAGGTCGAGTGTTTGCTGAGGATGCTGTTTGGACCTACGCCAATTCCCATCCTTGTCCGAGACAGCGAAAGACTCTGACTCATTCCCTATACACAATCTGGTCTCAGGACTTTGGTTCCCAACCTAAATTGTGCCAAGTAATCCCATGGCATTTTCCCAGACCAGATGAGTGAATATATCGTGTTGGCCTAGGAAACTTGGAAGCTGTTGTTCGAACAACCGACGCTGGATAGAGAGACTGGAAACTTTGCCCGGTGAGGCAGTTGTGAAATAACAGGACAATTTAGAGCTTTGTGATCTAAGAACTTCAGAGTTTTCTGGCTTCCTATCTGGACTAGAGTTATCTCATCAGTTTTTGTTTTTCTAGATGTTTATAGGTTTATCTGTCTTGGTGTTCTTCTGTGTTGTCTTTATTACGGTATTAAATTCTAATTATAGTGACTGAGACGATCGTCATGTTACGTTTGTGTCAGCCAGAAATACACTGCAGGAAATAACCCTGAGGTCGAAAGATAGAGTGACAGTAAGTCCGGGGAACGGATGAGGGTTGGCAGCAAAGACCTATCCCCAGCCATGGCAAAAGAATAAGTTTGAAATATTGTGACGGGACATTATGGGACCCTCCCCATAGCTTGTTACAATTTCTGGGGGCACGTCCCGGGATATTGGAAATCCTGGTGGAGTTCTGGCTGATATAGTGATAGGGGACAGATATCCTTGTCTACTATCAATAGGTTCTGCCTACCGTGCCTGGCTATTGTCTGTACTCTGCCTGACACAGACTGACCGACATGGGACGTGTTGTGGTCGTATAAAATATTCAATTGTCTATTTGAGAGATAAATTTTGATATAGAATTGTATACATTTACCCGCTGAGTTTAAGATGGCATCAGCTAAATTTCATGTTGCAGAAGTACAGGCTAAAGGGCGAGAGATGGGCTACGATGGGGTAGAGTTACAAAAATATGTTCAGGAAGTTGAAAGAGACTTCAGACAGGCAGAGCGCGAAGCTAAGAAATTTGAGGTCGAGCGTGAAGCTAAGAAAATTGAAGCTGAGCGCGAAGCTAAGAAAATGGAAGCAGAGCAGGCCGTCAGAGACCATGAGTTCCGCATGAGGGAGTTGGAGCTTAGAGCTCAAACTGCCAAGGAAAGCGAGGGTGCAGTGGGAGGCACCGTTCTACCGGACTCAACAACTTCTGGTGGCGGTCCATACCAGGCAATGAAGTTCCCTTTGCTCCCGTTCGATGAACACAAAGATAAGATCGACCAGTATCTTCAAAGATTCCAGTCGATGGCTTTGGCTATGGGAATGGAACGTGGGAAATGGAACTTGAAAATCTCACAGGGCCTGAGAGGGACAGCGTACGAGGTATACTCAAGGTTGCCACCTGGTATGGAGAATGACTATGAAGCCCTGGAGAAAGCATTATTGAAAAGGTTCCAGATGACAGCTCATACTTATCGACAGCAGTTCAGAAAGTCGAAGAGAGAACCAGGGGAGATGTTCGCAGCCTACAGTGTTAGACTGAAGTCTTACCTTTTGAAGTGGATGTCATTAGCTGGATTTGCTAACGACTATGAAAGTTTAGAAGAATTAGTGGTCGTGGACCAAATGAAGAGGATGATGCCGAAGCCATTGCAAACCTTCTTGCTAGAAAATGGGGCAGAGAAGTTAGACTTGGTAAATACATTAGCGGAAAGGTATGTGCTAGCTCATGGGGATAATGGGGAACTGTCACAACCCAATCCCCGATCACCAGACACTTGGTCTGGAAAGAAGAGGAACCCTAAAACAACCCACACCAAAATGGAGGATCCTTTCGATAAAGTTCTAATTAAGAAACCCTCTGGTAAGAGTCCACCTGGATCTCCTACAAGAAAGTGGAGTGAAAAGTGGTGCGCCTACTGCAAATCTCCCACACACAATACGGCTGATTGCCGGCGTAAACAGAAAGACTCTCACTATGCTGCTTGTCTTGTAGAAACCGGGGAGGCGTCTAACAAGGAGGTAGAAGGGAGGGGTCTTGAGAACAAAGATTCAGAAAAACCACCAGTAGTAGAGACGATACTTGTGAACGGACAACCAGTTGAGTGTCTCTATGACACAGGTCTGCAGTTTGAGGCTGTAATTTCATCACACTTAGTGAGCTCAGAGCAGCTAACCGGGGAATCTATTGAGATTCAAACGGCGATAAAGAGTGCGGTAGCGATGTCTCTTCCAATTGCGAAGGTGGACATAAAATCAAAATATGTTACCGGCACTATACAGGCAGCCGTTCTGCTCGATCCTATCTTCCCAATGATCTTGGGTTGCCGCTACGTCTTTCTAGGGATCCCAACCGAACCCATGTACGTAGGGGCGATGCAAACCAGATCTCAATCGGAGGATGAGCAGACGCCGGCCTTGATCGTGAATCCCTTGCCTGGGGAGTTACGAGCTGCTCAAAGCCAGGATGCTACTTTGCAACCTTGCTTCAACCAGTTGCCAAAAAGTTCTGACCCACCAAGACGGGGTCAGTATTATATGAAGAATCGGTTACTGTACCGGAGAGCCGGAGTGGAGGAACGCCAGCATGGACAGCTGGTAGTTCCTAAGGCTTATCGGGAACAGCTTCTTCATATGGGACACACCATTTCTTTCAGTGGACATATGGGTGTCGGGGCAACTCTCCAGCGCATTTCCTGCCATTACTACTGGCCAGGGATGACTGGAGACGTGCGTAGGTACGTCAAGTCGTGCCCAGAGTGCCAGCGTGTGGCACCAAAACACTGGACAGCTCCGGTAATCTTGGGGGACATGCCCATTATGAACTCTCCTTTCGAGAGAGTTGCCATCGATCTTGTTGGTCCTCTTCCTCGGACTAGGAAGAGGAATAAGTACATTCTCATACTGTACCTATTGTTGGTGGGTAGACCTAGGAGTTCAAGTCAGTTCCGTTTTTAATGCCTGCCTGGATTAGAACATGTAACCTCGGGGCCGGGAGGTAAGTGTGCTAGGCACTGCGCCACCACGGCTTCCATGTTGTAGAAATGTTGCATGACATTGCAGGGCGTTGCGATCAACCCCAATGTAATTTTCTAGACAATTTTACGCCCAGTAGTTTCCATTGTTGTTAGTTAGTTAGTTAGTTAGTTAGTTAGTTAGTTAGTTAGTTAGTTAGTTTAGTTAGTTAGTTAGTCGCGGTTCCAACTTCATGGCAACGGGTCGTCCCCATTATGTCACACAAAATGCTCCTCACTGTCCAATGTGAAAAGTGAAATAGACAGGAGTCTCGGCAATCCAACAGCCTGCACAGGTACACTGTACATAATGCTGCTGCCAGAAAGCCAACACAAAAGTCATCCACGAAAATTACAGTTCATCCTCGATGGAACCGGCAGTGACCAGTCATTGACCCGAGTTTCTCACATGGCTGTCTCTTTTCACAGGGCGACCCGCCGAAAGCGCTGCACCAAGCACGAACTCCGTAGCTCCAGCGACGACTCCCAGGAGTCTCCTGAAAAAATGCACTTGTCAACCGAAAAGGCAAACCAGTCAATCCGGCAACAGGCGGCCGCCATCGTTCCGAACATGCAGTTCACGCTACAAACTGCGAACAGATGTGTTGCCGGGGCCCATATCGGGGAGCAAAGAATAGTAACACTGTTGCCTACCATTCACGACAAAGGAGGCTATGGTTCCGTCGCCCTGCTACTGAGTGAGTGCGTGGCAGCGACACTGTGAGCTGTGAATTTCGCGTGGAATACTTATACATCTGTTCCGTTGTTGTCTGATCGAGAAGTCAACACTTACGTCCAGCTGACCGGTGTAGTCAATTGCTTGTAGGCGTTCTCTTGCTTTGAACTTAAGCACAGGCCTTATACGTGCTACTACTTTTACTGCACTGGACTGATTTTTGCGCGTTGATTAGCTTTTCCTATTACAAGTGTCCCTCGCCATCAGGCGAATCCACTCCGACTGAAAAGGTACTTGTAATTTACGTCCCCAAGTCAAGGACCAATATAAAGATATTAATAGCAACGAGAAAAAGAGTGTTGAAGTGCTACATAGAACATGAAGCAGTGGAAATGTGGTTTCTGATGAAAATGCAATATTCTTCTTCTTCTTCAGCATTCCGAGCCATTGAGGTTCTTTGCTGCAAATACAATCTGTCTCCATTCGTCTCTCTGGTGGACCTTCTCTTGCCAGTCGTTGATTCCAAGTGCTTGTAGGTCTGTATGTATATTATCTCTCCACCGCCTTCTTGGTCTACCTCGGGGTCTACGGTCATTTATTTCCTGAGTGTAAGCGAGTTTTGTTTCCCTATTATCTTCCATTCTTTCTATATGCCCCAGCCATTGTAGTCTATTAGCCTTCATGATACCAGTGATTAGCGGGGACTTAAACAAATCATAAATGTCTTTGTTACTTCTTCTTTTCCACTCTCCACTTTGTGTATCCCTAATGGGTCCAAAGATGCGTCTTAAAATTTTGTTCTCAAAGGTTTGTAACAAGGCTTCGTCTCCTTTCGTTGTACTCCAGGTTTCAGAGCCATACAGCACAACTGGTCTGATCAGTGTTTTGTATATTGTGATTTTGGTGTTACGAGATAGCGCCTTTGATTTTAGTAGATGTTGTAGTGCATAGTATATCTTATTTCCAGAGTTGATTCTAGTTTGTATTTCTTCCCTTATGATGTTGGAGCAGTTGAAGATTGTACCCAGGTATTTGTATGTTTCCGTTCTTTTAATGGTCATATTATCTATTTGTATGTGGCCAGAGTTTTTAGCCATTCCGTCTCTTGAAATTACCATATATTCTGTCTTATCTTGGTTGATAACCAGCCCCATCTGTTGGGCTTTTTCATTTAAGTGAGTCAATATTTCTAATGTCTTTTGTTCACTTTGCCCTATAATATCTATATCATCTGCATAACCAAGCAGCTTGGATGTTCCTCCAATATCACATTCCTCCTTTACCTTCCTTACAACTTTCTCTAGAGCCAGATTGAAGAGTAGCGGCGATAGTGCATCACCCTGTTTCAAGCCAGATGTTATTTGGAAGGGGTCTGATTTCCTGCCTTTATATGTTACTATATTATAAGTATCTTCCATGCATAGTTTGGTCATGTTAATTAACTTCCTTGGTATTCCAAATTCCTGCATAACATTCCATAGACTATTCCTATGGACACTATCATAAGCCTTTTTAAAATCCACAAAAATGTTATGGAGATCTCTTTTATATTCCCAATGTTTCTCGGCTATTTGTCGTAAGATAAATATCTGATCTATTGTTGATCTGTTTTGTCTAAAACCCGCCTGGTAGTCACCTAATATGTCTTCTGAATATGGTTTTAGTCTATTTAGTAATACTGCGGATAGTATCTTATAGCTTGTGGACAGTAGTGATATTCCTCTATAATTTCCACATTGGAACTTGTCTCCTTTCTTAAAGATAGGTATCAATAATGACTCTTTCCAGTCATGGGGTAATTCTTCTGTCCTCCAGATTTTTATTATTAGTTCGTATAGCTTTAGATGTAATGCATGGCCACCTGCCTTTATAAATTCAGCAGCAATTCCATCAGTCCCAGTTGCCTTATTGTTTTTAAGTCGTGTGATTACATATAGGATTTCTTCAAATGTAGGTTCTTCAATTTGTGGTTCGCATGTTAGAACCTCTTCCTGTGGGAAAATGTTACTTGGAGCTTCACAATTTAGTAATTCAATAAAATATTCTTTCCATGTGTTGCACATTTCTTCATTGGTATTTATCATATTCCCATTTTTGTCTTTTAAACCATATGTGTTTTGTTGGTGCCCTCGTTTCATTGACTTCAGTACTTTAAAAAACTTTCTGGATTCATTTTTCTGGTGATTAGTTTCCATATCTTTGATTATATTACTCATATATTCTCGCTTCTGCTGTCTGACTATTTTTGTAGCCTCTTTACATTCATTTCTATAATGCTCTTCCTTTTGGATGTTATTGATGTCATTTAACCATACATGTCTGGCATTCTTCTTCTTAGTGACTGCTTCTTCACATTTTTGATTGAACCATCTGTTCTTTCTATGCGTGGTTGACACACCGAGACATTCTTCTGCGGTAGATTGAAGTGTATTCTTGATGTTCAACCAAGTTTGGTCAACGCTTTCCTCCAAAGGGTTTTGAAAAGTTTCAAGTTTACATTTTATTTCATCTGTAAATTTCTCTTTGACTGTAATGTCTTGTAGTTTTTCTCTGTTATATGTTGGGTGTAATCTTTGTAATTTAGTATAGAAAGCTCTCTTAAGTTTTATTTTAAATTTTGCTCCAACGAGGAAATGGTCACTGTGGCACTCAGCTCCTCTATAACTTCTGACTTGCTGTATGTTTGATGCATTTCTGTTGTTAATTAAAATGTGATCTATTTGATTATAGGTTCTCTTGTCACATGATTTCCAAGTTTGTTTGTGTATATCCTTTCTTTGTAGTCTGGTACTGCTAATCTGCAGTCCTTTGGCTTCTGCCAGGTTGATGACTCTCCATCCATTATCATTTGAAGTTGTATGTAGGCTTTCCATACCGGCCACTTTTTTATTAGTTTGCTCTCTACCTATTTTTGCATTGAAGTCTCCCAGCACAATCAGGATGTCCTGTTTGGGGGTTTCTTCTATGACATCTTCCAGATCATTATAAAAGTCTTCTTTAATATCATCTTCTTTCTCTTCAGTAGGTGCATGTACATTAATCATCGTTATATTTTTCCATTTACCTTTTATTCGTAATTTACTAATCCTGTCATTAAAAGCTTTAAAGTTTAAAATGTTCCCCCATAACTCTTTTTTGATGACAAATCCTGTTCCTAATTCATGTTTATTTTGGGTGTTTCCTCCATATATTATAATCATTCCATTTTGCTCTAAAGTACCCTCTCCTGGCCACCTTATTTCTTGAATTGCTGTGATATCCATTTGATATTCAACCAGCTCCCGGGTTAGTTCTTCGGCCGCTCCAGCTCGATATAGTGTCCGTACATTCCATGTTCCAAATCTCAAAAGTCCTTTAACGTTCCAAGGTCGTTGTCCAGATAAGTCAGTCCGATATCGAGGCTCATGTATTTGTTTCGTAACAAAGAAAGGTTTTTACAAAGGTGGGGATGTTAACCCCACGCTTCAACCCCCAACCTGGAGGACCAGGGTGTTTCTCTTTGTCTGTTCTCTACCCTTTGACCTGTCCGGCTTGGGAGGCCCTGCTGGTAGCTACGCTACCGCCGGCATAGCTCTCAGGGTCATTGAGAAACTCAAGCTCCCCCACCACGACAAGGTGGAAACACCATCGGGGGAGGAAAATGCAATATATATATATATATATATATATCTATATATATATATATATATATATATATATATATATATATATATATATATATATATATATATATATATATATATATATATATATATATATATACCATGGACAGACAGAAAAATTAATAACCTAGTCTTACAAGAAACAAATTAAAAGCATAAACTGGTGTAAACTGATTGGAAAAATTATACGTATACAGTCACAATTTTTGGACACGTTATGAGAAGAAATAAATTGCAGAGCTTAGTGACAACTGGCAAGATCGAGGGGAAGAGAACAAGGGGAAGACATAGAAGTTAATACCTGGATGGCTTGGCCAAGTGGTATGGTCGAGACAAAAACGCAGAGCTAATCCATGACTCTGGTGATCGTGTGAAATTGCTAAACATAAACGCCAAAGCGTATCGGCATGGCAAATAATGATGATGATGATGATGATAATGATGAATATGATGATGATGAAGTCACGGACGAGAAGTCAACATTTTAGTCCAATGACCGGTTTAGGGGTTGAACTCACTACACTCGCGTCAGTGCAAGGATGTTTAAATGCGAGTGCTCTTAACCTTTCTTCACGCTGACATTACAGCTCCCATGGTCTTCTTACACTTGGATATACAGTCAATATTTTAAAACTCTAACCCGGAAACACTTGTATAGACAGTGAATATTTTAAAACTCTAAACTACGAAACAATATAAAATACTATGATAGTTACAGGCCGATCGTATGAACTCTCACCGTGAATGATTAGAAAAACTGAGCCCAATTAGAGGCATCTCGTCTGTTAAGAGCTAATTAACCACACTAGTTTCTTCCTTCTCTTTCGTTCTTTATTGTTTTTCTTTCTTTCTTTCTTTCCTTAATTCTTTCTTTCTCTCTATCCCGCAATGTCTCTGTCTGTCTGTCTGTATGTCTGTCTGTCTGTCTGTCTGTCTGTCTGTCATTTCTTTCTTTCCTTCCTCTACTTCTTATCTCTATAATCCCCTAATAGAACATTAGCCTTTAACCATGACAATGTAAGACATTTATTATCAAGATTTCCCATGACCGATGAAATTTGCATGCACATTTTCTACAGAATATGTTAACCAGCCTCATAACAAGCATCATTAGTCGCCCCTCGCGTCACACGTGATAGGTTCATCATCATCTTGTGCTATGCCGATAAGCTGGGTATGTCATATTCGCCATCTTACAGGAACTATTGGTTGCGGTATTAGTACTACTTGCTTCGTCAATAGCAAATATATGATTGTTCTTAGTTAGTTAGTTAGTTAGTCGCAGTTCCAACTTCACAGCAACGGGTCGTCTCCATTATGCTCCATTCCTGTGCCAGTGAATATCACACAAAACGCTCTCCACTGCCCAATGTAAAAGTGGAAAAGACAGGAGCCTCGACAAACAACAGTCTGCACAAATACACTGTGCATAATGCCACCACCAGAATGTCAACACACCAGCCGCCCACGAAACACCCAGTTCATCGCTGATGGAATCGGCTGTCATTTTCCTATCTGAATGTTTCCTAGATGTTCACCCACACAGTCCACGAAAATACAGTTCATCGCTGATGGCAGTGGCAGTCAACCAGAAGCCCAGCAGCCACGCATTTCTGAATATGGCAAAAACCGGTCAACTCTGGGACATAGCCACCTGCCATCACTCCGAACATGCAGTCACGTTCCAAAACACCTCAGGCAGATTCAAAAGCATTTCACACGAAAATCACAGCT
>JACEFZ010013929.1:0-238642 GCA_014155875.1 Cepaea nemoralis | reverse complement strand
TTGTCGACTGTCTTCGTCCAGAAAGCTAACGCAAAGTCCGGGAGGAAGTGGTAAACGTGATATAAGGGCACTGCTTTTCTATAGTCTTGCAAAAATAAATCTTGGTGTTGAATGCTTTAAACTGTCTAAAGTTGATATCCTACATGTTTATGTTTAAGAGGTTTTGAACCCAATTCTGAACATGTACAACATACCGGGGCACGTGGGCACTAAACCCTCGTTACAAACAGGACAGAACATTCACATACATTATTATCGGGAACAAGTAACCATATATAGAGCAATATAGTTGAGGATTGTTTCAGTTAACCACTGTAGGGACGTTTTTAGTTGTTTGAAATGGTAAGAGAAAGAATGATATCACCAGTCTGGTTGGATTTAACTAATATCTATGTTGAAGTCACCTAGTCATAGTATCATAAACTTCTCTAACTGCTTTGAAACACTCTATCCATCATTCGTAGTGAAAGCAGTCATAACCAACTGTACCGGCAAAGGATTCCTATATAGGTATCCAATGAGAAAACGGTTGTGGCTGGCTGGCATCACCTCTAACCAAAACACATTATATGCTCTACTGTCTCGGATCACTTCTACGGGACACCCCAGTTGAGAGAAGGAGAATGGAAATGGAGACCGCAATACCTGTCTCTAAATTTTTGATTTGCATCTTTCCGAAATGACTTAAAATCCCTTAAGTGAGATTTCGGCGTGAAAGTCGGTTATTTTGTCGTTAGACGACTTACTGTGATTCCAAACACATGGAACGTGTTGGCCACCTTACCGAGAGCTCAGGGTAATTGTTGAGCAGATGAAAGATGTAAGATGGCCTATATATAGACCATTTTTATTGAGGCAAGATCGTGATTACGAAAATTACAAACTAAAAGGAGATGGGTCGCTTGGGTATACAAATGCCAGACAGACAGACAGACAGATAGTCGGTAACGGGAACGGGAACTTATATGACTACTTATATGAATTAAATGAGATGCTCCCCACCAAGGACTGGGCAAAGCCGGGCCGGGTCAGACAGACAGACAGACAGACAGATAGTCGGTAACGGGAACGGGAACTTATATGACTACTTATATGAATTAAATGAGATGCTCCCCACCAAGGACTGGGCGATGCCGGGCCGAGTCAGACAGACAGACAGACAGACAGACAGACAGACAGACAGTCGGTAACGGGAACGGGAACTTATATGACTACTTATATGAATTAAATGAGATGCTCCCCACCAAGGACTGGGCGAAGCCGGGCCGGGTCAGCTAGTATATATATAAAATAAAGCATATATAATGAGATCTACAGGAAATATGCCAGGGATCCTGGTTGGTGGAGATAATATAAATAACCTACGTTATGCTGATGACACCGTCCTGATAGCAACAAGTCAGAACGATCTACAAGAAGGAATAGATACAATGGTTGTAGAAAGTAAAAAAATGGGCCTTAGTTTGAATAATAGAAAGACAGAAGGCATGGTGCTTTCAAAGAAACAGATTGTGCCTAAATGTGCAATTAAAGTAAATGACGTTATTTTGGGGCAAGTGCAGAAATTCACATATCTAGGCACATGGATAACATCAGATGGAAGATGCATCACTGAGATAAAGAACAGAATAGCACAAGCAAAAACTGCATTCTATCAAATGAAGAACGTTTATTGCAATAAGTCATTGTTCTTGAAAGCTAGGAAAATAACATCTGTCGCTACAAATCCAGACAAAAGTGAGAGGAATATTTGACAAGGAAGAACAGAACAGTGTACAGCGCAGAATAGCCACTCTCAGCTTCCTTGATGACGAATACCCACAGGATCTCTGGATCCGAGTCTACAGAGATGGGTCAGCACAAAATGCTGTTCAAAATAGAGGAGCGGGAGTGTACATCAATCAATCAATCATGTGCCATGCCGGAAAGCATAGAATACCCAAATAATACTAGGGACACGGCCAGAGTTCCAACAGGAAAGTACTGCCATAACTATGATGCTGAAATTGAGGCAATCAAGATAGCCACAGAAAAATTACAAAATACCAGCAATGGTACACAACCTGTGGTGATATTGACAGATGCAATATCCGTAATAGAGGCGCTCCTGTCTGGGAAATTGCAGTTCTAAGGACACTACTTTCTGAACTTAGAAGTCAGCATAAGGTCACCATACAGTGGATACCATCCCACTGTGGAATACCCGGAAATGACAGAGCTGATCAATTGGCTAAAGAAGAAGCAAAAGAAGAACAACCTGATGTGCCCATTACATACCACCAAAAGAAAAGAATGATCAAATCAGTCAGAAGGCCACCAAACCCTACTCAAGACGACTACCACGTTATGGACAGACCAGAACAAGTCATTCTTCTGTGCCTCAGAACAGGACACAATAGATTACGCAACCACATGTATACAAAATTCAAGATTGGTGACTCAGCCATGTGCACATGTGGTTTGGCGTCGCAAACAGCAGAGCACATACTCCAGGATTGCCTAAACTACAAAATATCCAGGCGAACCTTCTGGCCTAGAGAGACAACAGTGGAAGATAAACTCTATGGACCGCTGAGTGAACTAAAAAAGACTGTTAAATTCATACAAGAGACAACATTGCAGTTATAAACATACTTCAGGCGAACGAAAGAAGAAGAAAAATAGTTCTTGCATGTTACATAGAACCAACATATGGCTATGAATCCTGGACAATAAGTAAAAAGGCGAAAAAGCCCTAGAAGCCTCTGGAAATTTTGAGGGAAGCGGAGTCACTAAGAAAACTTATCACAAACATCAGAAATAGGCAGTCATCGTTTTTTTGGCCACGTTATGAGAAGACAAACATTTGGAACATGTTGTGACAACCGGAAAGATTTGTGGAAAGAGAGATAGAGGAAGACAGCATGATAAGATTCTTGACAGTCTTGTGTGATGGCACGTAAGGGAGTCAACACACAAATTGATCCATGCCGTTGGAGATTGCAATTTGTAGAGAGGCATGATCTCCCATGCTGTCCGGCAAGGCACTGGATGATGATGATGATATAAAGCATGTTTACAGGTATGACTTACAGGCTATTTCAGTAGGTTGACAAGTTTGATTATGTCATTCTTCCTCGTCTTTTGTTGTCCTGTATCCTCTATGAAAGCTAAGGCCTTGAACCAACTCACTGTAATCCTTCCTATCTCTTTGTTGTCTAACATTCCAGGCGCCTGTTCTTGAGATTTTATTAGGTGAAAGAAAGTTAAATCAGTGATCCAGATTACTTGCCCCTGTCACCGCATCTCGTATCTGTTCTAGAAGAGCCTCCATTCCTCTTGCTGGGCTTGATTTTATTCTTCTTTGAAAACAGATGTTCCACATTCAAATTAATTGCACTCCAAATAGAAGGGTGTTATCAACAGAAGAAAGAATTTTTAAGAGACTTTACGAACACCCTGTATAACTCTGCAGTTTGCACCTGATGAGATGCAACAAAAACAAAATATGCCATGCAATCAATCCTGCAACATATTGTTTGCAGCTTCTGTGTTTACATTCTTCTTCTTTCTTTTTTAGACTTGTTCATGGTTTGCAGGATTTTGCAGCTAAAGTTGATTGTGTTTTTGTCTTTATTTTTATTGTTTGTTTGTCTTTGCAGTCTGTACGCTGATTCAAATGACTCGTGCAGGGCGGAGAAGCTTCGTTGTATTATCAACTACTTCCAAAGAGTTTTTGAAGACAGTAAGTTATTATACAATGGATTTATACTGGTTGTTGATAAATCACTTTTATATTGTCCAGATTCTTGAACATATCAATCAGTCTGTATAATAAATCAAGTATTGTGAGGTCCAGATAGTTGAATAAATTATTCTTTGGAGGTTCAGATAGATAAATTAATCAGTCTCTGTGAGGTCCTGATAGATAAATAAATCAGACTCTGTGAGGTCCAGATAGATAAATAAATCAGACTCTGTGATGTCCAGAGAGGTCCAGATAGATAAATAAATCAGACTCTGTGACGTCCAGATAGATAAATAAATCAGACTCTGTGACATCCAGATAGATAAATCAAACTCTGTGAGGTCCAGATAGATAAATAAATCAGACTGTGACTTCCAGATAGATAAATAAATCAGACTCTGTGACGTCCAGATAGATAAATAAATCAGACTCTGTGAGGTCCAGATAGATAAATAAATCTGTCTATGTGAGGTCCAGATTTTTAGATAAATCAACTCTGCAAGGTCAGATAGCTGAATAAATCAATCTGTGTGAGGTGCAAATCAATTTATGTGAGGTGCAAATAAATCAGTGCAAATTATAAGCTATAGCCTACAATAGTTTACGTGATATTGTAGTATGATAATTTGGTCGCATCTAGCGTGAGTCACAAGGTCAGTGGTTGCACACCCGCCTCACACGTCACTAACTTTTATATATAATCAATGTCTCACCAAAGGTCACTTCCCATCAGCCTTTAAAAACGCTAATGTGTATCCTCACTTAAAAGCTGTTTCTCTAGACGATTGTCTCATGAGTAATTATAGGCCAATTTCCATATTATCCTCACTATCCAAACCGCTAGAAAAGCACATCCACAAAACAACACTAGAGCACTTAGTTCGCCACAAACTAATAATTGACAGTCAGTCAGGATTTCGGCCAAAATATTCTTGTCATACGGCCCTAACAAACATGATAGAAAACTGGCATCAAAATATTAACAACAATACTCTTATGTGGAGCGGTGTTTATAGACTTTAGAAAAGCGTTTGATATGATAGATCATAATATTCTAATTAAAAAATTAGAAACAATGAAAGTAAGCTTTAAAATAGTGACATTAATAAAATCATTTTTATTAGACAGAAAACAAATAGTATCACACAATAAATCTTTATCTCAAGCCATTACCATTGGATTACCGCAGGGATCTATTCTTGGCCCTCTGTTATTTGCCATTTATATAAACGATCTTCCCTTATATCTGTCGTCATCCTGCGATCTATTTGCAGATGACTGCACAGTATATACAAATGCTATTGATCGTATTGTGCTAGAATTATCATTGCAACAGGAAATAAATAGTGTAGTTAACTGGAGTCATACATACCACATGCAAATTAACATTTCTAAAACAAAATCTATGTTAATAGGAACCAGGCAAAAACTTCACACGCTAAACTCGCAGAGAACTCTACAGCTGCACATTGGTAGCATGCCTATAGAAAGTGTAACCGAGGATAAGGCACTGGGTCTTATCATAGATCAAAATCTAACCTTTAATTCACATGTTCATGCTCTCGTTAAACAAATAGCCAAAAAAGTATACCAACTTGCCAAAATTAAAAATGTCCTTGACGAAAACACAAGAAAGATATTCTATACTTCCCACATACAAACACATATTGATTATTGCTCCACAATCTGGGATGGATGTTCCAAATCAATAACAAAACGCCTATATTCACTCCAGAAAATGGCAGTGTGTTTAATTAATGGTGAAAAGCTCACCAACAATTCTAACCTACATAAATGACTACGGTTACTGCCACTCCACAAACGACTACTTTTTAATAAGGCCAAACATATTCACAAAATCCTATTTCAAAATGCTCCAAGCTACCTTTGGCCATTGTTTAAATATAACGCAAGACATAGCGAGTGACTAAATATACTTCATGTCCCTAAACCTAGGATAGACTTATATAAAACAAGCTTATCATACTCTGCCGCTCACTTGTGGAACAATCTTCCACAAGAAATCAAAGACACCACAAATCATTATACATACATTCGCAACCTGTTTGAACACTACCTCAGTACTGACTATATACCCCCATAAACAAAAACAAAAAAATACAATAATAATGGTAAATTATCTCAAACGACAACTAGCCAAAAAACATTCCCATATGTATGGCACGTTACACCTTCCTTAGGTATTTATAATGCCCATGTTAAACATTGCCTCAGTGATTGTTATTGATTATTTTTCATGCGTTATAATGCTATTGTTCTTTTGTTGTCAAAAATTTGCTTCATAAGTGGTTGAATGAAAGAGTGTATGAGAGGAAATTGTGAAGAAGGGCAGAATGTCAGACGGGCCTGCATGCCCAATTCTTAACCCTTTGAAAATAAAGATTTTCATTCATTCGTTCCTCCGTTCGTGATCCAGAGTTCGATCCTGGGTCCAGTCAGGGATATGCACTACTGACGAGCTCAAACGAGAGCGAAACTCAAGTTTAGTGCTTCCAATCAGACGTGGACAAGGCCCAAGGTTTGTACGGGAATACGATCAACATTGCCAGTAGTGGGTTGTGCTCAATCTTCAAACCTAAAATCCCGAAAGAATCAAATAAATCAATTTGATTATTGCTCACTGGACTTTAGACGCCTGGTGTGCCTTGCCAGATCAAGAAGACCTTATCATTTGGGATCACATCGATTGACGGATGTCAGTTGCTGCGATCGAGCAAAAGTTGAGTTATAGCCTACAATGGGTGACGTGATATTGTAGTATGATCTAGCGTGAGTCGCGGGGTCAGTGGTTGCACACCTGCTTCACATGCCAGTGATCCAGAGTTCGATTCCAGGTCCAGTCAGGGATATGCACTACTGACGAGCTCAAACGAGAGCGAAACTCGAGTCTAATGCTTCCAATCTGGCATGGACAAAGCCCAAGGTTCTTACCGGAATACAATCAGCATTGCCAGTAGTGGGTTGTGCTCAATCTTCAAATAAATCAGTCTCTGTAAGGTCCAGATTTTTAGATAAATCAACTTTGCAAGGTCAGATAACTGAATAAATCAATCTGTGTGAGGTGCAAATAATTAAATAAATCAGTTTCTGTGAGATCTAGAGGTTATGCTGATAATGTCATGAGCTCTGTCGGGTGAGGGTTCGACACCTGCTGTCATCATTTGCTAAGTGAGCCTATTCATCCTTACATTCAGACCTACAGAATGTGATGATTTTACACATCACAAACCTACACAATCTGATGGTCATACACATCACAGACCTACACAATGTGATGGTCATACACATCACAGACCTACACAATGTGATGGTCATACACATCACAGACCTACACAATGTGATGGTCATACACATCGCAGACCTACACAATGTGATGGTCATACACATCACAGACCTATAACAGCTTCCTGCTTTAGGAATGTGTATGTGTGTGTGAGGTCTATATAATTTAAATAAATCAATCTTTTAGCTTCAGATAATGTGATAAACCAATGTTAGTGAGTTCCTGATATTTCAGTAAACCATACTCTTAGTAACAATAATGTGTATATATTGTCTTTGCAATAAGTTAGTCTCTGGCACTTAAAGGTATGTGAAGGTTATCAGATTTTCATGTTCAGTTTATTCCCCCCGCCCTCCCCCCCCCAAGGTTTTCACTCACATCCGATTAAAATGATAAAACATAACAATTATTTTTCCCTGATAGATATTGATTGTCTCTTGATGAGTATTGATTGTCCGTAGATACATTTTGATTGTTCCCAGATACATATTAATTGCTCTGTGATAGGTATTGATTGTTCCCTGATATATTTTGATTGTTTCCTGATATGCATTGATTGTTCACTCATAAACTTTGTTTGCCTTCTGATAACTATTGATTGTCCTTTGATAATTATTGATTGTCTCCTAATAGATGTTGATTGTTCTCTGGTAAATATTGATTGTCTTCTGATAAATATTGGGTATCATTTAATATCCAGGATTTTTAACTTGACTTCTTTCTTGATCTGATAGTTATTGTCTTAAAAATGTATTATCAAAGTAGTTGCCTCTGATACAAATTGATTGTTGTAGCTCAGTTTTGTAGATAGAATAACTGATGAATGAGTTTTTGATTCATGACACAATCACCCACATTTCCTTCACCACCCAGCCAAGCACACATCCCCCAACTACACATCCTCCACCCATAAACACACATCTCCACATCAACCCACACATCCCACACCTATCTAAACACACCTGCCCCACCCACACATCCCCCACCCACACACATCCCACCCATACACATACACACCCATAATATACACACATCCCCACCCACCCACACACACATCCCCCCAACCACACATCCACCACCCACACACACCCCACCCATACACACACAGCCACACCCATAATATACACACATCCCCACCCACACACCCAATTCCCACCCACCAACACATACCCCATTTACCCACACATACACTTCCCACCCACACACACATCTCTGACCCACCCACACATCCATCCCCCAAACACACACATGCCCACACACATACCCCCACACACATGTATCCCCCACACACATGCATCCCCCACCCACACACACATCTCCCTGTCAACCCATACATCCCACACCTACCCACACACACTTACCGCACCCATCCACACATCCCCACTTACACACATTCCCCCACCCACAGTATCTCCCCCACCCACTCACACATCCCACACCCACACACACATCCCTCCACACACATGCACCCACACACGCATCCCCCACCCACACACGCACATCCCCCACCACACACAATTCCTCCACCTCACACCTATCCCCCAACCTACACACACATCTTCCCACACCCCGACACTTACTCCCACAACACACACATTCCCACAAACACACACACACACACACACATCCTTACATCTAGCACATACATGATGCCTCACATAATCACTGAAACTAATATGAACAAACTTCCACACTTTACACACCCATGACTATCATGAGCATCATCACACAAAATAAATTAAAATTGGGAGAGGGGGGGGGGGGGGGGGGGGGGGGGGGGGGGGGGATTGGAAAAAAATGTGAAAATGACCAAAATATGTTATACATTAAAACATAGTGATGCAATTTAATAAGATAATTCATGGAATTGACTAAACATGATGAAATAAGCAGTGTATATCAATCAATCAATACATGTGCCATGCCAGAAAGCCGTGGGCGGTCATGACTCGCCATCTCACTCGATCACCAGTGTCGTGGATCAGCTCAGTGTTCCTGTCTCGCCCATGCCATGTGGCCAAGCCATCCAGGTATTTTTCCTCTCAGGTCTTCCTCTTGGTCTGTTCCCCCGATCTTGCCAGTTGTCACTAAGTTCTCCAATCCATTTCTTCTCATAACATGACCAAAAAATTTTGACTGTCTACGTCTAATTTCTCTAATAAGTTTACGATGTTCATTTGTCTCCTGTAGTACTTGGTCACTGGTTTTTCTGTCTGTCCATGGTATTCTTTGCATTTTCCTCAGAAACCACATTTCTGCAGCCATCAGATGCTTTTCAGCTTGACTGCTCATTGTCCAAGTTTCACATCCATACAAAAGAACAGGCTCTATGTATATAGTACATGTTTAATTCAAGTGACAGTAAAAATGCTAATATGGAAGATGAGGATGCAGAAAAAATATGGATTTTTGGAAGGTTTATGGAATCTTGTGTCTATCAAGGTGAAGTTAGTGTGGAGACTTCCTTCCTGGCCAGGTACCAAAGTGCCATCTCTATGATGGCTGTGTTGCATGGCTCTCCTACCCTCTCCAAGTTCAGAAACCAGATAGGCGTGCAGGACCAGTATTGGAACTTCACATCTGCGGAGAGACATATTAAGATGCAATCAAGTCACGATTCAGCACGAGTGTTAGGAATTTCATTGTCAACAGACTCCCTCCTAGTGCCCAGAGAGATTCCAAACAAATCTGGCATGCTTCCAGCAAAGAGACGCAGACTTGATACTATAACCCTCAACAGCAAACAAAGTAAGGATACAACATATTGTTACTGGCAGTGTTAAAACTTGGTGGGTAGATTCCAGAAATCAAGAAATGAGGGAAAGATGCTGATGCTGGGTAGGGCGCTTATTGAGAGAACCTGAGATTACTATAACTAGAAAGTCCTTTCACTGGAACCACGGGGCAAATAAAACAAAGGGATATCTAAAAATATGGAGATGAGAACTAGAAACAGCGGAAAATAATATGGAGAGGACATGGAGCAAACTGTAAGAGGTAACAAAAGATAGGACGGCGAGTGTTAGTTGGTGCAGGGCCTGTGCTCTACCAGGGAATAATGAACAGAAGAAGAGTAAGATAGATGGAATGATATTGTTCTTGTTTTGTTTATATTGACATTTTCACTTTCCCAGTGCCAAAGGGAACTGTGACATATGCACGGCAGTATGTGCCAGGTGAAATTGACTGGCCAAAGATGTCTAAGACACTTAACCGCCTTCATGTGTCAACAACAGGCACAATCGAGGACGATGGCTGGGGAATGCTGCAGGTAAGTAAATGCTTCTTCTGAATCAATTTATAGTTTTATATAATAAATAGCTTAGGTTGAGAGCCCGCAATGAAACAATACAAAGTCTTTATAAAACAATTAAGTGACCTTCTTATGAACGTTGAGGCTTTTTTTTGCCCTCGCTCGCTCGCTTTGAACTCAAGTGTAGTCCATACACACTACTCTTAGTAGTGCTGGACTGATTTTGTGTGTGGATTAGCTTTCCCTATTAACAGTGTCCCTCGCCATCAAGCGAACCCAGTCCAACTTCAAAAGTTCTTGTAATTTATGTCCCCAAGTCACAAACAATAGGTCAACATTTCTTCTTCTTTTTCTGCATTCATCCAGAGTGTTTTTTTTTCAGACGTAGTTGCCTTGTGCCTGTTTTACAGCAAAGCTGCAATATTTGCACCTTTAGTTTGACACATCCGACTTCTGCGTGCGTTTGTTGTCCGGTTAACCTTCCCTGGTGTCCAACATTTTAGCCCAACTGTCTGGTGTAGGGGTTCAACCCCTTACCTCGGCATCAATACACTATGTTTAAAAACACGCATTTCTATCCATTCGGCCATGCTTACCTGTGCTTTTCAGATGATTTGTTAAATGACCAAGATGCACACTGGTAGGTTGCCACAGGAAGTATGCATGCTCTCCATTCTCTTTACTTTTCTTATTCTGTCTGTTTCAGCTCTTAAAGGCTGTAATTGTTTTATTCTTTGTAGAGCTATCCTGGAAATAAACAAATTAATATTCCAGATTTATGTGTCCAATCCTGAAAATAAACAAAAATTCAGATTTATATATACAGTTCTGGAAATAAAAACATATTCAAGATTGTTTATGTCCAATTCTGAAAATAAACAATTAATCCAGATTTATGTGTCTGATCCTGGAAATGAACAAATTTTCCAGATTTATATGCCCAATTGGAAAAGTAAGGATATTTATGCACAAATGTGTCAGTGTGTCTCCAGCAGATCTGTCACAGGTGGCACTGTTACTTTCACTGAAATACTCTTCTAGTCCAATAATGACCCTAATTGTGCCAAAAAAGAGTCACTTTGAGCTCAAGCTACAGGAAAGAATACTTTAGTAAAGATGAAGTGATGCAAGCCAACAAAACTACAACAACAAAACTACAACAACAAAATCTACAACAACAAAAACTACAACAACAAAAAAACACAACATATCCTGCCAAGGTTGCAGATACAGGAAAAAGTCAGGTGAGTGTGTCAATCAACAGAATATCCCAAGTTATGTGTGAGTGTTCATCAACAAAATATCCCAAGTTATGTGAAATACCACACAGGTGCTTGAATGAGAAGGTGACAGGTTTGGCAGGAAGATTAAAAGACAGAGAATGGGGGTAGGGGGTTGGGGCTGTGGTAGCTTAATGGCCAGACACTCATCTGCTGATCCGATAGTCATGGTTCGGTCTTCATTGGGCTCGAAGATCAGCCCATCCTAAAGTGGGTACCAGAAAATGCCTTGGGAAGTGCCGATTGATCTATAAAAATGGGTGTCTGGCACCATATGCCTAATGCACCTTAAGGTATGTAAAAGGATCCCTTTTTTTCACAGAATATGAGGGAGAGGCTATACATGGTATGTCGTCCTGTAATTGAAAAAGTACCATGTTTGAATTTAGCTAATAGGACAATGGGGGGCTAGCAAGGGGGCTGAGTGGTCTCGAGGTATGGTGTCCGCCTCGAGTGCTGGAGGTCCCGGGTTCAACCCTCGATGAGGACCGCCCGGGATTTTTTCACGTGGACTTCTAGTAACACAATTTCCCATGGTCTCTGGGTAGTGAGATCGGACACCCGTGTGTATTGTTGCGCACGCAAAAAAAACCTTGGCAGTTTGAAATCGAAAAAGAGTAGCTTAACGGCGCTGCCCGGGCAAAATTTCTAGTTAAAAATCTACCCAAAGTATTTCAAGATCCTCGTCGGTGCTACGGAGTTCATGCACTGAGCTGAGTTTCTCTGGACTCAGGCTTAAGTTAGGAGAAGAACGGAGCACTTATCGGTTACACCCATGTGCCATGATGTTGATCCGTCGACTAAACTAAACTAAACTAAGAGGACAATATCATTTCATTTTTAAGAGGAACCAGATGATGTAATCTTTTAATCTTTGCCTTTGATCATTGGTTAGTCCATTGGATGCCTAACCTTTTCAGATGAGGGTGAGATATAGGTCCCATGTTTACATTAAAAATCCCTCTGCAGTAAATGTGGGCTGAATAGGATGTTGTCCTAGGAATGTTGTAAAACATAAAACCTACTGTTAAGAAGTTAGTAGCTTGTCCTCTAAAAAATGTTGCAATCAATCTCAGCATGTGTTGGCCATTGGTCATTTACTAGGCAGTTTTAGTTCAGTAGTTTGCCATTGCTTTTTTTAATGTTCAGTGTCTAATACCATTGAAATTAGCGCAAAGCAGTTTGCTTCCAATTTGGCATGCGGCTGATTTCGAGCCCTGGACTTGGTGTATTAGTGAATGTTGAATTGTATCACTGTCCCCTAAACCACAGTGAATGTTGAATTGTATCACTGTCCCCTAAACCACAGCATCGGTTGAAACCTACAGGTAGCAGAATGTTTATGGTATGTGTTGAAGGAGGAAAGCAAACATGCCCCTCAGTGAACCTGTCCTGGAGTTGGATTTATCAGCATAAAGGAATACATATCACAGCTTTGCTGTAAGTGAACTCTTTATAGAGTCAACATTCTTTTTTTAGGGCAAGTGAAAAATAGGAAAATTCAAGGTAGTTTTATTGTTTATGTTGTTACATGTAACATCATGTACTATTTATATATTTATAGACAAGTGCTATTCTTTTGTGTGTGTGTCTATCAAGCCTGTGTCCTTAGTACTCTTCTTTATGGCAGTGAAACCTGGTCAACTTACTCACACCAAGAGAAACATTTAAACAGCTGTGGCGTCTGCGAAGTGGCAAAGCAAAATCACAAATACTGAAGTATTGGAAATATCAGTTATTCTGCCTTTTTGAAGCACAATGTAACATACTATCGTCTGTCACGACGGCAAGGTGCCATGAATATTCTTGTTAAGATATTTCTTCATCAATATCCCTACACCAACATTAACATCAATACCCCTACACCAACATTAAACATCAATACCCCTACAACCAACATTAACATCAATACCCCTACACCAACATTAAGTTGGACCTAAATGTTGACTTCTCGTTCAGAAAGCAATGGCAGATTAAACATATCATTGCCTTGAAATTCAGTCTGGGGTTGATTGCAGTGTCATGTAAAGGACATACAACATTTGTAAAAATCAATAACAACTCTGGGCACCTAAAACCTATAGAAGAAATGTTATCAGTCTGTCTCCTACCGTCAGAGGGTTAACTTGTGGCACCCCTGTTGACTCCCGTCGTCAATTACTTATAACCTGTAAGTGCTGCCATTTGCTTGGATTCCAAGACCAGTTAAGGCCAGGGATGGTGTTATACCTCTCCATAGCAAAAGCCTGGGCTGAATTGTAGTGATCATGTGTTGCCCATGCAGCATGATCCCTTTCTCGATCTGCCTAGTTTACTCCAAAGGAAAGATAACTCCAATACATCTGGAACAAGACAAGCTGCAGAGCTGCCAGATCAGCAAAGCAAAGCTCTAACTGTCAGAGCTTTGATTCTAGACTAGTTGCCAGCCCAGGCTTAGGGAATGGTCTGCACTTCTGCAACATTTAGTCTTTAGGTTGCAACTTATCACACTAGGATAAAGCTTGTACCCTCCCAGTTGCGCTCCTCTGCCCGAAGCCGTTGGAGCAATGATGTTGGGTTACACATATTGGATAAATATAATTGGCACAACTTAAGTAACAAAACTTGGATAAATATAAATGGTACAATTTAAGTAATAAAACTTGGATGATACAATAAATGATACAACTTATGAAACAAATACCATGGTTAATGAGGCACATGTCAGAGCTCCATATCCCGACACCATGAGGCAAACAGGAAAAGAGAAGAAAAACAACAAATTAGGTATGGCTTGAGCAAATTTTTCTTCCAAAACTGAGAACCGGAGAAACAAGTTTGGGAGTCTCAAACACATGGCCATGATGACATTATTTTATGCACATATTTGTGTCTGGGAGCTGTGATAGGGCAGTGGCTAGCACGCTTGTCAACCGGCCTTGTGTTCAAACCCCATTGAGGCAGGGCTTCTATTCAAATGGACTTGCTCTCCCAGGTCAACCCAGCCTAAAATGTTACCAGGGAATGCTCCGGGACATTAAGACAGCAGGCATGATACTGACCACATCACTCATCAAGTGTTGATGGGACTGTACAGATATGGAGCCAATATCATATACTTAATACACCCCAAGGTATGGGCAAGAGTCTTTTCTTTTCTGCCTTTACTTTACATACTTTTGTCAATTTTTATTTTTACTCACTCGCTTTGAACTCAAGCTTAGTCCATACACACTACTTCTAGTAATGCTGGACTGAATTTTGCATGTGGATTAGCTTTCTCTATTAACAGTGTCCCTCACAATCAGACGAACCCACTCCGACTGCAGAGATACTTGTAATTTACGTCCCCGAGTCAGGGACGAGAGAACAACATTTTAGTCAATTGTCTGGTGTGGATATCGAACCCCTTACCTCAGCATCAGCACACCGGATGGTTAAGAATATGCATTCTTATCCATTCGGCCATGCTGACCTACACTGTTGTCAGTGTTCTTGAGTGCTTATTTCCATGTGTGTATTATGTAACTGTTTTGACAGGCTGACTTTGCCAACAAGTATGTTGGTGGAGGTGTGTTGGGGCACGGCTTGGTACAGGAAGAGATTCGTTTTGTTATCTGCCCGGAGATGATCTTATCGCGGCTCTTCACGGAGGTGTTGGGAGATAAAGAAGTTCTTATCATGACAGGTAAAACAGTTTGTGCTTGTGCATAGTTTTGTGTCTGTTGCTGCTTATAAAGTTAGTTGCATATCCTTTACGGACGTAGCAGCCAACCCCAGCATTTTTTGGATGTTCTTGATTCCTGGACAAGTTTACCATTCTTTTTTGAATGACCGGCACCCATACCGTTTCATAAAAAGCCAACACAGCTGTGTTTTGAATGCGGTATGCCCCTCTGCCGTGCGTCCACCTTGACGAGGTAGAGGGGCTTGAGCGTTCCAATGACCCCAAGAGCTATGCCGACGGTAGCACAGCTACTGGTAGGGTCACCCATGTCGGACAGGTCAAGGGAGAGGGACCAGACGAAGTGACGCACAAACCTGCTGCCTTGTAGGTAGACTGGGGACAGTCAAAGGCTAGGGAAAGCATCCCGAACAAATGCTTGTCGAAATCGGATGTACTGAGCCACAGGCTTGACAAAGAAGTGCAACGTAACTTTATCATTTCATGATGCCACAGATGAAAATTAATCGTTATGGTGCTAATCCCGTGAAGTCCCATCAGGCGGTGATAGTGCCGGGCCCCCTGCCTCGAGGGGGTCCACCCATGACTACTGGTGGTCACCTTCCCCTGTGCTGTGGAGTCAAGGCACAGAGGAGTAGGTTAAGAGCTATTGACCAAACACCCCGGACACTCAACATACTACAATGGAATGCAGAAGGAGTTTATAACAAGAAAGCCTCCCTAACACAGCATCTTCATAAAGATAGAATAGATGTGGCATGCATTCAAGAGACACACCTCAATGCCAATCGCACATTTTCAGTCGAGGGATATCAGGCCACACGTTTCGACCGCGAAGGACACAAAGGAGGAGTTGTAATACTTACACGAAATACAATACCTTGCAGCGAAGTATCTGTGATCTCTGACAACCAAACGGAAATTATAGGTGTTGATATAATGATAAAGGACGTGAAAATAAGAATTTACAATCTATATAGCCCGGCAGATAAGGATCTTACACTCTCAAACATGGAAATAACTGACACAAATTGCATTGTTGTCGGAGACTTTAATAGCCGTTCAGAAAGATGGGGATACCCAGATACTGACAAAAGAGGAGATGAAGTGGAGGACTGGGAAATAGACTCAAATCTCCATCTACTTAACAAAGCGGATGACACACCGAGCTTCTACTCCAGAAGATGGATTACCACTTCTACTCCAGACTTAACTTTCTGCACAGGAGACATCCTCCACAAAATCGATCGCCATGTGCTGGACCAATTAGCAGGTAGTGACCACAGACCAATCAAGCTTGTAATAAATATGGAGTATGTTCCACAGGAGCAAAAGCCTTTGCCCCGTTGGAATTACAAACGAGCAGATTGGGACAGATTTGCCATACTAACAGACAAATATTGTGAAAACGTAAATACACGATATGGCAACATGAAGCAAATGGTGGAAAGTCTAAATAGAGCAATAATACAGGCGGCCACTGAGTCTATTCCAAGAGGAGCAAGGAAAAATTACAAACCATACTGGACTGAAGAACTACAATTTTTGGAGGACAAAGTTGAAGATGCTAGGAAGACCGCAGAGAGAGAACAAACAACTGAAGCGAACATCTCTCTCAAAGCCATCTCAGCAAAATATAAAAGAACAGTAAATCAAACAACAAGAGGTTGTTGGAGGAAAAAAACAGAAAACCTGAATTTTGACAGGGATGGAAACAAACTATGGAAACTAGTGAAAGCCATGAACAATGAAGGACCTAGAAACAAACAAATAACAATTAAACAAGGAAATGCCTTGCTTACAGGAAAAAAGGCTGCAAATGCACTAATGGAACACTATGCCAGTGCAAACCACATTGATATTACAGCCGAACAGAAGAAAGCAATCAAAGATAAACAGATACATCATACATATACAGAGACAGCAGCAGAATATATGATGGCAAATCTAACAATGGAAGAAATGGAACAGGCAATGAATACCCTAAAAAAGAAGACATCACCAGGAAAGGATGGAATCACAAATGAAATGCTAATAGGACTAGGCACTAAGCCAAAAAAGAAACTACTAGCAGTCCTAAATTACAGCTGGAAGAGGGGAATAGTCCCACAGGCATGGAAGGAAGCTATACTAATACCAGTCCCAAAGAAAGGAAAAGACCTGGAAGAACCAAATGGCTATCGACCTATCAGTCTTCTTAGCTGTGTAGGAAAATTAATGGAACGCATTATCAATGGCAGGCTAACATGGCATCTGGAAGAAAACCAACTCTTAACACCTCACCAAGCAGGATTCAGAAAGTACAGATCTACTGAAGATCAAATAACATATATAGCTCAGGAAATAGAGGATGCCTTCCAAGAGAAAAAGCACACACTAGCAGTCTGGATAGATTTAGAAAAAGCATTTGATAAAGTATGGAAGGAAGGACTGAAAGTAAAACTGCAAAAAATGCATGTTTGCGGGAAAATGTACAAATGGATCAGCCACTACCTTGAGAACAGAACTTGCCAGGACAAAAGTACAAGGACAAACCAGCAAAATGATGCTGTTGGAGCAAGGTGTCCCCCAAGGAGGAGTCCTTTCACCAACATTATTCCTAGCATATATAAACGACATCACGGAAAATTTTCCAGCCAGAGTACACACATCATCCTTTGCAGATGATCTAGCCATATGGACATCTGAAGAATATATTAGTACAGCTAACAGCAGAATACAGCAAGCCCTATTAGCACTAGAGGACTGGTCAAAATCATGGCTAGTGAAGATAAGTGAGGAGAAAACAACATGCACAGTGTTCTCCCTCTCAACTAAAACTCAGCAACCTAAGCTGGTATTGAATGGAAAAATATTGCGCCATGAAGAAAATCCAAACTATCTAGGAGTCACCTTTGATCGTCGCCTGACATGGAAGACACAGGTTGAGAAAAATCGAACAAGAGCAAGGCAAAGAATGGCAATCATGAAAAAGCTTGCTGGTACAACATGGGGAGCAGATGAGAAAGTTCTCAAGAAGTTATATACTGGGCGGGTGAGGCCAGTACTGGAATATGGCATTGCAGCTTGGGCAACAGCAGCTAAGTCAAACTTTAACAAAATAAGTAGAGTCCAAAATCAAGGAATGCGAATCATAACTGGAAGCCTGAAGACAACGCCTATTAATGAATTAGAAAAGATCACTTGTTTACAACCAATGCAGGATAGAAGAGATAGCAGAGCCCAGCAACAAGCAGAAAAATTTAGAAGATTGACAGACCACCCTATGTACAACAGATTTAATGGTTTTGGAAAGGGAAGACTGAAGCGTAGCAACTTTGTAGAAACTGCAAAACGAAGGATTAGGTCAGATCCTATTCTTAACATATCAACAGTCAAGCCCATACACAATGCACACAAGTTCCCAGCTTGGAGACAGCAGCAACTGCCTGAGATGATAGAAAACATTCCTGGTATTGAGAAAAAGAACACTCAGCATGAAACCGAAAGAAGAGAAATAACCCTAAACTACATAAAAGAACATTACCCAAGCAGGAATTGGACCCATGCATATACAGATGGATCAGCCAAAAATTCAATAGAGAATGGAGGAGGAGGAATTCTCCTAAATTTAAAAAATGGAGCGAAAAAAACACATTCAATGGCAACTGGAAAATTTTCAAGTAACTTCAAAGCGGAGGTAGAGGCTCTGAAAACTGCAGCAGAAATGCTCCTGATGGAGGAAAATAAAGAGAAGCAAATAGCTATCTTCACAGATGCAAAGTCAGCTGTCTCAATACTGAAGAGCAATAACAGCACAGAACTAACTGACCTAAGAGCAGCACTCCATGGTCTATGCCAGAAATCCAAAAAAGTTGTAATACAGTGGATCCCATCACATTGCAGTATACCTGGAAACGAAGAGGCTGACAGACTGGCAAAAGAGGGCGGACGACTACCACAGCCTGACATAGACATAACCTATAATGAGGCAAAGAGGTTGATAAAAAGCACTTATAGAACCAAATGGGAATCAGAGCATCCAGGCCAATCAGAAGGATGATGCATATTACAAACTCGACCGAAGAGAACAAGTAGCAATCTTCAGACTCCGCACAGGACATAACAGGCTGAAATACCACTTGTTCAATAAACTAAAGATAGGAGATACCGATGAATGTAATTGTAGAACTGGAAAAATGACAGCAAAACATTTGCTGCAGGATTGCCCAACGTATGCAGAACAGAGAAAGATATTTTGGCCCACACCTGCTTCATTTGAGGACAAGCTCTATGGAGATATCAACAAGCTAAAGTTGACCGCAGATTACTTTAACTATATACAGGTTGACATTTAAAGGTGCATGAAGACCCAGAGGCATGAAATGGAATATTGCTTGGATAGCAAATCCATTACGTGGAAAGTCCAAATCAAAAGCCCATTGTGTGGGCTTCATAAAAGGTGGAAAAGTGTCCTAGTGGCACGAAATGGAATATTGCTTGGATAGCAAATCCATTACGTGGAAAGTCCGAATCAAAAGCTCACTGTGTGGATGTCATCTGCAGACTGCATACTTCTGGTTTCCGGAAGAACAGCCTATGGTGAACGGAAGGCCCCAATATACGGAAGTGAGGCTAAGCAGCCATGTGCAGGACGTGACGATTCCTTGGGTGAGCCCAGTACCAGAGCGCTATGTATCGGCTCTGCAAGTATGGAAGCCTCCTTGGATGGCGGGGAATGCCCATGGTCTGCCCCTGCCTTCCCTTGAGGGCTGACCAGGATCTTTGGCTATTCTATATGGACCAGCTGGGATGGAGGATAACACCACAACAGTGAGAGTCAAACGTCCTAAGAAACCCCCGGGAAGGTTAACCCGGTCAACAAATGCCCGCAGAAGTCGGATGTGTCGGCCTAACGGCGCAAGAACGCAGCTCTGCTGTAAACAGGCACAACGCAATCACATCCGGAAAAAAACTCCGGATGAACGAAGAAGAAGAATGCGGTATGCAGGATACGAAACGGTCCAACCCGTTCGCCACGGAGCCGGCTTGCTTCTTATACCCAATCCTGTTTAGTGTTGGTCAGCATGTTGGTCCCCCAGCTACCTTTAATTTTATATGCAGATGTTTCTTCATGCCAATGTATAAAGCTGTTTAACATCTTCTCTCTAGGTCTTCCTCTGAATTCTCCTTTTTCTCTCTTTTTCCCTCCATATACCCATCAAGTATCAAGTCCTTCTTTTCCTTAATGGTCACTTCACCTCATAACGCTGCCTATTTAGTGTTCGCAAAGTTTTATCATTTTAAATGCACAAGTACAGAAACTTTTCTTCTTTTTTTTTTGCATATCCCTTACAGGGCATTGCAGTCAACACCAGCATTTTTCAGCTGCTGTTGATGTACTAGGCAAGTTTTACGTTCAGTAGTTTGCCATTGCTTTCTGAACGACCGGCTCACATACCCCCGTACGTTACCAGCGCAGCATGAACCGCTGCCGATTCTCACAGCTGCTGTTTTCCCCACGTGGATATACGGGATTACGAACAATGTCGTTAACCCCTTTGGCCAGGGAGTCTAGGATTGTCATGGCAAGAGAAAAAGAAGATGCTACAAAAGCAATTGCACCACACAAGATTGAAGGAACATTGGAGACTAGATTTACTCTGAGCTAAAGAAAATTCCTGAGAACAGAGGTATGTGAAGTCATAGGATCAAAAGCTTTCAACACCAGTGTTTGGACTAATTATAGCCTGATGACTGTGATATCATTTGAAATTTCCTTGGTACCTTATTGCCATAGAATTATCTTCAATGTTTGATGTTAACAGCATGGTTCATGGTGAAAGCATCGCCCATTAGGGATACATGATTGATCAACGTCAATGAGCAAGAAGAGAACCAATGTTACTGCTAATGTTATGTTATTATGTTACAGTTTGTCCAGACTTGTGCAGATAATCATGAGTTAATCAGTACTGGACCCTAAATCAGTCTTATCATAACAGCATTGTCATGGAATCAGTCAACAGGAGCCGTATGGAGTGCTTTAAAGCAGGCTGCAAGCTGGGAGTTAACATATATAGCTCACATGCTCAAGATAGAGGGGAAACCCCCACAGGAGCTGGATAGTTGTAGTCAGTAGTCTGGTATCAGTGAGGTCAAGGATAATAATGATGTGGAGAGCATTATCAACAAACAGTCACAAATATACAAAGGAGAAGAGTCTCCTCCATAGACTAGTAAAGAAACGAGCCACAATTATCTACGAATTATAAGTATCTATAATACCTGACCCCTGCCAAAATTATAATTGGCCCAAATTAAACTGAAATGTTAAGTCAGCAATGCAGGCATTTGTTGACAATCTGTTAATTGACAATTGACATTTCTATTTGGGGAAGCGGGGAGATTTCTATTGCATGTGGATTAGCTTTCCCTTTTAACAGTGTCTCTCGCCATCAGGCAAACCAACTCCGACTTCTGAGGTACTTGTAATTTACATCCTCAAGTCAAGGACGAGAAGTAAACATTTTAGTCCAACTGATCCATGTAGGGGTTGAATCCACTCACTGTCTTGCCATCAGAGCACCAGAAGTTTAAGAGCAAGTGTTCTTATCTATTCGATCATGCCGACCTCTAAAATATTTTTTTTCCACAACATAATTTACGTTTCGTGTAGATGCCGATGCATCTTTTATGTCCTTTTGTAGGTTGCGAAAGATTCAGTAAATATGAGGGTTACTCCAGAACTTTCAAGTACAGTGGAGACTATGTTGATACCACAGAAAGGTTGTAATTGTGTCGTTGAGACTTTAGTTGATTGTTATGATGTTCCAGTGTTTTCTGTTTCTTCTTCCTTTAGCAGACACAGTAATGTTCCTATATCTTCTGCTTCTTATTCCTTTAGTAGACACTATAATGTTCCTATATCTTCTGCTTCTTATTCCTTTAGTAGACACTATAATGTCCCTATATCTTCTGTTTCTTATTCCTTTAGTAGACACTATAATGTTCCTATATCTTCTGCTTCTTATTCCTTTAGCAGACACTATAATGTTCCTATATCTTCTGCTTCTTATTCCTTTAGTAGACACTATAATGTTCCTATATGTTCTGCTTCTTATTCCTTTAGTAGACACTATAATGTTCCTATATCTTCTGCTTCTTATTCCTTTAGTAGACACTATAATGTTCCTATATCTTCTGCTTTTTATTCCTTTAGTAGACACTATAATGTTCCTATATCTTCTGCTTCTTATTCCTTTAGTAGACACTATAATGTTCCTATATCTTCTGCTTCTTCTACCTTTTGTAGACACTATAATGTTCCTATATCTTATACTTCTTATTCCTTTAGTCGACACTATAATGTTCCTATATCTTATACTTCTTCTATCTTTAGCAGACACTATAATGTTCCTATATCTTATACTTCTTATTCCTCTAGTAGACACTATAATGTTCCTATATCTTATACTTCTTATTCCTCTAGTAGACACTATAATGTTCCTATATCTTATACTTCTTATTCCTTTAGTAGACACTATAATGTTCCTATATCTTCTGCTTCTTCTACCTTTAGTAGACACTATAATGTTCCTATATCTGTAGCGTAGCGTCAGCTACGATGATAAGGAATTTATCAAAGTGCTGTGGATAGACTTTCTACGAATAGAAAAATAGGTCACTGGAGAAGACAAGACTGAATAGCTCGTAATTCTAGGCGGAATAAAGGTCCCAGAACAAGTCTAATCTTCTGACAGTGTTCAGGCAGACAGGAATGGCGTACAACTATACTGGTTTGATACAGACAGTCTGCCAAGGTTGTCTAGCTACGTTGCCTGAAATAAAACAAAGCTCGAGCCCCCAACTCTAATCCCTCTCACCGACACGGAGAAAGACAGAGTAAAATATATAACAGAGACAAACTTTCGTAACTTCTCACTCTACTATGACTAAGGGTACTAATTAAGGTAACAACTAGCGGTTGTAAATTTTAGAGACTACAAATGTTATAGTTTAATCATTGACATGGCCTGACAAAGCTGGTATTATTTGCATGTAGATGGTGGTGGTGGTGGTGGCCAACGGTAAGTTTGGCCACTTATCTTCTGGTTCTCCGGCTTACACAGTGCGTGTAAACTCTATTTAGTAGGCATAAGTGAGATGGTGAGTGATGCTCCACAATGAGTGAGTCACACAGGTTGGTGCATCTAAAGCTGGGCGCTGAAGGTGTCAAATCTGTGAAATATAGTGAGAGTACGTGACTCTTCTGTCGAGACATCTGTAAGCATCGACCCTGGATTGTTCCTGATGGCCAATAACATCTCATACAAAATTGCAGAAACAAAATAGCATGAGCTATCTGTCCCTGCTCCCTATAATTCCCTATCCTAGGATAAATAGTAAAATCACTGACTTAAGGAAAACAGCTAAATAAAATCATTCTATGTTTCCTTACAAGTGAATATAATAATTATTCAGTAATAATTAAACATATCATCATATAATGCATATCATAATTATATTATTAAAATACAATAATTACAAAGTAATCTAGAGGTAGATACATATAGAATCTATTAAACAGATTACATATTATAGATATTTATGTTCAAATTCTGAAGCTATATTTCTAGCATATAATTAATAATGATTCTATATATCGTATATTTTAAAATACACACAATTTATGAAATTATCATAACAGAATAAGATAGGCTGAAAGTTAATGGAGTGGCAGACAAGAACAGGACTGCGAATTGGTGAGAAATCACCGATAAGAATTAACGAACATGCCTAGGATTTACCACGCTAGTATTTGACATTCGTACGTGTTTAGTAAGATTTCCTATTTTCACGGCATCGAAATATTCATTATTATCTCTAAGTATTCGCAATCACTATCACATCCTTGAAATATCACCACTATAAACTGCCTCATGTTATTTCCTACTCTAACTGCTCGATTAGTATGGCCTAGTCTACTGCTATACGGACTAATCGATAATTTGGTTTCTATCCGACTTTATCAAGTTTACAACTATCTCACATCGTGTACACCTCTCTAAACCTCATGTAAAGGTAATTTTCTACACAGTTATGTTTTACCCTTTTCCCTGTGTGCTTAGTAAACTACCTGTACGAAGTATAATATAAGCGATCGAGTTTAGTCGGTAAAATAATTATTATGGTTAATATTTAGGTAAAATAACCTATTATCGGCGGTTTCCAACTTTAACTACACACGGAAATCTCGGGCGCACACGGCAATATATTATATTGATACACATAACTATTCCTTACCCTTCTAATCTACTGACCGAACTTGTCAGGTACAAAAACTTTGCTCTAGGTATCTCTCTAATATATTGTAAATATATTTATGGCCGTAATACGTGCCAAAGATAAAACTCTTAACACTTTATAAGTATTTTATAGAGCCTAGCGACTAGCAGATGTTTTGGCACCGACGTCTAGATTGCGAAAGAACGATTTTAGTATTTTTCTCCTGACCGGAAGTGGTCGTGCCAGGGAGTTCGTTTCCTTTAATTTATCCGACCAAATTGTGCAATAGTCGTAGCCAAATTTGTAGATTTGGCTGGGTACACTACTTTGTAAATTCAGCCTCTCCTCCAATCCTACTATAACGTATTATTTCATATTAAACTAATAACGTCAATTAGCAGTAGATTTATTCTATAGACATGGACTATTTATACATAGACAAATAGGAATAAAAACGCAATTAAATTCTTCTATAATTACATAAGGGGTTTACAAGGATTCTTCCCCAATTTAAGCAAAAGATGATGGGGAAGCTGGAGACTTCGTCACAATATCTTATACTTCTTATTCCTCTAGTAGACACTATAATGTTCCTATATCTTCTGCTTCTTATTCCTTTAGTAGACACTATAATGTTCCTATTTCTTATGCTTCTTATTCCTTTAGTAGACACTATAATGTTCCTATATCTTCTGCTTCTTATTCCTCTAGTAGACACTATAATGTTCCTATATCTTCTGCTTCTTCTACCTTTAGTAGACACTATAATGTTCCTATATCTTCTGCTTCTTCTACCTTTAGCAGACACTATAATGTTCCTATATCTTCTGCTTCTTATTCCTCTAGTAGGCACTATAATGTTCCTATATCTTCTGCTTCTTCTACCTTTAGTAGACACTATAATGTTCCTATATCTTATACTTCTTATTCCTCTAGTAGACACTATAATGTTCCTATATCTTCTGCTTCTTCTACCTTTAGCAGACACTATAATGTTCCTATATCTTCTGCTTCTTATTCCTCTAGTAGACACTATAATGTTCCTATATCTTCTGCTTCTTCTACCTTTAGTAGACACTATAATGTTCCTATATCTTCTGCTTCTTCTACCTTTAGTAGACACTATAATGTTCCTATATCTTCTGTTTCTTCTACCTTTAGTAGACACTATAATGTTCCTATATCTTCTGCTTCTTATTCCTTTAGCAGACACTATAATGTTCCTATATCTTCTGCTTCTTATTCCTTTAGTAGACACTATAATGTTCATATATCTTCTGTTTCTTATTCCTCTAGTAGACACTATAATGTTCCTATACCTTATACTTCTTCTACCTTTAGCAGACACTATAATGTTCCTATATCTTCTGCTTCTTATTCCTTTAGTAGACACTATAATGTTCCTATATCTTCTGTTTCTTATTCCTCTAGTAGACACTATAATGTTCCTATATCTTCTGCTTCTTCTACCTTTAGCAGACACTATAATGTTCCTATATCTTCTGCTTCTTCTACCTTTAGCAGACACTATAATGTTCCTATATCTTCTGCTTCTTCTACCTTTAGCAGACACTATAATGTTCCTATATCTTCTGTTTCTTATTCCTCTAGTAGACACTATAATGTTCCTATATCTTCTGCTTCTTCTACCTTTAGCAGACACTATAATGTTCCTATATCTTCTGCTTCTTCTACCTTTAGCAGACACTTTAATGTTCCTATATCTTCTGCTTCTTCTACCTTTAGCAGACACTATAATGTTCCTATATCTTCTGCTTCTTATTCCTTTAGCAGACACTATAATGTTCCTATATCTTCTGCTTCTTATTCCTCTAGTAGACACTATAATGTTCCTATATCTTCTGCTTCTTCTACCTTTAGCAGACACTATAATGTTCCTATTCCTTTAGTAGACACTATAATGTTCCTATATCTTCTGCTTCTTCTACCTCTAATAGACACTATAATGTTCCTATATCTTCTGCTTCTTCTATCTTTAGTAGACACTATAATGTTCCTATATCTTCTGTTTCTTATTTCTTTAGTACACACTATAATGTTCCTATATCTTCTGCTTCTTCTACCTTTAGCAGACACTATAATGTCCCTATATCTTATACTTCTTATTCCTTTAGTAGACACTATAATGTTCCTATATCTTCTGCTTCTTCTACCTTTAGTAGACACTATAATGTCCCTATATCTTCTGCTTCTTCTACCTTTAGCAGACACTATAATGTTCCTATATCATCTGCTTCTTATTCCTTTAGTAGACACTATAATGTTCCTATATCTTCTGCTTCTTCTACCTTTAGTAGACACTATAATGTAATGTTCCTATATCTTATACTTCTTATTTCTGTAGTAGACACTATAATGTTCCTATATCTTATACTTCTCCTACCTTTAGCAGACACTATAATGTTCCTATATCTTATACTTCTTATTCCTCTAGTAGACACTATAATGTTCCTATATCTTATACTTCTTATTCCTCTAGTAGACACTATAATGTTCCTATATCTTATACTTCTTATTCCTTTAGTAGACACTATAATGTTCCTATATCTTCTGCTTTTTCTACCTTTAGTAGACACTATAATGTTCCTATATCTTATACTTCTTATTCCTCTAGTAGACACTATAATGTTCCTATATCTTCTGCTTCTTCTTCCTTTAGTAGACACTATAATGTTCCTATATCTTCTGCTTCTTCTACCTTTAGTAGACACTATAATGTTCCTTTATCTTCTGCTTCTTCTACCTTTAGTAGACACTATAATGTTCCTATATCTTCTGCTTCTTATTCCTCTAGTAGACACTATAATTTTCCTATATCTTCTGCTTCTTCTTCCTTTAGCAGACACTATAATGTCCCTATATCTTATACTTCTTATTCCTTTAGTAGACACTATAATTTGGTCAGTCGTGAGGGTCTGTTCAAGGCACTAAAGAAGATTGGCTGCCCACCAACTCTTCTGTCCATTGTGGAATCGTTCCACACAGGCATGAAGGGTATAATCAAGTTTGATGGTGCAACTTCTGAAGAATTTGAAATCAAGAGTGGAGTTAAGCAAGGTTGTGTACTAGCTCCCACCCTCTTTGGAATATACTTTTCACTTCTACTGAAATATGCATTTCGTGATCAGGATGGTGGTATATACATTCACTCACGCTCAGATGGCGGCCTCTACAATGCTCAGAGATTGAAGGCTAAGACCAAAATTAGGAGGGTACTGATCAGAGAGTTGCTTTTTGCAGATGATGCTGCAGTTACGACCCACTCTGAGGAAGAATTGCAATGTCTACTATCTGCATTCTCCAATGCTTGTTCTGAATTTGGTTTAACAATTAGCAAAAAGAAGACACAGATTATGTCACAAGGTGCACATGGGGTACCATCAATCTTTATTGATGACGCTGAACTAGAGATAGTAGACCAATTTACATATCTAGGATCAGTGGTTAATAGCAAATTATCCCTAGATCAGGAAATCAACATCCGGATTGGTAAGGCAGCAACAACAATGAACAGGTTAAGAAAAAGAGTCTGGGAGAACAGGAAGCTTACTGCCAAAACAAAAGTCCTTGTCTATCAAGCCTGTGTCCTTAGTACTCTTCTCTATGGCAGTGAAACCTGGACAACTTACTCACACCAAGAAACCAATTTAAACAGCTTTCATATGCAGTGTTTGCGAAGAATTCTTGGTATTAAGTGGCAAGACAAAATCACAAATACTGAAGTATTGGAAAGATCAGGTTGTGTGACAGTTTATTCCATGCTCAGTCTTCGTAGACTTAGATGGATAGGACATCTTAGGAGGATGGATGATGGTAGAATACCAAAGGATATCTTTTTTGGTGAATTACAGATGGGTAAGAGATCTCAGGGTCGGCCTCTACTACGATACAAAGATGTGTGTAAGCGGGACATGATTGATACAGGCATTGATAATGCACATTGGGTGCAAGTCGCCGCTGAACGTGTTGCATGGAGGGCAAATATCAGAAATGGAATAAAGTCAAAGGAGAAAATTATTGCAGAAAAGTCACACACCAAGCGTTTGAGACGTAAGATGGTGCATGATGGTGGAAATGACCACGTGTTCAGATGCACCCACTGTGAACGGACATTTACAGCGCAAATTGGCCTTATCAGTCACACTAGCTACCGCCATAGTTAAAAGTTATTATGCCTTTTTAAAGCACAAACTATCGTCTGTCAAGACGGCAAGGTGCCAATGGATAATGTTCCTATATCTTATACTTCTTCTATCTTTAGCAGACACTATAATGTTCCTATATCTTATACTTCTTATTCCTCTAGTAGACACTATAATGTTCCTATATCGTATACTTCTTATTCCTCTAGTAGACACTATAATGTTCCTATATCTTATACTTCTTATTCCTTTAGTAGACACTATAATGTTCCTATATCTTCTGCTTTTTCTACCTTTAGTAGACACTATAATGTTCCTATATCTTATACTTCTTATTCCTCTAGTAGACACTATAATGTTCCTATATCTTCTGCTTCTTCTACCTTTAGTAGACACTATAATGTTCCTATATCTTATACTTCTTATTCCTCTAGTAGACACTATAATGTTTCTATATCTTCTGCTTCTTCTTCCTTTAGTAGACACTATAATGTTCCTATATCTTCTGCTTCTTCTACCTTTAGCAGACACTATAATGTTCCTATATCTTCTGCTTCTTATTCCTTTAGTAGACACTATAATGTTCATATATCTTCTGTTTCTTATTCCTCTAGTAGACACTATAATGTTCCTATACCTTATACTTCTTCTACCTTTAGCAGACACTATAATGTTCCTATATCTTCTGCTTCTTATTCCTTTAGTAGACACTATAATGTTCCTATATCTTCTGTTTCTTATTCCTCTAGTAGACACTATAATGTTCCTATATCTTCTGCTTCTTCTACCTTTAGCAGACACTATAATGTTCCTATATCTTCTGCTTCTTCTACCTTTAGCAGACACTATAATGTTCCTATATCTTCTGCTTCTTCTACCTTTAGCAGACACTATAATGTTCCTATATCTTCTGTTTCTTATTCCTCTAGTAGACACTATAATGTTCCTATATCTTCTGCTTCTTCTACCTTTAGCAGACACTATAATGTTCCTATATCTTCTGCTTCTTCTACCTTTAGGAGACACTATAATGTTCCTATATCTTCTGCTTCTTCTACCTTTAGCAGACACTATAATGTTCCTATATCTTCTGCTTCTTATTCCTTTAGCAGACACTATAATGTTCCTATATCTTCTGCTTCTTATTCCTCTAGTAGACACTATAATGTTCCTATATCTTCTGCTTCTTCTACCTTTAGCAGACACTATAATGTTCCTATTCCTTTAGTAGACACTATAATGTTCCTATATCTTCTGCTTCTTCTACCTCTAATAGACACTATAATGTTCCTATATCTTCTGCTTCTTCTATCTTTAGTAGACACTATAATGTTCCTATATCTTCTGTTTCTTATTTCTTTAGTAGACACTATAATGTTCCTATATCTTCTGCTTCTTCTACCTTTAGCAGACACTATAATGTCCCTATATCTTATACTTCTTATTCCTTTAGTAGACACTATAATGTTCCTATATCTTCTGCTTCTTCTACCTTTAGTAGACACTATAATGTCCCTATATCTTCTGCTTCTTCTACCTTTAGCAGACACTATAATGTTCCTATATCATCTGCTTCTTATTCCTTTAGTAGACACTATAATGTTCCTATATCTTCTGCTTCTTCTACCTTTAGTAGACACTATAATGTAATGTTCCTATATCTTATACTTCTTATTCCTGTAGTAGACACTATAATGTTCCTATATCTTATACTTCTCCTACCTTTAGCAGACACTATAATGTTCCTATATCTTATACTTCTTATTCCTCTAGTAGACACTATAATGTTCCTATATCTTATACTTCTTATTCCTCTAGTAGACACTATAATGTTCCTATATCTTATACTTCTTATTCCTTTAGTAGACACTATAATGTTCCTATATCTTCTGCTTTTTCTACCTTTAGTAGACACTATAATGTTCCTATATCTTATACTTCTTATTCCTCTAGTAGACACTATAATGTTCCTATATCTTCTGCTTCTTCTTCCTTTAGTAGACACTATAATGTTCCTATATCTTCTGCTTCTTCTACCTTTAGTAGACACTATAATGTTCCTTTATCTTCTGCTTCTTCTACCTTTAGTAGACACTATAATGTTCCTATATCTTCTGCTTCTTATTCCTCTAGTAGACACTATAATTTTCCTATATCTTCTGCTTCTTCTTCCTTTAGCAGACACTATAATGTCCCTATATCTTATACTTCTTATTCCTTTAGTAGACACTATAATGTTCCTATATCTTATACTTCTTCTATCTTTAGCAGACACTATAATGTTCCTATATCTTATACTTCTTATTCCTCTAGTAGACACTATAATGTTCCTATATCTTATACTTCTTATTCCTCTAGTAGACACTATAATGTTCCTATATCTTATACTTCTTATTCCTTTAGTAGACACTATAATGTTCCTATATCTTCTGCTTTTTCTACCTTTAGTAGACACTATAATGTTCCTATATCTTATACTTCTTATTCCTCTAGTAGACACTATAATGTTCCTATATCTTCTGCTTCTTCTACCTTTAGTAGACACTATAATGTTCCTATATCTTATACTTCTTATTCCTCTAGTAGACACTATAATGTTTCTATATCTTCTGCTTCTTCTTCCTTTAGTAGACACTATAATGTTCCTATATCTTCTGCTTCTTCTACCTTTAGCAGACACTATAATGTTTCTATATCTTCTGCTTCTTCTACCTTTAGTAGACACTATAATGTTCCTATATCTTCTGCTTCTTATTCCTCTAGTAGACACTATAATGTTCCTATATCTTCTGCTTCTTCTTCCTTTAGCAGACACTATAATGTTCCTATTTTTTTAAAATGTTGTATATCCCTTACAGGATGTTTCAGTCAACACCAGCATTTTTCAGCTGCTGTTGATGTACTAGGCAATTTTTTACGTTTAGTAGTTTGCCATTAAACTACTGAGCGTAATCTTGCCAAGAAATCAACAATCAGCTGAAAGATGTTGATGTTGTCAGCGATGTCCTGTAATGGATATGCAAACATTTCTTTAGTTTGTCATTGCTTTCTGAATGACTGGCTCACATACCCCCGTAAGTTACCAGCGTGGCGCGAACTGCTGCCGATTCTCCCATGTGGATAAAAGGGATTACAAACAATGTCACTAACCCCTTGGCCAGTGTTCCTATAGCTTCTGCTTTTTTCCCTCATTCTTCCTGAGAACTAGCTTCTGCTTTTTTTCCCTCATTCTTCCTGAGAACTACTGTGGTTAGTTACTTTGTGGACATTTACACAACAGCTGAAATATTTGTGCCTTTCAGCCAAGACAGTATCAGGAGTGCAGAGAATTGGAAACAGATTAAAGGCTGTGGAACCTAAGAAGAAGAAGAAGACTATGAAAAAATTAGAGGGCGGGGTGGAGATAAGAAGAATGAACAAACTTTATTTTCATAGGGTCAAAAATTTGGCATGCAGACCTGTCTTACATTCGGCCCTTCCAACTACTTCCAACCACACAATTTGAAACTCTGAAGAATGTCTTAAACCTGAATGGGTACTCCACAGGATTTATAAAGTGCCATTGTCAACAGCTCAAACCAAAACCAGACGAAACTACAGTCCCTAAACTCAAGGTATTCATCCAGCTAATCTTTCGAGGGGATGATGTAATGCAACCTCTACAAGACCGGCTCATTACAGCATAACATGGCCGAACATTCTGTGCTGCAACTCCAGTCATTAGGTATAGAACCACACTGATTCCCACACCAGCAGTAAAAGAACCTGTTCCTCTGTACGCCAAAAACAATTGTATTTACCAATTCATGTGTAGGTGCCAGGCTTCCTACATCGGCAGAACAGAGTGGCAGCTGAACAAAAGAGTGTCAGAACACATACCTCAATGGGTCAACAAGATACGACACACAGGCGATGTGAGCCTAGTGGGGCCGACACACCGGAAGCTTCCCGCGTCATCAATTGCTAGGCACTTTCTCAAAAGCGGCCATGTGATTGACAGAGACATTGCCTTTCGCGTGTTGTTTTACACACAAAATACTCGCTTGTTAAAGTTTGCAGAAGCAATAATGATCAATCTACGCAAGCCAAATTTTTGCAAACAGAAAGACATGACCAGACGAAACTACAGTCCCTAAACTCAAGGTATTCATCCAGCTAATCTTTCGAGGGGATGATGTAATGCAACGTCTACAAGACCGGCTCACTTACAGCATAACATGGCCGAACATTCTGTGCTGCAACTCCAGTCATTAGGTATAGAACCACACCGATTCCCACACCAGCAGTAAAAGAACCTGTTCCTCTGTACGCCAAAAACAATTGTATTTACCAATTCCATGTAGGTGCCAGGCTTCCTACATTAACAGAACAGAGCGGCAGCTGAACAAAAGAGTGTCACACTACATACCTCAATGGGTCGACAAGATACGACACACAGGCGATGCGAGCCTAGTGGGGCCGACACACCGGAAGCTTCCCGCGTCATCAATTGCTAGGCACATTCTCGAAAGCGGCCATGTGATTGACAGAGACATTGCCTTTCGCGTGTTGTTTAACACACAAAATATTCGCTTGTTAAAGTTTGCAGAAGCAATAATGATCAATCTACGCAAACTAGATTTGTGCAAAGAGAAAGACATGTTAGTCAGCTTAAAATTACCGTGGTAGACAATTGACATTACTGTGCGAACATGTGTATATTTCAGCTTGAAGGATTTATCTAGTTAATTTACTTTATGTTGTGTGAATTCTGCAGTATGTACCTGACGAGATGCAGTGAAATATGCCAGGCAATAAATCGTGCAATCTATTGTTTGTGTCTTCGTTATTCAAAGACAGACATATGTCAATTACACAAATAATCATATAGCCACATAATCACACGCTTGCTCTCTCACACAGACACAGACACACATCCATTCACATGACAAACAAACTAATAAACATTCACATGCTCTCTCTCTCTCTCTCTCTCTCTCTCTCTCTCTCTCTCTCTCTCTCTCTCTCTCTCTCTCTCTCTCTCTCTCTCTCTCTCTCTCTCTCTCTCTCTCTCTCTCTCTCTCTTTCTCTCTCTCTCTCTCTCTCTCTCATGCCCATATATGTTCATTATACATAAACCATGCAAACAGACACAATCATTCACAATAATGTACACAAACTCACACACAATGTACAGTGACAACTGACATGAGCATCAACACAAAAATGGAAAAATATTTTGATACATATAAATTATTACATCTGAAAGTATGTAAATGTCAATGCATAATCGCAACCCAAACTAAAACCAAATATGCATATAAATCAGCATGAAATAAGCAGTAGAAAAGTTTGCATGGGCTTACAAGCTTTCAAGAAGAATGAAAAGGAATAACAGGTAGATAAAAGAGTAGTTAAAAAAAGAAATATCTAGTTTCATCAGCAGTAAAAGTAGTAATAGCAGTAGTAGTAATAGCAATAGTAGTAATAACAGCTGTTATAGTTAGAGTAGTAGTAGTAGTAGTAGTAGTAGTAGTAGTAGTAGTAGTAGTAGTAGTAGTAGTAGTAGTAGTAGTAGTAGTAGTAGTAGAAGTAGTAGTAGTAGCAGTTCTATTAGTTTTAGCAGCAGTAGTAGCAGTAACAGCTGCAGTAATGGCAACTGTTGTTGTAGCAGCAGTTGCAGTAGTAGTAGTAGTATTAGTAAAAGAAGAAGAAGCAGTAGCAATAATACAGGTAGCAAAAGTAGTAATAATAGTAGTAGTCAGGTCTTAGTCGGATATGACAGGTGCCATTACTGCTTCTACTGTAGGACAATAGACAGTACTATCTGCTTTCTGTTAGCATTGAATGTTGGGCGGCGCTCACCACACCTGACATCCCACATTGTGCCCACGGCATCGGGCGGAAGACGTAATTGGGAGGGTCCGAGCCTGATCCTGGTGCGAGGAAATACAACCTAAAGACTAAATGTCAAGGCAGGGCAGACTTGGTCCTAAGTCTTGGTCAGCAACTGGTTTAGGATGGAAGCTCCGACAGACGGACAGTTAGAACATTACTTTCCTGTTCTGGCAGCTTCTGCAGCTTGTCATGTTCCAGACATATTGGTGTTACCTTTTCTCTGGAGTAAACTAGGCAGGCCGAGAGAGGGATCATGCTGTATGGTTAACATACAAGTTAGTCCCTGGCTTTGTGCTGTGGAGAGGTTATTATGCCTTTTTTGAAGCACAATGTAACAAACTATCATTTGTCAAGATGGCAAGATGCCAATAGTAGTAGTAGCCATAGTAACAGTTATAGTAACAGTAGTAGTAATTACAGGCAGTAGTAATAGGAATAGAAATGATGCAGGTGACAAATTAATTGAATTTTGCACAGAAAATGAGTTAACGATAGCCAACACGCTTTTTAAACAACATCCAAGAAGACTCTTCACATGGAAGTCTCCAGACAGTATTACCAAAAATCAGATAGATTATATTTTAATACAAAGAAGATGGAGATCAAGCATAACATCTGCAAAAACCCTACGTAGTGCAGACTGTGATACAGATCATCAGTTATTAGAAGCAGATCTGAAATTAAAACTCAAAAAGCTTACCCGATGACCAAGGCCACTTCGTTTTGATCTCACAAAAATACCAGATGCATACAACGTAGAAGTTAGGAATTGTTTTGGGGTCTTGATGTCTGTACAAGAGGAAATGACACCTGATGAACTGGCAGTACAAGCTAGAGATATCTTGATAACTGCAGCCAAAGATTTAATTCCGACCAAGACAAAGCAACTTAAGCCATGGATTACATCAGACACATTAGAATTAATAAAACAACGAAGGGAACTGAAACAGAAAGGAGGTGAATCCGATAATACCAGGATGAAGTATAAATCTTTAACTCGAGAAATAAGAAAGAACACAAGAAAGGACAAAAATCAATACATACAAGATTGTTGTAACAGAATAGAGCAATTTCATAAGACTGGAAGAGATTATGAAATGTTCAAAGAAATGAAGTTATTGACAAGAAATGTTCAACCTCAATTGAATGTTATCTGTGACAAGATGGGAAATACCTAGACAAATTCTAGAAAGATGGCAGGAGTACTGCAGTGGAATGTATGATATGAGTGACAGTGAGGATATGAATGAGATACATGAGCCAATGACAGCAGAGACAGAACCTGAACCCTCATTAGATGAAATTGCTTGGGCTATAAAGCACCTGAAGAATGGTAAATCTCCTGGATGTGATGAGATACCAGCTGAACTAATTAAAGCAGGAGGAGAAGAAAGCATACACATATATCATGCATTATGTACAAAGATTTGGAAATATGGTATATGGCCAAAAGATTGGAAGAGAACTATCTTCATTCCAATACTAAAAAAAAAAGGGCAACCTGAAATTATGCACCAACTATAGAACTGTTGCCCTGATCAGTCATGCAAGTAAAATCCTACTAAAAGTCATAATGGCAAGACTTTGTAAGAAAATGGAAGAAGAGATTAACGTAGTTCAAGCTGGATTTAGACAAGGAAGAGGAACATGAGATCACATATTCAACATGCGTTTAATAATAGAGAAGTGCAGAGAATTTAATGTAAACCTATACTCATGTTTTGTGGATTATTCAAAGGCATTTGACTGTGTACAGCATCAGAAACTTTGGGAAATCATGAGGACTATGGGCTTTCCATCACATGTAGTACAACTCATAAAAATGCTCTATCTAGACCAACAAGCAGCAGTTAGAATAGATGGCGAGGCATCAGATTGGTTTGACATCAAGCAAGGAGTCCGTCAGGGCTGCTTGCTGTCACCCTATTTGTTTAACCTGTACGCCGAAAATATAATGAGAAATGTAAGAGATGATATAAACAGGGAGCTATATGATGCCCTAAATATTGGCGGTCATGACATACCAGAGATTCGATATGCTGATGATACAGTATTACTATCCACAACACAGAATGGCATGGAAAACCTAATAGCCTCAACCCAATTGAATAGTGAAAATCACAACTTATATCTTAACATAGCAAAAACAAAGATAATGCATACAGATAAAACTACCATGGAGAAAGAAATATACATTAATGGGGAAAAATTGGAGGTGGTGGAAAATTTTGAATATCTTGGGTCATTGATTACCAACAACGGGGACACAATGAAAGAAATTAAACGGCGACTATCAATTGCTCTTCAAAGACTAAAACAGCTGAATAAATTATGGAGTGGGACAGACAGAACTACAAAAATTAGATTTTTAAGAGCATGCATCTTTCCCATTGCAACATACGCCTGTGAGACATGGACACTTACTAAACAAGCTGAACAGCGCATAAACGCCTTTGAATATAAATGTTATAGACGAGTTCTAAAATATCTTGGGTAAAGAAAAGAACAAATGCATCCATACTTCAAGAGTTGAATATTGAAGAAGGTTGGCTATTAAAGACGATAAAACAAAGAAAATTGAAATATTTTGGTCACTTGAAACGTCACGAAAGTTTGGAGAGAACAATAATGGAAGGGTATATGCCTGGGAAGAGAGGAAGAGGAAGGCCAAAGAGAAGATGGGTGCAGGATGTGGCGGATGATCTCCAGATGGGTGTATCAGACGCGGGACATCTTGCTTATGATCGAGAGGTTTTCCGGAAGGTTGTTATGGGAGCGAGGTTCTGCAAAGGACATGCTACTGAATGAATGAATGAATGAGTAATAGGAATGCATAGTTGTTTTGCATTGTACACAATAATTGAGACATATCCATAGGTGACAATAGTTTCTTGTTGCTTTCAGAGATGAATGGGGCAGAAAATACACAGAAGTAGTGGCCATGGATGCACTTGTCTTTCATGAGTTCAAGGCTCAGTATGAGAAAGATCCAATATTTAGAGAGTTAAACAAGGTTTGATGAGTGATTTCGTTTACCATTTGTTGGGATTCTTTTTTTTAAAATCTTTGTTTCACGTGTCTTCTTGTGCTGTTATCTCCAAATGAAGCTCATGACCTCAACCATTTCACTAAGCTCTCGTGTTCTTTGCTACCTCTTGTGGTTCTTTTCATGTCATTCCCATATTGTCCATATCTGTCTCTAATTCTCTGTGTGTTTTTAGGTATCCATATATTTTGTTTGCAGTGTGGATTCCACACAAGGAACTTTCAAGTTGACACTATTAGCGGAGGTCAGCATGGTCGAATGGATAAGAGCGCTTGTTCTTAAACTTCCGTGTGCTGGTGCTGATAGTGGGTTCAACCACTACACCGGTCAGTTGGACTAACATCTTGGTTTTTTCGTCTTCGACGTGGGGACATAAATTACAAGTACATCAGAAGTTGGTGTGTGTTCGACTGATGGTGAGGAAACTGTTAATAAGGAAAGCTAATCCACATGCAAAAAATCAGCACAGTGCACGTGTATGCACTACGCCTGAGTTCAAAACGAGTGAACGAAGACAAAAAAATATAAGCAGGTTTTCTTAGTATGCATCTGATCCTGTGCCAGCATCTTTTTCTCATCTTTTGATTCAGTAGAGTTTGTCTGATTTCTTGTGTGACCTGATGTATTGTGATGGTTAGTACCAGAGCTACAAGACACAGGAAGGGATTGGGGTGAGGATGTTAGTCTCCTTCCTGTGGTACACAGAGTCCGTCTCTCCATGTGTTGCTTTTCCATCCAAATCAACAAGGATACGAGCATACAATGTCACTTTTTCTCCCATATCAACTTCCTATACAAGCATACATTGTCACTTTTCCTCCCATATCAACTACCTATACAAGCATACATTGTCACATTTCCTCCCATTTCAACTACCTATACAAGCATACATTGTCACATTTCCTCCCATATCAACTACCTATACAAGCATAAATTGTCACATTTCCTTCCATATCAACTGCCTTTGCAAGAATACATTGTCACATTTCCTGCCATATCAAATACCTATACAAGCCTACAATGTCACATTTCCTCCCATATCAACTATAAATACAAGCATACAGTGTCACTTTTTCTCCCGTATCAACTACCAATTCAAGCATACATTGTCACTTTCCTCGCATGTCAGCTTCCGATGCGAGCATACAATCTAAAATGATCAGGATATAGAGCTAGGGGAAGACCAAGAAGATGATAAAAAAAGACATCAGTAATACTCTATACAAACATGGTTATGACGGCAGCATACCTGGTCTTGAATGCAAGCTTTAACTCCCCACACTTCTACACATGACAGCAAGTGTTGATAGTAAAAGAGGCATCACCCACTATGGGCTAGACAATAGACAATGGACTCTTAATAGAGGGTCTGTGGTTCAATTAGGAGATGACAGACAAAACAAGGTAGAGATGAATAAAGAAAAAAGTCGCTTAAAAGTCGACAGGGTTGACTTCATTGACCTGGGTTTTATCACATATGGCTCGGTCTCTTTCCGCAGTGCTGAAAGCGTTGCACAAAGCGCGAACTCCGTAGCTCTAGTGACGACCCACAGGAGTCTCAGAAAAAGTTCACTCGTGAATCGAAGGGCGCGGCCCAGAATCGAACCCACAACCTTCGGAGCCCGAGTCGAATGGTTTGACCACTTCGCCACGGAGGTGAATAATAATATAATACAAGCCAACATCTTTTTATTTTTTATAAAGTATTCATTTCCAAGAGAGAGAAAAGGAACTAATGTTTATATATTCAGTCTTTGAATGTTGTAAGAGGCATCTACAGAGGGTTGATGTGGGGTTGCTATCCTATTCCATAGAAGACAAGCTGTAAAATCCAACCAAACATGAGCAAGTTTAAAGATAAGGGAAACGGAGCAATTCAGCCAACCAAGATGAAAGGTGGTTGTTCTGGAAGAGGTGTGATGTGATGTGGAAAATACTGCAAGGTGTCCGACGATCTCCGACTTAATTCCATTTACTTAGGAAAATGTCCAGAACTGACACCTGGAATATGGGAAGGAAATGGAAGGAACTGCAGGAGATAGCAAAATATACTAGGATGACTTGGCATGAGTTTAAACAAATACGCCATAAACAAAATATTGCACCATTTCTTGCCTGGTATATTTTGCTGCGTCTCGTCATGTGCATACTGCAGAGTTATGTACCATATGAAGTGAAGAAGTAAATGAAACTTTGGCTGAAATGTGATGTACATCGTTGCTGATTTTCTTTGAATGTGTAGAATATTATCTCCACGGAAGTCTAACACTTAACAGGAAGTCCTTCTGTTTACATAGAAATGGCTGGAATCGACTAATAATATGTCAACAGAATGACGTCTTTTTAAGATAAACAGATATGAGGACTATTCCAAAGTCAACCTCTGATTGGCTGGTAAAAATAAACCCGTTGCCACAGCGACACTGTTCATTGCTTGCATCATTCAGTAGTCTTTTAGCTCACTACACATCAATCTACATTCGCATTTGTTCAGTGGTTCACGAATCACGAAAGAATAAACATGGACACGGTTATTGCCTTTCACGCCAGCTGTGTAATTCGTGGTGTGATTCATTTTCTTCAAACAGAAGATCAAAATGTGGCCAAGATTCATCATGGATTGTGTCATGTGTAAGGTGATAACGTTATAAGTGATAGTTCTGTGAGGGATTGGTGCAGGAACTTCAGAGACTGGCGTAAAGATGTGCATGATGAGGGTGGACAAGGATGACATTCATGTGTAACAGATGAACTCATTCAAAAAGTTGACCAAATCATAGTGGAAAAGCGCCGTTTCACAATTTCTGATCTTTCTACAGAATTTTCACAAATTTCTAGGACTAGTCTGTTTTGAATTGTTATAGAGAGGTTAGGTTACCACAAATTCTGTTCACTGTGGGTACCAAAGCAATTGACTGACGTTCACAAAGCTCGAAGAATAGGCTCAGCTTTGACGTTCCTTCTGCGCTACTTGGAAGAGGGGGATGTATTTCTCGACAGAATAGTGACTGGGGACGAGACATGGGTTCATTTTGTGAATGCAGAGACAAAGCAACAGTCAAAACAGTGGATGCATATTCATTCTCCAAACAAATTCCAAAAATTCAAGCAAATATTTTTGCAACAAAAAATATAGATTACAGTGTTCTGGGACGACAAGGGCATTTTGTTGATGGAATTAATGATGCTAGGAACCACAATAAGTCAGAAGTTTATTGTGAATCACTGAAGAAGCTTCATCAGTTGATCCAAAACAAAAGGCGATGAATGCTCACCAATGGCATCATTCATTCCTGCATGACAACGCATGGCCCCACACTGCTGCTCACACAAAAGCTTTACTTGAGCAGTTTATGAGAAAGTATTTTCAACCACCCCTCTTATAGCCTAGACTTGGCACCAAGCGATTATCATCTCTTCGCAGATGAAGGTCTGGCTGGCTACCCAGTGCTTCAACACCACTGAGGAGCTTATGAATGGAGTCAACAACTGGCTAAGCACCCTGGCAGCGCCATTACTTGACAAGGGGTTACAACAACTCATGTCACGGTATGACAGGTGCCTGAATTTAGGTGGTGACTATGTGCAAAAGTAATGCAGTGATGAATGTAAATTGTGTATGTATTTAGATGTTATTGTCAGTTTGTTTTAAATTTTACCAGCCAATCAGGGGTTGATTTTGGAATAGCCATCGTAATATGTATGTTACTATTCACCCCAATCTAGGCATACTGTGCCTTCACTGGAAACCAGTTCAAACAACACCTGCCTGCCGTCTGTACAGGCAACTGGGGCTGTGGGGCCTTTGGTGAAGACAAGCAGCTGAAAGGTAACACCAGGGATTGTGTGGCTAGTTGTCATCATATTGAGATCCATGCGAGTCAGTAGGTGGTGTGGAGATGGCCAGTTTGTCACTGAATAAGTGTGGAGATGACGAATGTGTCACTGAATAAGTGTGGAGATGGCCAATGTGTCACTGAATAAGTGTCAGGTAAAAGATCCTTTTTTTACACAACTTGAGATGTCTTGGGCATGTGGTGCCAGCCCCATATTTGTATACACCAATCAGCACTTGAGGGTCATGTGATGCTAGCTCCATATTTGTATCAACCAATCAGCACTTGAGGGTCATGTGATGCTAGCTCCATATTTGTATCAACCAATCAGCACTTGAGGGTCATGTGGTGCTAGCCCCATATTTGAATCAACCAATCAGCACTTGAGGGTCATGTGGTGCCAGCCCCATATTTGTATCAACCAATCAGCACTTGAGGGTCATGAGGTCAGTGTTATACCTGCCTCCTTTACTTCCCAAGACATTTCCATGTACCCATTTTAGAATTGGGTCAACCTGAAAGCCCAGGCCAATGTTTAAAAATCTGCCTCGATGCAAATTCAACCCTCATGGCCAGCAGGCTGGCAGGCAAGCACTCTAGCCACTGCACCACCACGGCTCCCTGTAACTGAGTATTTGATCATATTTGTTGCTGTCATGTCTGTCATTTGTATAAAGGCTTTATTCTTGTAGTCTTATCACTTTTATTTGTTGTTGTCATATATGTCGTTTGTATAAAGGCTTTATTCTTGTAGTCTTATCACTTTTATGCGGCTGCGTCTGCTGTCAGAGGTTTGTGAGGCTGCAGGGCTAAATGTGCTTGCGGTTAAAAGATTCAGTACCAAACAAAAAGGAGATTTGGACCAAACAAAAATGGATGGGGGAAAATTGGAAGTAGGGGTGTATCACAGTTATGACTTAAAAGTTGTTAATATGGTAGTATTGTTGTTGTATTATATATCAAATTAAAGGGGGTTGATTTGGGGAAACTACAGTACATAAGGCAATGGCAGATACAGAAAGTCGCTTAAGATGATTAATCATCCCATGGCAATTAATCAGTTAAACTTCCTGTGCGCTAATGGCAGGGTAAGGATTTCAAGCCATGTACCGGTCAGTTGGAAATCAACATTCACTTCTCATTCAGAAAGCCATGGCAAACTTCTGCACATAAAATTGCCTAGAAAATCAACCTTTTGTTGGGGTTGATTGCGACATCCTGCCAAGGACATGCAACATTTAATTGTAATATCTGCGGTCATGCAGTATATTAAATCTTTTTGTACTTACTTATTTTTATTTGCAAAGAGTGAACATTGTTAAAGATGATAGAAAGCAATTGAAAATTATACTAAAAGGTAGGTCGTTTTGGTTTGGTTACAATGTGAATATCATCATCCTGTGTCATGCCGGTATGCGTGAGTAGTCATGTTACGTTATCTCACTCGATTACCAGAGTCGTGGATCAGCTCAGTGTTCTTGTCTTGACCATACCACGTGGCCAAGCCATCCTTGTATTTACTTCTCTGCTTTTCCCTTGTTCTCTTCCCCTCGATCTTGCCAGCTGTCACCAAGTTCTCCAATTTATTTCTTCTGATAACGTGACCAAAACATTTTGACTGTCTAATTTCTCTAATCAGTTTACGATTTTATTAACATGGAGGTCCACAGTTGACAAGGTGGAAAACAAAATCTAGAGTAAAAGAAAAAAAAGTGCCAGACAAATGTGTACATTATACGGGGAAGCAAGAACGTATGATTTTAGATAAATACATTGCATATGGAGGCAAGTACATATGGGATTAGATAAATACATTACACAGGGAGGCAAGAACATATGGGTTTAGATAAATACATTACACAGGGAAACAAGAACATATGGGTTTAGTTAAATAGATTACACAGGGAAACAAGAACGTATGGGTTTAGTTAAATACATTACACAGGGAAACAAGAACATATGGGTTTAGATAAATACAATACACAGTGAAGCAAGAACATATGGGTTTATATAAATACATTACACAGTGAAGCAAGAATATATGGGTTTAGATAAATACATTACACAGTGAAGCAAGAATATACGGGTTTATATAACCACATTACAAAGGCGCACAAGAACATATGTGTATAGATAAATATATTACACAGGGAAGCAAGAACATATGGGTTTAGATAAATACATTACACAGGGAAGCAAGAACATACAGGGTTTAGATAAATACATTACACAGGGAGGCAAGAACATATGGGTTTAGATAAATACATTACATATGGAAGCAAGAACATACAGGGTTTAGATAAATACATTACACAGGGAAGCAAGAACATACAGGGTTTAGATAAATACATTACACAGGGAAGCAAGAACATACAGGGTTTAGATAAATACATTACACAGGGAGGCAAGAACATATGGGTTTAGATAAATACATTACACAGGGAAGCAAGAACATATGGGTTTAGATAAATACATTACACAGGGAGGCAAGAACATATGGGTTTAGATAAATACATTACACAGGCATGTGGGAACATACAGGGTTTAGATAAATACATTACACAGGCATGTGGGAACATACAGGGTTTAGATAAATGCATTACACAGGGAGGCAAGAACATATGGGTTTAGATAAATACATTACACAGGCATGTGGGAACATACAGGGTTTAGATAAATACATTACACAGGCATGTGGGAACATACAGGGTTTAAATAAATACATTACACAGGCATGTGGGAACATACAGGGTTTAGATAAATGCATTACACAGGGAGGCAAGAACATATGGGTTTAGATAAATACATTACACAGGCATGTGGGAATATACAGGGTTTAGATAAATACATCACAATGGCATGTGGGAACATACAGGGTTTAGATAAATGCATTACACAGGGAGGCAAGAACATATGGGTTTAGATAAATACATTACACAGGCATGTGGGAACATACAGGGTTTAGAAAAATACATTACACAGGCATGTGGGAACATACAGGGTTTAGATAAATGCATTACACAGGGAGGCAAGAACATATGGGTTTAGATAAATACATTACACAGGCATGTGGGAACATACAGGGTTTAGATAAATACATTACACAGGCATGTGGGAACATACAGGGTTTAGATAAATACATTACACAGGCATGTGGGAACATACAGGGTATAGATAAATACATTACACAGGCGTGTGGGAACATACAGGGTTTAGATAAATACATTACACAGGCATGTGGGAACATACAGGGTTTAGATAAATGCAATACACGGGAAGCAAGAACATATGGGTTTAGATAAATACATTACACAGAAAAACAAGAACATATGGGTATAGAAAAATAATTTACACAGTGAAGCAAGAACAGATGGATTTAGATATCTACATTACACAGGGAAACAAGATCATATGTGTATATCTAAATAAATTACACAGGGAAGCAAGAACATATGGGTTTAGATAAATACATTACATGGGCATGCAAGAACATATAGGTTTAGATAAATACATTACATAGGGAAGCAAGAACAATGGGTGTAGATAAATACATTACACAGGGATGCAAGAATGTATGGATTTAGAAAAGGTCAGTCCCAAAGCTGTGCTTAATGGAGGAAACAATTTTCTGCCACTGCAGATTTTTCTCCTCCTGCCCCACTTCCACCCTCACAGAGCTATTTTGGTAAACCGATCGTATATATGTGTGTATATAATTGTGTGTTTGCTATTGCGGAAGTAAGTCTTGTATTGTCTCCCCCTTACAGCTATGATCCAGTGGATGGCAGCTAGCGTGGTCGATCGAGATGTTTGCTACCTTACATTTGGGGATGTCAAACTTTGTGATCAGCTCGGGCAGCTGTACAGTCTGTTCACTGCCAATGGCATACAAATTTGTGAGTAGCTGCTTTTGTTCTTTAACCGTTTGAGCCCAATTCCCCTAGCCCTAACCTTCACATACCCTGTACCATCTCTACTGATGATGGGAAAGCTCAAGTTTAACATCACCTCCATATCCATCATCTGTTGTCATGAATATACTGATCAATAGACTCCATCATGATGCTTTGTATGGTTTTACAGTTCATCTTAATGAACATAGATTGAATGGTTTTACAGTTCATCTTAATGATCATAGATTAAACTATGGTCATGCTTTACATTTCATTTTAATCATCATAGATTCAATGATGTTCATATTTTACAGATAATCTTAATCACCATAGGTTAAACTACGGTCACGTTTTAAAGTTTATCTTAATTAACATAGATTAAACTATGGTCTTGTTTTACATTTCATTTTAATCATAGATTAAATTATGATCTTGCTTTATGGTTTCTCTTGATCATCATAGATTAAATTAGGTTCTACATGAAGAATCAGTGACAGGTCTTTGTCAGATATGACTGAGCTACCGTATGACAGTAGATGGTACTACCTGCTTTCTGTCAGCACCGAATGTTAGGCGGCGCTTACCAAACCCGACACCCCACTTTGTGCCAACGGCTTCGGGCGGAAGAGCACAATTGGGAGGATACAAGCCTTATCCTGGTGCGAGGAAATGCAACCTAAAGACAAAATGTCATGGCAGGGCAGACCAGGCCCTAAGCCTTGGTTGGCAGCTGGTCTAGGATCGAAGCTCCGACAGGCGGACAGTTAGAGCATTGCTTTGCTGATCCGGCAGCTTCTGCAGCTTGTCTTGTTCCAGATGTATTGGTATTACCATTCCTCTGGAGTGAACTAGGCAGGCCGAGAGAGGGATCATGCTGCATGGGCAACACATGGTCTCTATATTTTAGCCCAGGCTTTGTGCTATGGAGAGGTATAACTCCATCCCTGGTCTTAACCGGTCTCGGAATCAAAGCGAGAGGTAGCAGTTACGGGTTATAAGTCCTAGTCAATTGGCGTAGACATGGGGCGCCACGGGTTGCCTCTGACGGTGGGAGACACCTACAGGTGTCACTGATCAGCTACTGCCCGCCTTAAGCTGGGCAGCCCCCGGCCAATTGGGTGCTGATCCGCCACAGCCTGCCTGCTTCAATGGGTGCTTGGGGCTAGGACAAAATCTGAATCGCAGGCTGTTAAACCAATGCACCAGGCACTAATAAAAATAAAAATAGAAACCTCAAGCTACGGCTTGCAACCTGGAACATAAGAACCATGTGTCCAGGATTTTCCACTGACCTGACGTGTATTGACGATGTGAGAAAAACGGTTGTGATTGATGCCGAACTCAATCGTCTTAACACTGATATTGCTGGCCTGCAGGAGACTCGCCTTGCTGAGGAAGGGTCACTCAGGGAAAACAATTACACCTTTTTTTGGAAGGGTAGAGGGCAGGCAGAAAAAAGGCAACATGGTGTGGGCTTTGCAGTGAAGAATTCGCTACTGGGAATGATTGAAATTCCAGCTGGAGGTAATGAAAGACTATTATCCCTGCGCTTGGCAACCTCTTGTGGTTTTGCCACCATTATCACTGCATATGCACCGACACTTGCTTCCTCTGATGATGTGAAGGATTCGTTCTATGAGGAGCTAGACTCTGTGATCAAGGCAGTTCCAAAATCCGACTACATTTATATGCTCGGTGATTTCAATGCTCGTGTGGGCAAGGACTCGAGTTCATGGCCAGTGTGCCTTGGAAAATACAACATCGGTCGCATGAATGAAAATGGGCAAAGGCTGTTGGAGCATTGCACCAGAAATGACCTATGTATTACAAACTCCTTCTTTAAAACAAAAGAGCTGCATAAGGTCACATGGAAACATCCAAGATCCGGCCATTGGCATCAGCTGGACTTCATCATCACACGGAGACAACATCTGAACCAAACATCATTAACTCGAAGTTACCACAGTGCTGACTGTGATACGGATCATTCTTTGGTTGTTGCAAGAGTTAGACTGAGACCAAAGAGAATCTACACAGCTAAACACAAATCTAGCCCCAGGATTAATGTTAGTAACACCCTCGATCCTGATAAGTGCTTTGAGTTCCAACAGCAACTTGAAGACGCTTTCACTGATACATCAGAAATTTGTACAGCAAGTGAAAAGTGGGGTAAACTTAAGGAAACTCTTTATAAAACAGCGGTAGAGGTTTACGGCACTGTGGATCATAAGAGGCAGGACTGGTTTGCGGCAAATAGCCAGACACTGCAGCCCTTGATTGATAAAAAGAAGAAAGCTCTCTTAAGAAACAAGGAAAGAACAACGCGTAAAACTCTCAGTGAGCTGAAGCAAGCTAGGAAGGATGTGCAAAAGGCTGCCAGGCAGTGTGCAAATGACTATTGGATCAAGTTATGTGAGTCCATTCAAAATGCAAGTGATAAGGGAAACATCAGAAGCATGTATGAAGGGATAAAGAAAGCCTGTGGTCCAATGATCAAAAGAAGTGCACCACTGAAAACCTTGACTGGAGAAATCATCACTGATAAGAAACAGCAGATGGATAGATGGGTAGAGCACTATATGGAGCTTTACTCAAGTGAGACCAAATTAGCGGATGATGCCCTCAACGCCATAGAGGCCCTGCCAACTCTTGACCACCTGGACACGCTTCCCACCATAACAGAAGTTAAGTGTGCTATAAATGAACTTGCATCTGGCAAGGCTCCAGGTAAGGATGGGATTCCAATAGAGGTTATCAGGAGTGGGCAAGACACACTCACTCTACAGATCCACCAGCTAATAGAGCTATGCTGGCGAGAAGGACAAGTCCCACAGGATTTAAAGACTCAAGCATCATAACATTGTACAAGAACAATGGCGATCGGAGCGACTGTAACAACTATAGGGGTATCTCACTTCTGTGTATTGTTGGGAAAAGTATTTGCCAGAATTGTGCTGCGCAGACTTCAAGTCCTAGGAGATCAAGTCTACCCCGAATCACAGTGTGGCTTTCGACAGAACCGGTCTACCATTGATATGATATTCTCATTGCGACAAATGCAAGAAAAATGCCGTGAACAGAATCAGCCACTGTTTATTGCCTTCATCGACCTCACAAAGGCATTTGATTTGGTCAGTCGTGAGGGTCTGTTCAAGGCACTAAAGAAGATTGGCTGCCCACCAACTCTTCTGTCCATTGTGGAATCGTTCCACACAGGCATGAAGGGTATAATCAAGTTTGATGGTGCAACTTCAGAAGAGTTTGAAATCAAGAGTGGAGTTAAGCAAGGTTGTGTACTAGCTCCCACCCTCTTTGGAATATACTTTTCACTTCTACTGAAATATGCCTTTAGTGATCAGGATGGTGGTATATACATTCACTCACGCTCAGATGGCGGCCTCTACAATGCTCAGAGATTGAAGGCCAAGACCAAAATTAGGAGGGTACTGATCAGAGAGTTGCTTTTTGCAGATGATGCTGCAATTATGACCCACTCTGAGGAAGAATTACAACGTCTACTATCTGCATTCTCCAATGCTTGTTCTGAATTTGGTTTAACAATTAGCAAAAAGAAGACACAGATTATGTCACAAGGTGCACATGGGGTACCATCTGTCTTTATTTACGACACCGAACTAGAGATAGTAGACCATTTTACATATCTAGGATCAGAGGTAAATAGCAAATTATCTGTAGATCACGAAATCAACATCAGGATTGGTAAGGCAGCTTGCCTGCTTGGTTCAGAAACAAAAATTCCAAATTTGGCCTGCTTCTTTCAGCTGTGGTTATTGTTGAGGTCTGTGGTTTTTGTGAGTTTTTTCACCCTAATTCTTGTCTTGTGCGCTCTTACGAGTTGGTCCTGCTCTGGACTGGTTATATCAGCTTTTGTGTCTGTGACGTCTGCTGGGGGTTGGTGGTGGCTGTCTTTTGTGCCCGTCTCCTCTTGTTGTTTTCTGTGATGGTGCTGTTTGCTGGCTCATCTGGCTTGGCTGGGTGCAGTCCTTATAAGGACTTTTTATTTAGTATTTTTGCCTCCTTTTATGTGTATTGCCTGTAGAAGCTTTTCAATGTGATATTCCTCCTTGCGCCTTTCTTCACTTTCGCGTTTGAGTTCTTGCTATCTTTCGATTGCCTCCTCCGTGGTCAGCCATGAGACGATCTCTCCATCATCTATATAGTATTGCCATGGGTGCTCGTTATCCTGCCATAAATCTGGTTCTTCAGCGTGACGGCAGTGCATTGGTTTCCCCTTTAGTTTCTTGTACTTCTTTGCTTTTTCTTCCATGCGCCTTCTGTATTCCTTGCACTTGAGTTCATGTATCCTTTTTATTTCTGCGATTTCTTCATCGGTAAATACTGGCGGCAACGGGGCGTCCTCTATGCCGTCGTCAAGGCGCACATCTCGGTTTTCTTCGGATGTCTGGCGGGATATTGGCTTCCCTTTGAATGTTTCGGGCGTCGTGGTTGAGGCTGCTGGCTTTCGCTTGCGATTCAGGTATCGGATCTCTTGGTTTTCATCTTGCGGTTTCTCTGTAATATTCTTGTACGGCTTCTGTTGTCTTGTTTCGGAAAAGTTCCATTTCAGCTTTCTGTAGTTCTCGCTCTGATTTAATGGTTTGTAGGATTTCTTCGTTCTCCTTCTTTATCAGTGCCATATGTTCCACTTCTTGCTTGATGTTTTGCTGGATCTCCTTCATTTCCGCCAGTAGTATTTCGTTGGAGTCGGCGTCAGCAGTGCCTTGACTTGTTTCTTCAACTCGTCTATCTGTTTTTGCAGTTGATCTCTTTCAGCTTGTGATATACCCGTGGCTGTCTCGCACCTCCGCATTGCTTCGTTGTATGGTGTCTTTGTGTTGATGGCGAGCTTTAATACGTCTCTGTGTCGTTGCAGGTACGGACAGCCCAAGTATCTTGCTCCTATGCTTGCCCAGGCAGTTGGCGCACTTTCTTTTGTTGTTGGGTGCTCGAAAGTCCGTGTCCAGCTTGGCCAGCGGACACTCCTTGAAGGCGTGGTGATCGGCGCAGTACCGGCAGATTTCCGTCTTACTGCGACATGCTGCTCTGCCCTCTGACATCTGGAACATTGATTGACTCTTGGGATGAATCTCTCTGGCTGTTGTATTTTCTTGTTGATTGATACTGTGGTCAGCATTTCGCTGCCCTCCGTCGTCACCACTGCCAAGGTTGTAGGTATCTTGGAGTAGGTGAGGAGCCGCTCCGCCTTCAAGAATCGGATGTGAAGATTCTCTTCTCGTAGCTGCTTCAGGATTTCTTCATCTGATAGCTCCACTCGGATATGCTTGACAACCCACTTGCTTGTCGGTAAGTCGGTGTTTCCGACTCTGGTGTCTTTCTCCTCTCTCTACTTCTCAGTAGGTTTGGCGCTTGTCTGTAAGGCAGCAACAACAACGAACAGGTTATGAAAAAGAGTCTGGGAGAACAGGAAGCTTACTGCCAAAACAAAAGTGCTTTGTCTATCAAGCCTGTGTCCTTAGTACTCTTCTTTATGGCAGTGAAGCCTGGACAACTTACACCAAGAGAAACATTTAAACAGCTTTCATATGTGATGTCTGCGAAGAATACTTGGTATTAAGTGGCAAGGCAAGATCACAAATACTGAAGTGTTGGAAAGATCAGGTTGTATGACGGTATATTCCGTGCTCAGTCTTCGTAGATTTAGATGGATAGGACACATTAGAAAGATGGATGATGGTAGAATACCAAAGGACATCTTTTTTGGTTAATTACAGGTGGGTAAGAGATCTCAGGGTCGGCCTCTACTACGATACAAAGATGTGTGTAAGTGGGACATGACTGATACAGGCATTGATAATGCACATTGGGAGCAAGTCGCCGCTGAACGTGTTACATGGAGAGCAAGTAACAGAAAATAGAATAAAGACAAAGGAGAAAATGATTGCAGATAAGTCACACACCAAGCGTGTGTGATGTAAGATGGTGCATGATGGTGAAAATGACCATGTGTTCACATGCATCCACTATGGACGAACATTTACAGCGTGAATTGGCCTTAACAGTCACATTCGCCACTGCCATGGGTTGTAGTTATTAAGCCTTTTTGAAGCACAATGTAACAAACTATCATCTGTCAAGACGGCAAGGTGCCATGATGATGATGATGATGATGACATGAAGAATACTTTATTTAGTTAATATTCTTCTTCTCCTTCTTTCATTCACTAGAAATTTATTGCCTGTATCTACAATGTTGTCTCTTTTATAAACTTCACTGTCTTTTTTAGTCCACTCAGTGGTCCATATAGTTTATTTTCCACTATTATTTCTGTATGCCAGAAGGTTTGCATAGATATGTCATATTTGGGGCAATCTTATGTGATCTGCTGTCTGTGGTGCCAATCCACATGAGCGCATGACTAGTTTGGTATTCTTGAATTGTATATACATGTGTCTGCGTAGTTGATTGTGTCCTGCTCTGAGGCACAGAGTGATGACTTGTTCTGGTCTGTCCATAAAATGATAATCGTCTTGTGCTGGTGTTTGTGACTTTCTGATTGATTTAATGATTCTTTTCTTCTGGTGATATGTGACAGGTTCATCATGGTGTTCTTCTCTTGCTCCTTCCTTATTCTGTTAATATATTGTGTGCTTCTTCATTGTTTCATTGACATTATGAGTTTATTGTCATTGTTGGTGTAAGGATTTAGCAAAAATGTATTGTTCTTGAAATAAACAGATTACATTTGTTGTTTTCTTTTGGTAGTCTTCTTCTTCTTCTGCTTCCCTTTATGCTCCACTGGAGCATAGACCCTAACCCAACACACGCCAAGCTGTTCTATCTTTTTCTATCACCTGTAGCTCAGGCCATGTCCTCCCCATGTTATTCATCTAACTTTTCTAAAAGAGTCTCCTTTCTCATGTTTTATTAATTTTTCTTTATCTGTAGACTTGTTTGTAGTTGATTGGATTTCGCAGGTGAAGTGTTCTAAGTTTCTTTGTATGTGAAATTCACAGAGAAAATCGAGCTAAAATTGTATTTCATTTTTGCTGTAGACTCAATCATCTTTATTTACAGCTTATCCATCGCATTATTAAAAGAAAAACTTATCAGTCCATATTTGAAGCCTTCTATTATTAGTCATCATCATTATCTTCTACTTTTGCCATGAAGCATCGTGGGGAGGAATCTTTGGCGCTCCAGTTCCCGGTTGGTTGCATTGGATATTGTCATTCTGTGTGAATGTACAATGAGTTTGATGTCGTCAATCCATTTCTTTTCTGGTATCCTCTTGCTCTAGTAGCAGATCTTATTTCATGTAGGGCCAGTGCTGGAAGTTGATGGTGCTGCATTCTGACAAGATGGCCAAACCATTTGATCTTCTGTCTTTCAATATACGTGGCATCAGGTGTTTATCCCACTGTCTGTCTGATAGCATCATTTCTTATTCAGCCTATCATTGATGACCAGCGTCCTGATTGTTCGAGAGTGCATGGAGAAATTCTTCATGTGGCCAGAGAGACATCTTCTTGGTGAGGTTATCTGTCCGGAATACTTGGTGCTGTTGTGTGCTCAACACAGTGATGTAACTAACTTTGCTCCTGATTCACTGGTCTGATTCTACATACACCTTAGAATATTCGACACACATTCTACACATTACACACACGCATTTCTCACACACATACTTTTTGCTTTAATAAATTAATTGTTGTATTTATTTGTTAAAGCTAGAGTTGTTGAGTATGTTGTGTTGGGGAAGAATGAGAGGGGGCATGATCCAGGGGTTAGTGAGAGTAAGAAAGAGGTGTCTACAGACTGAAGGAGTTTTGTGGACGGAGTCTGGTGGTTTCTCTAGGACAATAATATTGGGTAAAAAAAAAATGTGGGTGTTGATTCCCCTCACTCCAGGGACGACAAAAATAATTTATTAAAGCAAAGAGTATGTGTGTGAGAAATGTGTGTGTGTGATGTGTAGAATGTGTGTCGAATATTCTAAGGTGTATGTAGAATCAGACCAGTGAATCAGGAGCAAAGTTAGTTACATCACTGTGCTGAGCACACAACAGCACCAAGTATTCCGGACAGAAAACCTCACCAAGAAGATGTTTCTCCGGCCACGTGACGACTTTCTCCGATCACTCTCGAACAATCAGGACGCTGGTCATCAATGATAGACACTGTTCGATATTGGTCTTCACTCTAGCAAACACTGTGAATTTACACTGTTCAATAATGTTTGTTGATCAGAGAATCTTTCCAATAACTTAAATGTCACATGGGAAAATATAACTGTTCATAAGTCACTGGTTATACGATTTTTCCCATATTAAAAAAAAAACAACCTATTAATGTTCCAGGTAGTTATATATATTGGTATATGTGTTACGTATAGTGTTCTGATTCTACAGTGATGTAGCATATCACTCAAGGAAAAATCACACATATGTTCATCAAGTCCTGCTCAGCAGAAGTCAGGTTTCTGCAGACCAACTAGGCCATGAGCCCAGTGTACAAGCCTCTCAGTAACCTCTGTCTTCCATCCGTGAGCCATCATTTTCTTCAACTTTGATACTAACTTCTTGGTAGTATATCGTATCACCATCAACAAGTAGACCTGTAAGTGGAACCTGTAGAATAGAGAATCCCCTGGTGAGAGCAACTCAATTCTGACCTTAATTAGGTGAGTGTAGGCCGATAGCAGCACTCAGATCTATAACAGAGAACCGAACTCTGTTATACGGCCAAATAGCTCATCACATTGGTCTGAGACATGGAAACACAAGGAAAGATTAAAGGAAACGGGTAGAAACCCAGCAGATGCCCTACTGGAAGATCCTACCATTTCACATTCCCTTCATCCCTCCCAACCATCCTCAATCTCTCTAATTATTATCCCACTACATTGTCCTTAACTCCCTGAGTTAAATGATATATTACACAAGCTAGTTAAAGCTACACAATAGGTTACTAGTGCCGACGCTCCTATAATACTTTCTATCACCGCACTTATAGAACATTCTAGCACTGCACCTATAATTCTATCACCGCACAGTACTGTACTCTATTCCTAATCATACTCTAAGTTAGATATGATTAATAGAATACCATATGCCTATTCCGGTTGATGATTGAGACTATGCAATCACAGACTGGATCTATGTCCGCCGATAAATATCAACACTTTGACACTATAGTCTCTTTCAATTAACACAACTCGGAATACTGCGCCGATCTTTAACACTTCAGAACCTTTGGTCGACTCACTCCAACTTGTTTACCGCAACTGGTTTTAAATCGGGGCTTGAGTGACGTCACCAAAAAGTCTAGACGCTGATCAGTCCAGAGTCTGGCTTTCTCCCTGTTTTAGACTGACTGGAATCACCTCGCCGTCTAGTTTGCTTTCATCGGGGAAATCTTTGTCTCGTACAACAAAAGTCCTGTCTGTCTGTGAACCAGGGGATTTTTCCCCACATCACAGAATCCATCCGACGTCTGTCCAGACATTCCGTCTACGACTTCAAAGGCTGTCTACCGCCTTGCAGACGGATGGCGCCATTGTTCGTTTCTCGAACAACCCACATCATACAGAAATGCTGACCGTGTGCAGACAGTTTTCGCGACGTATTTTGTTCCTCAGTCCCCTACTCATCGAAGGATTGCCTGTTATTTGTAGACGAATGTCGGGTCTTGTTTGTCATCGATCGAAACTATCAAGTTTTTTCCGCGACACCTCCCCTCACCCTTATTTCTGCTGTTAAAAGCGACCCTCACATGGCATCTCTCTCTACCATCTGTGACCACTCTTGCAGCTTAGTTGCGGTTGAGGAACTTAATAGGGTATAGTACATGGGCATAGTATATTAATTTGTTTTGGTTCTTTCTCCAAAGGATCTCAACATGCCTTTTTTTTATTTGTGTATATGCTAACCTTTTTTTTGGTCTCAGTTTGTGTATTTTATAGCAATGAATTGATTTGTTTTTCAGCAAATGCCTTGGGATTCATCAAAAGATATTGTGATAACTTAAAGAAACCTGGTGTCAAACAGCAGTCTTTGTTCCAGTTTATCACTAGCATATTTGGCATAGAGTTGGAGGAACCATACATACCTGAAGAAATAAGTAGCCAGGATAATGTCAACCTGGACGATTCCTGGGAGATGAACATGGATGATCAGTAATGCTTGCATGCCATGTTTTTGTAGACTACATTAATATGTATAACATGAGATTTTCATTGGTTACTGCTTACTTTTTTGTGTACTTTAATTCCACACTATTATGCTTTCATAACCTGCAGGTCTTCGTGTTTTCAACCCCATATGTGTTCTTCTTCTACTTTCATTAGCTTGAAATATGTCTATAACTGCAATGTTGTCTATTGTATTAATGTAACTGTCTTTTTTAGTTCACTAAAAGCGACTCAATGGTCCATAGAGTTTATCTTCCACTGCTGTTTCTCTAGGCCAGAAGGTTTGCCTAGATATATTATATTTTGAGCTGTCTTGGAGTATGTGGCACCAGTCCATATGTGCACATGGCTGATTGGCCAATCTAACCTGTGTTGATTCTCATGCTGCTGTTGTCTTTCCTCATTCCTCTATCAGGGGAGTATGTGTTGATTCTCATGTTGCTGTTGTCCTCATTCCTCTATCAGGAGAGTATATGTGTTGATTCTCATGTTGCTGTTGTCCTCATTCCTCCATCAGGGGAGTATGTGTTGATTCTCATGTTGCTGTTGTCCTCATTCCTCCATCAGGGAAGTATGTGTTGATTCTCATGTTGCTGTTGTCCTCATTCCTCCATCAGGGGAGTATGTGTTGATTCTCATGTTGCTGTTGTCCTTCCTCATTCCTCTATCAGGGGAGTATGTGTTGATTCTCATGTTGCAGTTGTCCTCTTTCCTCTATCAGGGGAGTATGTGTTGATTCTCATGTTGCTGTTGTCCTTCCTCATTCCTCTATCAGGGGAGTATGTGTTGATTCTCATGTTGCTGTTCTTCCTCATTCCTCTATCAGGGGAGTATGTGTAGATTATCATGTTGCTGTTGTCCTCATTCCTCTATCAGGGGAGTATGTGTAGATTCTCATGCTGCTGTTGTCCTCATTCCTCTATCAGGGGAGTATGTGTAGATTCTCATGTTGCTGTTGTCCTCATTCCTCTATCAGGGGAGTATGTGTTGATTCTCATGTTGCTGTTGTCCTTCCTCATTCCTCTATCAGGGGAGTATGTGTTGATTCTCATGTTGCAGTTGTCCTCTTTCCTCTATCAGGGGAGTATGTGTTGATTCTCATGTTGCTGTTGTCCTTCCTCATTCCTCTATCAGGGGAGTATGTGTTGATTCTCATGTTGCTGTTCTTCCTCATTCCTCTATCAGGGGAGTATGTGTAGATTATCATGTTGCTGTTGTCCTCATTCCTCTATCAGGGGAGTATGTGTAGATTCTCATGCTGCTGTTGTCCTCATTCCTCTATCAGGGGAGTATGTGTAGATTCTCATGTTGCTGTTGTCCTCATTCCTCTATCAGGAGAGTGTGTGTTGATTCTCATGTTGCTGTTGTCCTCATTCCTCTATCAGGTGAGTGTATCACACCTAGTTATAAACCTCAGAAGTGCCGATGCCAGAAGGCATTTGTGTAAAGTCTACTTCCTCAAAGCAGATGTATTCAAGGTAACCAACTCTTTGCACCCACGGCTTGGTTTTCTTTTCTAATAATTTTACCAGAGCAGTGGCGATATGGCCTACTCTTTGTAATTTCCAACTGCAGTGGGATTTTTAATATGCACGTTTTGCACACATAACCTCCTGTTTTTTTTTTTAAATCTTTATCCTAGAAGGCAAGATATTCGATCTGACTACATCAGTTACATTCTTGGAATAAAATGCAAAGATCTTGTCTCAAATGTCAATGTGCAGATTATCGTCAGACAATGTGACAGACTATACAGTGACCTTTTAACAATGACCCTTCAGTGTCATTGGTACCCAATGTTTTTTAGTTCTGGTCTATTGTTGGAACCATTTAATTCTCTTTCAGTAGTACATTCTACTATATATTGTAAATAGATTGTTTGTACTTTCTATTTTTTTTTATTTAAATCACATCATGTGAAATAAGTTTTGAGCATGTTTTTTTTAAATAAAAGATGAGACAGTGTAAGAAATAAAGAAATGTCAGACATGTTCTGGAATTGAACATATACAGATGTTGAAATTGATTAATGTGTTTTTGGAATTCTGCATTTAGAATTCTGGCATACATCACTGCAAGAAATTCTGAGATCACTTAGCCTGAAAAATGTCAGGAAGCTGCTATAAATCTGTGATGTGATAGGGCAACATATTTTGTAATCCTGAATGCATGGAGAAATAGGTGGCGAAACTTTTTCTCTGTTGGCAGACGGTGAACACAGTTGTCAGACCTTTATTCAACCGTGCTCACAACATTGGTAGCATAGCTCCCATCAATGAAGAAAAGTTAACATCACAGTCAACTCATAGATAGATGAAACAATCTTTATATTATACTGTTACAGAAAAAAAGATGTGCAACATATTTGGTGTTCATGATAATCCCGTGAAACTTACTGAACACAAAACTCTTTGACCATATTATTGAATGCCTATAAAAGATTGAAGCTCCTCAAATAAAGACAGTTGAAAATTCAATGCACAAGCATGGCTCATCTCACTACAGAACAACGACTCTTCATCATTGGATGTGTACAGGCTGGACAGTCACAAAGTGTAGTAGCCAGAGAATTTAATGAGGCTAGAAGCACCATTAGTCTCCTTTGGAGGCGATTTCAAGGAACTGGCTCAGTGGCAGACTGGCCGCGCAATGGAAGACCCAGAATCACAACTGCTGCCGAAGACCACTTCATATGGCTGCGTCACCTAAGGAATAGATTTGCATCTGAATCCTCCACAGTCCAGTCAATGCCAGGAGCTCATCGAATTTAAGATCAAACGGTCAGGCACCAGCTGCACGATGCAGGACTTTGGGCTTGAAGACCCTACAGAGGTCCTGTTCTTATGGACTGGCATCGCCAGAACCAACTGCAGTGGGTAAATCAGCATCATCAATAGTCCATTGGGAATGACTGGAGACGGGTTTGGTTTAGTGATGTTGGTACAAGTTTGCAATTGAAATTGCAATAATGGTGCGTTTCTTTTTTTGAACAGTATATAAACAGTTTATGATTTTCACACCTACAAACTGGTGATGTATGAAGTTATAATGTTTTTATATACTGTTGTCCAAATGCATTTTATGTCATAAATCCTGTTCTGTCTGGCAAAAGTGAACAGTTATTTGCATATCCTTTACAGGACGTCGCGTTTCTTTTTTTGAACAGTATATAAACAGTTTATGATTTTCACACCTACAAACTGGTGATGTATGAAGTTATAATGTTTTTCATATACTGTTGTCCAAATGCATTTATTGTCATAAATCCTGTTCTGTCTGGCAAAAGTGAACAGTTTAAAGTTATTTGCATATCCTTTACAGGACGTCGCAGTTAACCCCAACATGTTTTGGCTGTTTGTGATTTCTTGGCAAGTTTACGTCCATTATCCCTTTACCACAAAGCCAGCATTTGAACAGAACATACAGACTACAACTTACACTTTGTTGAGAGTAAAAATCATGGCTAATACAAGCATAGATACAGTTTAGTTTATACAAGAGACAGCATTTGCAGATATTTTTTTTAAATGTTGCATCTCCCTTACAGTACGTTGCTGTCAACACAGCATTTGTCAGCTGCTGTTGATGTACTAGGCAAGTTTTTACGTTCAATAGTTTGCCATTGCTTTCTGAACGACCGGCTCGCATACCCCCGCAAGTTACCAGCGCGCCACGAACCGCTGCCGATTCTCGCAGTTGCTGTTTTCTCCAAGTGGATATACGGGATTACGAACAATATCGTTAACCCCTTGGCCAGGGAGACGGCTTGCAGATATAAACAATCATTTTCAAGACATAGCATCAACATCTTCTAAGCAATTGAGTTTATCACTATCATGGAGTGCATCTCTGTATTGAAGGTGGATTGTAATGAGTCTGTCACACACTTTGTTCTAACTAAAACTAATACTGAAGCAGAAATTGTCCGTGGGTCTGTGAAGTGTTAGGACCACCACATCTTGTAGGCCTGAGTGCATGGAGGAACAAGTGGCCAGCCTGTCCCTCCCATAGCCAACATCAAGCCTAGGCATCAAACGCTCATCTGGCCATGCTGAGGCCATTAGCAACAACTTAACATCTGTGTTCTGAGACTGTCAAACAAATGCAGGCAGTGAAATACCTGGGGATACGATTTGATCAAAGCCTTGCTTATAATGATCACATAGACCAGGTGACAACAAAGTCCAAGCAGGGTTTGGCTGTGATGTGGGTGATGGCGGCGGCAAACTGTGAGCAGCGCCATCTGTCTTCTTTATGAGGGTCTGGTCCTTTCTGTATTTGAGTATGCGATGGCGATCCTGACTCTCAGCCATAAGCAGATGGAAAGGACACAGAACGAAGCATATTATTTTTGGATGTACAAGAGATACAGCATGCAGGGCGATGCGCTACCTTTTTGATTTTCCAAACGGGGTGGGGGGAAACAACAGAATACAAATTTGCCGAGCATGTGCCTACCTCAGAGTCAACGCAAATACACAACATCCACTGTATATGGAAATTAAGAAGGTAAAGGGCAGCAGGTTAAAAAGAGGAAAGTCGTGGATGGGTCAAGCCGAAGACATTCTTCAACAGGTGTGTTCACTTGAGGACTTATAACCTGACGATGAGTGGATACATGTGCCAGCAGAGTTCTGTACATCCTTTTTAGTCTGCATCCAACTAGGCATAAAATGCTGACAGGAAAATCCTACTGCTGTGGAGGCGGGAGTACAGGCTTTGATCTCAGAGAATTCTTTAGATGGGTTGGTTGTTCGATGAGTAAGAAGTTCATGGGCCTTTACAGCTCAGGCCGGAGGGAAAATTGTGAAGGAAGATTCTGGTGCTTTTGCTTTGACCACAAGTGGCCTGACTATGGAAGTCATGGCAGTAAGTGAAGCAATAACATGGCTCGAGACACATACATTCACTCGGGCATGTTTCTTATTGACTTAATGAGTATGCTCTGGAAGATAGAAATGGGGTGGGTTGGGGGGTATCGGCTGGCAAAGATTAGTTTCATTTTCACGCCAGGGCAACTAGGTGTACAAGGAAATTAGCAGGCTTGTAGGTAAGACTACTGTGGAAGGCAGACAAGCCATGGACCAGGCTGATATTCTGAATGCTCTACGAGAAGTAAGTTGTTTTATGAGAACCAAGTAATGACTGCGAATCTACAACCATGGTCAGGCTGTGAGAACAGCAAGTTGAAAGAGTACACTACGCTGGAAGCCAAAGACCAACACAGAACTGGTGTTGTTAGCCACTACACGCTGCAGGATTTACTGAGGAGGGGATCCGAGTAGTTATGGACTGAATGGTTTGATGTGCAATGAGGATGATCTGTAGACTAACTAACTAACTAATTAGTTCCTATTTTTATTACACATGTGGTATTTCAGCATGTTGTGGCCTGTGCAGAGTCTGAATGTTGTTATTTGCTCTATTTGGTGGGGTTTGTAATGTGCGTCATCTTTCTGATGACCTGAATGCTTTGATTCCCACTTGGTTATATAACTGCTTCTTATGAATCTCTTGGCCCCATCATGCAAGGGTAGGTCAGAAAGTTATGCACCCCAATTATTACCTCTTTAACTGTTAATAACATACAAATGAAATTTAGTCACAATGTTCATGCACATGTGCAGCAAATATTTCTACTTCTCAACATAATCCCCATCAACTTTAACGGCTTTACGCCATCTTGAAACAAGAGCATGTATCCCAGATCTGTACCACATTTTGTCCTGTTCTCTTAGCCATTTCTTCACTGCATTAATCACTCCCTCATTGTCTTCAGATTTTGTCCCACAGATAGCATTCTTAAGAGGACCAAAAAGATGGAAATCAGATAGTGCCAGGTCTGAACTGAAAGGAGGATGGGGCAGTACATTCCGTCACATTTTGTCAATTGCCTCCCTTGTTTGCAAACTTGTGTAAGGACGGTGTGGTGGGGTAGGGTATCCCCTATCAAAGGAGAGGTAAGGTGACTCCTTCCCTCCGCTAGTCTACGGGACACCCTTGGGCAAGGTGGAGTACCCGTTTAGCCCCGCGATAAGGGTTACATGAAGCCATGGTTGCAGGTGGTGGATGAAGTTGAAGAGCAGCCAAAAGATAGTTGTAGCTGTGGTCTCCAGCTTCATAACGGTAGGCAGAGGATCTCTTTTTTGGGAGACAATGGCTACGGTCATCGACCAGTATGGTCACTGCTAGGAAGGAAAGCAGTGGTAAACTGCCTTCTTTACAGATGCCAAGAATATCATGTACTGCAGTCTCATCGATAATCAGAGAAACAGCATAAATGGGTGCTCCATAGGAGCAGCCTCGCCAGGTAGGGTTAGTCATGTGCACCAGGTGACTCCAGACCGTCAGCAGGCGACTGAGTGCAAAAGGGTATCAATATTGAAAGTAGGAACTTGGAATGTAAGAACTATGAGTTGGGATGGAACATTTGATAACATTAAGAATGAAATGAAAAGACTAAATATTAACCTTTTATGTATATGTGAGACCAGATGGACAGGAATGGGTATTATAACATCTGAGGAATATAGAATAATATGTTCTGGTGGAGAGAAACAACAGCGAGGAGTAGCAATTATAGTGGATACATAGAGATCAAAATCGATCAAAGGATATTGGACTGTATCAGACAATAGTGTTACTGGTGAAGTTGAGTGGAAGACCTTTTGATTTCAACGTCATACAAGTTAATGCACCAAGAGCAGACAGTAGTGATGACAGCATTGATGAATTTTATAGTGATTTAGAGAAAGCCTTCAAGAAATGCAAGAAGTCTGAAGTAAATATCATAATGGGTGGCTTGAATGCCACAGTTGGAAATCAACAGGACGGATACATAGTAGGCAAGCATGGACTAGGGGAACAGAATGAAAGAGGTTGCAGACTTGTACAGTGGGCAATAGGGCATGATGTGATTACTGGATACACCTTCTGTCAACATCACCCAAGGAGATTATGGACATTGAGGAGTCCTGATCATAATTGCATACGTTGAACATGATCATGTCATAGTCATGTGATAAGTACTGACCAATGAATAAAAGAGCATGTGCTTATCGTCCCATGATGTATAGGTTCTGTTTCTGACTGTTGAGAAAATGGCCGGGTTGATTCAAAATCCGTCCAAAGAAGCTCAAAGATTGGTGATTCAGTTTCTTTCATTTGAAGGATGTCGACCAGTGGACATTCATCGAAGAATGCAGGCAGCGTATGGTAACAAATGTGTGTCGAAGACAACAGTGACAGACTGGGCACAAATGTTTCGGATAGGACGTCAGTTCATGACAGATCTTTGACAGCCGGGTCAAGCGCATATTGTTGCAACAGAAAAAAAAAACATCGCCAAAATTGATGCAGCAGTGCAGATGAACCATTGTTGAAGCATACGTTTGCTAGCAGAAGAATTTGATGTGTCAATTGGGACAATTTAAAAGGTCTTTCATAAGAAACTGCAATATCAGAAGGTGTGTTCACAGTGGGTACCGCGGATGTTGCCCGACCACAAAAAGAGGAACACATGGGATGGTGTTTGAAGCCACTTGCTGCATTACAGAGTGGAGGGTGATGTATTTCTCTTCCGCATAGTGGCAGGCGATGAATCATGGTGTCACCACTTTGAGCCGAGCAGCAAAAGAGAGGGCATGCAATGGAAGCATGCTGGATCGCCAAAATCCAAAAAGTTCAAGTTAGAGGTTTCCACTGGTAAGATTATGCTGAGCGCATTTTTTGACCATGAAGGGCTATTGTTGGCCGACTTTAAAGAGCCTGGTGTCAACATCAACTCTACCCACTACTTGCAAACACTAGACAAGCTGCAAAAAGCCATAAAGAATAAACGACCCGGCATGCTTTCTCGCAGTGTGATTTTGTTGCATGATAATGCTCGTCCGCATGTCACAAAGATTGTGCAGGAAGCATTAGCAAGGAAGAAGTGGGAAATTCTGCAAAATCCAGCCTATTGTCCTGATTTGTCACCATGTGATTTTCATTTGTTCGGACCTCTAAAGAAAGCTCTCAAGGAGCAATATTTCACTCAGATGCAGATGTAATGAATACGGTAAACACTTGGTTCAGTGAGCAACCACAATCTTTTTTTTGCGGACGGCATTCACTGCCTACCTAACAATGGGATGCTTGCCTGAATGCCTACGGCAACTTCTTCTGACCAACCCATGGTGCATAATTCATTCAAAATGAATGCTTTGTTTAATTCTACCACACCTGTAAATGTTTCTTTCATGATTTTGTAATAATGCCATTGGAACGGGTTTCAAATGAACGTCCCTAATACTTGCAATGGCAGCAGATCCACATTTGACTGTGGCCCAACAGCAAAATATTGTTCAAGGAGATGCTCTACATTTCGCTGTGCGACTCCTGGCGTTTTTTATAATCTGTGAAAAGTGCTCACAGGCGAGTCACTTTTCATGGTCTAGCGTACAAGCTAGACTTTCCTTCTGAACAATGCCATGAACTATGACACTGTTTAAATCTGGTCATGGCAGCCATTTGTCGGCCTTAGCTATCATCCTGTGCTTTTCAGGGGTGTGTCCTCTGGTAGGATTTCATTATCACCCAAAGTCGTTTACAGTTACAACCACTGTTTCCATCGTAATGCTGCGTGTTGTCACAGCAAAAATACCACTTGTTACATTGACATTTGTGCAGTTTGAGCTTGCTGAGAATTCTCATGCATTTAGTTTGCCCTGGTCTACTGATCCATCTGTAAACCACTGCATCGCCCTCTTCTATGTTCTTGTGTATTAGCACGTGACCTCTTAGTCTACCGCGGCAGCATCTTGCTTTCTGATACTTATGTCCAGAGTAATATGGACAAAGATAGTAGCGCGGGTATCCATTCCCTTCCAAGATTGAGTGATGTCCGTGGGCCTACATACTTGGTAGATCTCTTTCTCAGCACTTTCCATCCACAATTTGCCACTCTTCAGTCAATTCCCTTTATGTGTTGACACGGCAGGTAATCACTGGCATCCTGCTAGTTTTGGTCTGACACCCATAGAGGGAAATTCCACAAGGTATCCCATGGCACAACAAGATGTGTCTCTGGTGCATCCTAGGATGATCCTCGTGGCTTAATTATATATCTTTTCAAGTCTTTTTGTTTATGTCGTGTTTGCTGTTAGAATGGATAGGGAGTATTCAACAAGTGAGCAGCTGGCACGAATTAACATGCAACATCTAGTTATAGAAAAAGTTACCAATGATAAAGGGAAAATAAATGTTAATAAAAACATGTTGTAAGAGTATATCCTTTAAAAAACTATCAAATTATTATCTACATAGAATGTACTGCTTAGAGTTAGACATTTTGCAATACCATACACCCACCCACACATGAATCAATATGCTTTGCTTTATCTGCAAATGGGCAAGGGCGGTAATATCTGCCCCAGTGCTCTTTTTACCAATGTCCATAAAGGGACATAACTAACATAACCATCATCATCATAAAAGCGCACAACCACGTAATTAATATTAAAAAAACAACTGTAAAAATGCTATGTCAGAGACATACTCTCTCTCTCTTGTTCTGTTAAGAACAATCAAGTAAAACATTACCATGTAAATTATAAAGATACTGCTTAAAAAAATATTTATCAAAAAGTGACGGAGTCTCTGAAAAAGTCCAAGAAAGTTTGATTGGCTTTCAGTGTCAGAGATCTGTATGCCATTTGAATCCTGGATTCGTCTAGGCAAAAGTGAGAGAAACCCCTCTCTTTAACATATTGGTACATATTTGTTCGAAGGTCCTCAGGAATCACTTCCATAACCCTTAAAAGTTCCAGTGGCAAATGCTTATGGGACAGAATCACCGACTTTGGGTACCTTATAATGCTTCATTGAGCCTTCAAAATTTGTGACCCAAGCTGATATTGAGTTGCCGACTGTGAACTTCCGAACAAGTCGGGTCATGCTAATGGGAATGCTGCTTATTTATCCCATTATCCCTTTGAAGGACCTGGGAAATCAGATGAAGAGGTTAATATCCCAATCAGTCATATAACTACTACACCAGTCCAACTAGAAGTAAGAACCACTAGAGAAAAAGTTGTAACTGAAGATGGACAGGATAACGCTGAGGTTAATGTGCCATTTTTATCATTACCATCATATTCAGCCAAGGAGTTGAGAAACTACAAGAAGAGGATGTTCATGTTCATAAAGTGTTAGCTTCTGTGAAGAAGAGAGTGAGACTGAGTAGAATAGAAATTAAGAGACTACATCCTGAAACCATGACATTGTTAAGGCAGCAAAAGAGGTTGAGTGTGATTAATAGGCTCTTATACAGGAAGATAAAGAAGCCGGGTAGAGGACTCTGTTCTCAAATGATAGTACCTGATGCACTGAAACAAAGGATATTAGAATCAGTGCACAACACTGACCATCAAGGTAGGGATAGGATGGTACAAATGTTGAGAGGTCTTTGCTATTGGATTGGCATCACGAAAGATGTTGAACTGTTTTGCAAAAGATGCAAGAGGTGCAATATTGCAAAACAGTCCTGTATCAAATTTCAAGGCCCCTCTGGTAATTTATTGGTGTCCAATCCCTTTGAAGTCATGGCGATGGACTTTTTCATCTTAGAGAAGGATAGAAATGGATACGAGAATCTGTTGATTATAACATATATCTTCACGAAGTACACAATTGCAGTCCCCATAAGAGAACAGAAGGCCTCGACGGTTATGCATTAGTTGAGAAATTGTTTTATATTTAGGTGTACCTCATAGAGTACATTCAGACCAGGGCAGGAACTTTGAATCAGCTATGATAGCAGAACTCTGCAGAGTATATGGGATTCAAAAGAGCTGCACCACGATCTGGAATCCAAGGGGAAATGGCCAGTCGGAAAGATTCGGCAGGACTCTGCATGATCTCCTGAGGCCACTAGAAGTGAACCAGAAGCGGAGATGGTCTGAACATCTCACAGAAGTTTTGCTGTTTTACAACTCCACACCACATTCGTCCATGGGGTATGCCCCATACTACCTGGTGTTCAGAAGAGAACCCAAATTGCCGGTAGATTTCATGTTGGATTCTGGTAATGTTGATGATGATAATGGAAAGGTGGATATTGAGAATTGGGTAACTTGCCATCTTTCCTGCCTATGTAATGCACATTTTAGGGCAGGCGAATGACTGAGATAATTGGCTGCAGTAAGAAAAGAAAGATTTGACAAGGCTTTGTCTTCCAAACAGTTAACAGTAGGAGAGATAATTAGGAAAAGAGTCCATTATACAGAGAAGTGTAAAATCAAAGACCAGTGGTTGGTATATATACAGGGGTACAGATTCCAAGAGCATTAGGAGGTCCATATGTTAGAGAGTGGGAGATAACGGGCCTGACATTGGGGTGACAGGACATGAACTAAAATGGGGCGAGGAAGGTGCTGTAATGGAAGCACCAGAAGAGGTACTTAGATTACCAGAATTGCCTGTTGTGGCGGAGGTTGAAGAAGTACAAACTATACCGCCAAGAAAGACTGGTACATGTTTGTAACAGGAGATCTTAATGTAAAATGTTCAGAAAGAATATGTCTCAGGAGAAAGTGATGTGGTATTCAAATGTGAAATTATTTGTTTATTGTGTTGAACTTATTGACTTGTTTATCGTGTAACTTAAACTACCTGCATTACTTGTTGGTTGTAGGACAGTGTGTTCCTTTTATTTCGTTTATTGCAAACTATTCAGTGATGTTGGTGAGGGTTGTCTTAATTGATGTTTTTTTTTTTTTTAAATAGTCCCAGAATGGATCATATTTTTATGTTGATACTAATGTGTTTTTGTAAAACTGCTGGCTTTGTTGGTTTAGTCATGTATGATTGATATCAATAAAAAAGGTAGCAGGTATTTTTATATTATTAGTGGGATTGTTAATGTTTAGATAACAGAGAAGTGTTTTTCCCTGTCTTATGTTGTTTTTATTGTAAATGGATGGTATCATATTTTTATGTTATTGATGCCTGACAGTATATAAGTTTGACTTTACATTTTAATGGTAATAACCGAGTAAGACAAGACTAAATTTTTGGATAGTGGTGGTATTGTTAAGTCATGCAATTAATGACTTATAGTTTGGGGACATGATACCAAAAGTGGCAGCTTTTTTTTTAAAGTTGCATCCCTTGACTTGTGAATAATAATAATAATAATAATAATAATAATAATAGTGTAGAAATTAGAAATGAACATTTCTTTACCCAGAACACCATTGCTGTAATGCCCAGAATCGAGACGACAACATTTAAAATCGGAGTATAAATGTAACGGCGATTAGGTGACAATGGAATCCCACCAGAGGACACACTCCTGAAAGGCACAAGATGATAGCTAAGGCCGACAGATGGCGGACCAGTAGGATTCAGAAGGGATCATGGGATATAATATTGCCGTCACTATAAGAATGAAGGCGCGTAGAACTTACTCCTCGACGCGCTATCGAGATCAAGTCGCCTTATCGGATAACGCAGAGGATGCCTCGCATTAAAAGTGCCGCGCAGAGACATGCGCTATATGAAGCCTGGAAGAAGAAGGTAGAGGCGAGGAAGGCCACTACGACTGCTGAGCCTATATCTGCGAGCAGCAGTCCAGCTCCTACGCCAGCTGAAACCGTCCCAGTTGATGAAGAAACCACAACTCAAGCCAGTAGCAGCCGGGAAGTTCCAACCAGCTCCAAGACGATGCAGTCCAATCTTCCAGTGACCTCCACACAGGAGGAAACAACAGCAACATCTGAGGACTTCACCGGCAGAATACTGCTCAAACAGACAAGCGTGGGTGAAGCTAAACTGTCGGCGCTACCAACGGACAAGATAATCAGTCTGTTGGAAAACGAGCTGGGAAGACACAGCATCAACCAGCTGCGCAAGACACCTGATGGAGTAGTGGTCTCCATCAACAAAAACCCAAAGAACACAGCACTGATACAGAAGTTCGCACGAGATGAGAAAGCCGACATCAAGCTTCACCACGGCATCTTATTGGAAGCCAGCCGACACAACATGATGAAACGATGGGTCATTAAACGAGTCAAGACCCATCTCACCAACGACCATATCAGGGAGTTGCTGACAAGAGAGAACCACAAACTCAAGATCACCAGTGCCGAGAGGATCATTGGAAAGAACAACATCCCCTCTACTGTCGTCGTCGTAACATCAGAGGACCGATTGATCCCTCAGTACATCAGATGGGACAAGAGAGACCTACTGCCATATAGCAAGTGCCCAGGAATTACGCAGTAGAAATAAAGTAGAAGTCTCGATACCGAAAAGGCTAGAAATAGAAGAGACGTCGCAACAGGGAAAAACGTCACATAGAGATGTCAATAGAAACGAGAGACTTTGGGGAGCTTTGGAATGGAAGGCAGTGCATTGAATTATCAGTACATTCAAGTTGGCTAATAAATAGTTCTGCATTGAAACAGTGGCTGGAATAGGAATTACAGACAGAGAAGACATATAACGAACTCATGTGTGATAACGCCACGAACGAATGAACGAGGAAGTTAGTCCATAATTTCAGAGCAGGGAGAAATGTACCTAAAGGATAGAGAGAAGAAGTTTCAAGGACGTATTAAGTAATTTGTAAACAGTTTGTTTCTGAGACGGTTTATAATTTTATCATTAATATGAAGTTCAATAGTGTAATTACGGCCGGCCCTGGTATTACAGGCCACGTAGTTTTTGAATAATATTGTGTGATATGCAAACCCTAGTTGGCGCTGTAGATAAATAAAACAGCGATTGTCGATTACTCACGTTCAGAAATCGGCCTTTTATTCTTCCTGTTTGGGTTCACTCGCAAAGCCCATATTGCTGTTCAGTTGGTCTGAGCGAGCCTACAGTTTCTATTATTACAGTTGTCATTTCGAATTGTTAAGAATAACCCATAACAGCGACATAGGCACCAAGTTCCAGAGCACTACATACCGAGAATGCTGCAGTGTTCTAAGTACCAGAAGTTTTGGCACACCCGTACCACCTGCAAGAGTGAGGTTGAGGTTTGCAGATACTGCTCTGGACCTCATCCATACAGCCAGTGCCAGCATGCAAAGATAGACAAGGACTTCAGGAGGCCTAACAGTAACAGAAAATGCACCAACTGCCTCGGCAACCACGGCGCCAGGTACCTCGGCTGCCCCTGCCACCAAGACGGCAAAGAAGCCATGGAAAATCGCCATCAAGTCTAACCTACCATATAAGGAAGCCAGGAGGCAGTACGAGGCGACCAGCCGACTTAACCAAAAATGACAAAGTGCAACTGGAAGGCCAACTGAAGGACCTGAGAACACAGTTCAAAACCATGGAGGAAGGAAAACTCAAGACGCAAGAAACACAGATAACAGCCGCTCAGCGCATGACGAAACGAAGCAAGTTCAGCAGAAGATAGAACAGGATGTCGCTCGAATGGCTGCTATAAAGGCTGAGGCGGATGAACAGCTACTTAAAATACAAGACACTTTTCATGAGATGTTCGACCTGCTCCAGACCAAGACCCAGACAGCCACACCCGAACCAGAGGATACAAGAGCACAAACAGAAGAAGAAGCAACAGAGGAAGAACGATATCGCTCACCACCAAGATCCAACTGGCGAACGCCGAGAAGATTCGAAGGCAACTCAGACGAGGAAATAGGAGGAACACTCGGAGAGACGACAACTGGTAAAACTCCCTGAAGGAAAACAGCACCATATAACGGGGTGGGTACCCAATTACTCCAGACCTCAACAAGTACGCGACTCTGTCCAAACATGAAAAACCTCATAAAAAAAGTAACGAACGCAATCAACCCATCAGAAGCCGGGAAGCTGACAACAAGCAGCCCAAAGTACGAAAGACAAACTTCAAGCTACATCATAGACACCCTACATAGCCAAGTCGAAACCCGAAGGCTGAAAGGGGGTACTCGTACCAAAAATTGGATTGGAGAACTTACCTCCTTTTCACTACAACAATTTGGTCTGGCAGGCGTCTTTGCCTGAATTTGGAAGTCTGTGTTCAAAAGAGGCGTTAAAGCCTTCAATCTGAGATTAAGAAGGTCCCCGAACAAATGTTAAAGTTGGTAGAATCACTGCAACTGAATGAGCCAGTACACTTATATCAAGGGTTAATCTGGGTTCTTAGTCCATCTACGAATATTTAATTTACGTAGTACATATTTCTTTGTTTATTTGTCAATCAATAAAATTATATATGTATTAGCCTTAGTTTGTTATTTGGTTGGTAGACCATAATTTAAATTAGACTGTCGCTGTGGCTGGAACTATCTATATAGGTAGGTGGGGTATAATCCTTAGTCTGGAATTTGAGAAAAAATACTCTGATTCCCTGTCAGCCCATAGGCCTATCCTGGAAATATCTTCTTCTCTTTATCCTATCCTTTTCTTGTTAAATGAGGAGAATGTATGAGGTGCTTTTTTCTTTTCTCTCTCGTTTATCCTTCTTTCTCTTCTGTGTCCCGAACGTGGTCAGTGTTGCGCTTCCTATTCTAGCACTATAATAGAGAGGAAACTATGACTTCTTTTGCTACGTCATTAGCCTCGTTTGCATAACCAATGCCATAAATTGACTCGCGAAAGTTATTCACGCGCATGCGTACTGAAGTCAAGTTAACTTTCATATATGTACCGGGACCTTCAGGCGTGATCGAACGAAGGAACTTTATTATCAAAAGGTCACAAATTGGGAACACAGGCCCGTCTTACATTCGGTCCTTCCAGTCACTCATCTTTCGTAAATCAAGTATCTATTGTGAATATTACATTCACGGGGGTGGGGGGGGGGGGGGGGCACACTTGTCAAATGCATGTTGTGAACATACGCAATGCTTATTACCATATTATGAGGCAGGCAGATACACATTCATGCATAAATACATTTTTTAAGTTGCATGTCCTTCACAGGACGTCGCAGTCAACCCCAGCATTTTCGCTGTTCGTGATTCCTGGGCAAATTTTACTTTCAGTAGTTTGCCATTGCTTTCTGAACGACCGGCTCCTATACCGTTTTCGAAAAAACCAGCACCGCTGTGTTTCGAACCCGGGTATACGGGCTCACAAACCGCGTTCGCAAGCCCTTAGCCACAGATACATACATACCTGCATATATACTTACATCATTTACAACCACGCCCCTCAGTAACACACAAATACACTCTCCCTTGCATACACATATACTCACAATCACAAACAACATTTTACTTATACATACAAACGCACTCTCTCGACAACGAGCTAGCCGATTAGTTGGCAAACATGGCGATGATCGAGTCGGGAAGAGCAATTGATGAGTCATACATCTCCGTGCTATTAGAGATGCTGGACGAACAGATAACTAAAGAAACCTCGGAATCTGCTTCCTTGTCCAGAGTGAGGGAGGTGGGAGTCACCAGAAATGAACATTTTGTTAAGAGCAAAGCCATTTAATTCACAGAACTGGTAGACCAGTCAATATACGATGGCAGAGATGTTAAGGAGGAGATCGGAGCACCCATGGACTTGTCCGGAGCGTGATGATAATGAGGATCCTTACTAATTACTTATCAGTTACTCTAACACAGTTGGTTCATCATCATTAGAAACTCCATCGCCATGCTCCAGGCAATAATGTTCCTTCACAAATATATGGTACCCACGTTCTTGACAAGTTCAACATCTGACCGTCTTCCTCGCGGCTCTGCCAGCACATCCAGGAATTTCTCCCTCTGTTGACCTCTGTCTCGTATACCCGTGAAATTCCCAATTACCTCACTTTTCTCCAGACCCTTTCCTTTCCAAATATGGCCTAAAAATGACGTCCTACTGAGGGTAATCATTTATCATTGCAAGTTGGTCTCTCGCTAGGAATATTTATGATCTAAGAACGGTGAGTTGACCTGTCGACTGGATATTTGGTTTCCTGGCCGTTCGTGGAATTCTTAGCATTCTTGGAAAAACATTACATGTCTGTAGATTCTAGTTGCCTGCTAATCTTATTATTCTTATAGGGTCATAGTAGAGTGTAGGCTCCGGCCTGCCACTTACATTGGTGAATGTTTATGGTATACACAGCCTTTCATATTTACAGTTCATTGTTAGCTGTGGACGATACCGTTTCCAACGTGCAACCTTGGACTCCATAGTATAGTCAAAATTGTACGAGAGTAAGGTCACAAATTCTTCTTCTTCTTCTTCTTCTTCTTCTTCTTCTTCTTCTTCTTCTTCTTCTTCTTCTTCTTCTTCTTCAGCGTTCCGAGCCATTGAGGTTCTTTGCTGCAGATACAATCCGTCTCCATTCGTCTCTCTGGTGGACCTTCTCTTGCCAGTCGTTGATTCCAAGTGCTTATAGGTCTGTATATATATTATCTCTCCACCGCCTTCTTGGTCTACCTCGTGGTGTACGGTCATTTATTTCCTGAGTGTAAGCGAGTTTTGTTTCCCTATTATCTTCCATTCTTTCTATATGCCCCAGCCATTGTAGTCTATTAGCCTTCATGATACCAGTGATTAGCGGGGACTTAAACAGATCATAAATGTCTTTGTTACTTCTTCTTTTCCACTCTCCACTTTGTGTATCCCTAATGGGTCCAAAGATGCGTCTTAAAATTTTGTTCTCAAAGGTTTGTAACAAGACTTCGTCTCCTTTCGTTGTACTCCAGGTTTCAGAGCCATACAGCACAACTGGTCTGATCAGTGTTTTGTATATTGTGATTTTGGTGTTACGAGATAGCGCCTTTGATTTTAGTAGATGTTGTAGTGCATAGTATATCTTATTTCCAGAGTTGATTCTAGTTTGTATTTCTTCCCTTATGATGTTGGAGCAGTTGAAGATTGTATCCAGGTATTTGTATGTTTCCCTTCTTTTAATGGTCATATTATCTATTTGTATGTGGCCAGAGTTTTTAGCCATTCCATCTCTTGAAATTACCATATATTCTGTCTTATCTTGGTTGATCGTCACAAATTGCTGTAGAAAAATAACTAAATATGATAACTGAAGAAATTTTACACCTCATGGAAACAAGAAGACTCAACAAACATAAGTCTGCCAAATATGAAGAAATTCACTGACAAGTCAGAATATTATGTAAGGAGGAAAAGAAGCATGGCTTGAGGAAAAGTGCTTAGAAATTAAAAACCAACACAACAGTCAAAATACCAAATTAATGCACAAAAGAATTCTTCTTCTTTTCGTTCATCCGGAGTGTTTTTTCAGATGTGATTGCGGAGTGTCTGTTATGCGCCCTTGGGCCGAAACCCGTAGGCCAACACATCGACTTTAGCGTGCTTTTTTGACCAGGTAGCATTCCTGGGAGACTCTCACTTTTGTGGTGCCATCTGCAACCTTGCTGGCCAAGTTGGAATGGTCGAAGACAACGGTCATCCCTCAAAGGAAGGCAGGGACAGTCCATAGCATTTTCCGCCATCCAAGGTTGCTTCCATAGTTGCAGGGCCGACTCATAACGCCCTGGATCTGGGCTCACCGAGGGAAATCGTCACGTCCTGCTCATGGCTGCTTTAAATCCTCACTTCAATATATTGGTCATTTCGTTTACCCCGGGCCATTCCCGCACAAACCAGACAGGTTTGCAGACGGCATCCACTCAGCGAGTTTTCGGACATGTGCTTGTCGTTGCGCCCGTCAGAGCTGTTCCAGGCACGACAGACATTCGGAAAACTACCTAGTCAGAGCTGTTCCGAACATGAGCGGCATTCGGAAACTAGGTAGTCAGAGCTGTTCCTAGCACGAGAGACATTCGGACGAGACATTTCACTCGGACGTAATTGCGTAGTGTCAATTTTTAGTTTGCCACCCGTAGGACGACACTTCCGGCTTCCGGCGGGCATTTTTTAATGAGGTTAGCCTTCCTCGGGTTTCGAGACTCTTGTATCGGCTTCCACACAGCAAGCTTTCGCTTCGGGCTGCCACGTAATGGATTCGCAAGACAGGCGTTCCATTTCGTGACAAGGAGACAATTTTCCACCTTTGACAACACTCACTCCATGAGTGTGGTTACAGACTATCGGACGTCTGCGAGACGTGCGACCGAGGTGTTTTTCCACCTTTTGTACTCGCTCACGAGGTAGGCTACATGTGCTGCCGGCTCAGCACCTTACCTCCGTGCGTCTGTGGGCGAGTAACGGTCAGGACCTTTCATCCGGGGATACCTCATATCCCCCAGCTAAGAGCCATCGATCGAATCTGCGCCGAGCATGTAGCGTTCTCGGCACATCATCACAATTCTGATGTAGGTTTGTGTCGATCAGGCTCTCACTTCCGAGAGTTTATGGCTTAGAGACGTTCAGCCATACACCTCGGATGGGAGCCTTAGAGGTTATGTCCGGACTGAGATTTTAGAGATCGTTTGCCTGATTTTGACTGCTATCCTCAGTCTTACCTGCAGAGCAGCAGGTTGTGTCTCTCTTAGTCTGGTCCCTATCCCACGAGCCGTCCGATATGTAGTTTTCACCCATCGGCAAGCACATGGGGTCGATGGGACACGCAAGCTCCCCCACCACGGCAAGGTGGAGACACATCGGGGGAGACAAAAGAATTCAGGAACCTACTAATAAAAGAACAAGTACATCATCAGGCTGTCTAAAAACTAAAGATGGCAAAATCATAATAGAAAAAGATCAGATTCTACATGTATGGACAGATTATGTGAAACACTTTTATGATGATAACAGAGAGGAACAGTGTGATATTAGATTTAATAATGAAGGACCGCCTATTTTGGAGATGGAGGTTCGAAATGTTCTTAAGCATGTGAAAGCTCGCAAGGCCCCCGGTGCAGATAACATCACAACAGAAATGATTAAAGCTTTAGAAGGGTTCCAAATGTTGCTGTATGTAGCCGGGGCACAGTGTTGGGGTGAGCGCCCAACATTGCTTAAATACCCCAATGGCTCGTGAATACATAACCTCTGCAGCAAAAGTCCAACTCCTGGCCTTCACGTGGCGGAACTGTTTAAACTAACAGGAGAAGGGGCGACGGCGAGTTTCTGGCGCCGAAAAATAACAAGTATGCTCTAGATGTGTATGCGCGTACATGCATGCGCAGGCACGTGTGTGCGTGCGTACACATCTAAACTCGAGTGAGACCACAGTCTGCTCTAGCAAAGGAAAGGTGCTGAAGACGGAGACAACCAGCCAGGAGGCGCACCACAGAAATCAGGATGCCACGCAATCACGCAAAATGGAATATGTTGACTACTGCTAAACGTTATGGTGCTCGCCCTGCTTTGGACCCCCAGGCAGGTGCAGTGCCGGGCCCTTTGTCTCGAAAGGGTCCAACCCCAACTACTGGAGGTCCTTCTCAGATGTCCTGTGGAGCCAGGGGACATGAGAATAGAACGGCTGGCCATACTAAACAAAGACTTAAAACAATGCACTGGAATGCGGTGGGAGTCAGCAACAAAAAACTAGAATTAGAAAACATCCTGGACCAAGAAAAAGTAAGTGTACGTTGCTTGCAAGAAACTCACCTCAATGAAAACATAGCCTTCAAAATCAGAGGCTACCAGTGTTACCGATCTGACCGAAAGGACAGGCGAAAAGGTGGGATACTGACCCTTGTCAAAAATAACATCACTGCTTCCCAAATGGAAGTCTACATGGAAGGGGCTGAGTATCAGACACCCAAACTTAAGACAGGCAATACAGACCTACATCTGATCAATTACTACTGTGCAAGTGACCGGCCACAGGCGCTGGACACACTGCCATTAAAAGAACAAATGATTGTGTGTGGCGATTTCAACAGCCACTCGCAGAGCTGGGGCTATGATCACATGGACCAGAGAGGAGAGAGACTGGAAGACTGGCAGGATGAGAATAGATTCATCTTGATTAAACAAGCCGTCCGACCCACATACTTTCTACTCGAGATCATGGCACACTACAACTACACCTGGCCTGGCTTTTCATCCACCAGACCTGGAGTGGAACATTACACGAATTGTTGGGAAACAACTTGGTGGCAGTGATCATCGGCCAGTCTTTCTAACTGTAGAAAATGAGCTTGTAAGTGAAAGCAGCACCCTCTCGATGTGGAACTACAAGAAAGCAAACTGGGCAATGTACAAGAATCGCACCAGCATATTGGTTAGAAACCTGAACACTGAGAAAGACATAAATAAAGTAGTTGAAGAATTTGGGAAATGCATACTACAGGCAGCGCGAGAAACAGTACCAAGAGGAGCCCGTAAACAATATAAACCCTACTGGAGTAGTGAACTGGAACAGTTGCATAATGATGTGGAAGAGTGTAGAAAGAAAGCAGAGGTCACACCCAGCCAAGAGCACCACAATAAATTCCAGCATGCAAAAGCCAAATTCCAAAGGGCCATGCTGCAGGCTAGACGGAGAAGCTGGCAGGAGAAAACGGAGTCTCTGAACTTTGAAAGAGACACCCGATAACGTTCGAGTGTTGCAGTCCATGTCATGTCTTAGTGGAAGTGAATATCTACAGCCAATGAAGCCCTGTATATTGGATCTTGCTAAAATGTTTGTAGAAGATGCAGCTACTCTCACCCGCATCGATTTCCAGTGGAAAAACTTCATCATATGCAGTGGACATAGACCTCTGACACACTTGGACTGTGGGCAGAAATAGCCTCGCACAGGGATGCCACCGGTGAAAATTCTTTCCAAGATCTTACAGATTTAGCTTTAACTGTGCTCATTTTACCTCATTCTAATGCGGACGTGGAGCGTATTTTCAGTCAGATGGGAGTTATAAAATCAAAATTGCGGAACAGACTGAGCATGAAGAGTTTGACAGCTGTTTTGACTATTAGATATGGATTGAAAAGATATGACAAATGCCGTCATGATTATAAACTACCTACAGATATTCTACGAGAAATTGGATCACAGGAGGCATATACACGTTCCTTTTAATCATCATCATCATCACGAGTAAACACAGCAGGAAATGGCTACAGAAACTGAAGAGGAGTTGTCTGGCTGGGATTTGGCAGATCTGGAATAAACTTCATTCTAATATTCAGTGATAATAATAAATTATAATGTGCTACTTTATAACATTTTGAATGAATACCACCAGTGCTTGTTTTAGTGATTTCCCAAAACATAGTATTGCAATTTGGTGCTTTTTTGGCTCGAAAGTAGTTCTGATTGGGATTTGGTGGATTTGGAATAAACTTCATTGTAATATGAAGTGATAATAATAAATTATACTGTGCTACCTTGTTATATTTGTAATAAAAACAGTTGGTGCTTTTTTTTTTGTTTCTTAAAAAATTGTGGTGCTTTTTAGTGTGTTTTTGTTTGGTCGATTTTGGTGCTTTTTCATCAAAGGGAGATGGCAACACTGCCCCTCGATACCCTGGACAGTTTAATTAATGTCTTGAAAAGGAGGGGGGGGGGGGGGGATGAGTTCAAGAAGAAAGATAATTTTGTTTTAATTACATCAGGTGTAGCCACTCAAAATTCCGTTGTTTTTTTTTTTTTTGTGTGTGCATTGAGAATGATAAATTGAAACAAATTGTGACATAGTAGAGCTGAAAGCGGGGAGATGGGAGGGAAATGGGGAGAGGGAGTGGTTGTGGGTTACGGGAAGACCTGAATCAGTAAGGCTAGGCGGACTGACATCGTGCATGAAGAAAAGAATTGGAAAATGTCTGCAACAAATTAGACTGGAAGCTGTGGATACACCATAACATATTCTCAGAACATTATACTAAAAGAAGTGGTTATTACCATTTGTTTGAAATGTTAGCACTTAGCTAGTTTATAAGTTATTTTTGTTTGTTTTTTCCATTAAAGATATTACAGTCCACATTCTTTGGACGCGTTATGAGAAGAAGAAAACTGGAGTACATCGCTACAAGGGGAAATTTGCAGGGGAGGGGAGGCAGGGGGTGACTGAGAGAAAAGATCCTTGACATTTGACATGATGATCATGGCATAGAGGAACATCGGTGTCAGACACGATAGGCAGTACACGACACAGAAGGCTGAGGACATATATAATACATAAATAAAACGAACACCACACAGATGGACTATCTATAGGTGTATAGCATAACTATAGAAGTAATAGTATAGAGCAGGGGTCACTAAACTTTTTTCACAGCGGGCCGGATAACTCACAAAATGACGAGCGCGGGCTGCATATTCATTCTGTACAATACTTACGCCATTCTCAGTGGCGAAGGTCTTACGGACGTGGTTCGTAACCCCGTATACCCGGGTTCGAAACACAGCTGTGCGCGATTTGGCAGCAGACCGCGTTGCGCTGGATTTTTACGCTATGATTTGGGTGCCGGTCGTTCAGAAAGCAATGCCAAACTACTGAACGTAAGCTTGTCAAGACATCAACAACAGCAAAACATGCTTGGTGTTGACTGCAAACGTCCTGTAAAGGATATGCAACTAATTTTAACAATACTTGCAAGCCAGAAGGAAAGCTCTGGGGAAAAAAGACGGAAAACTAAGTTAATCATGGGTGAGTGGCGTGCAATGCACAAACATCAAAGACAACCAACATATTTATTTACTAACAAAAAGTTATCATAGAAGACGACGTTAGCAAAAAGATAATTATATCAGACCTAGTGGGCACATATCAATCTCGTTCGATGTGTTGACTTCACATACTTCATTTGTTAAAATGTTTGCTCACAGACATAAGTTGTTCAAAACACTGATGCCATACCAGCGGCAAATTTCTTCAGTTTCGGAAACTCATCATCAGGTAAGCAGCGGTAAAATTCAACAAGTTTTCCTTCTCTATGCTTCTCTTTCAACAAATCATTTGCTTGCAAATCAATAAGCTTCAACAGTAGTTCAAGTGGCACATGATCAAATATACAATCAAACGGATTCTGGAACAGAAGAATGTCACTCTCAATTCTGTCAAGATATGAAAATCTCTCCAAAAAATGCTTCTTCAAGTCACGAATAATTTTTTTTCCCCGGTAAATCGAGGTTGGCATCTTTGGTTATTGTAGTGCAAAACTCTTTGAAACAGTGAAAATGAGAAACATTTTCTCCTTCCAGTTGTAATGCAAACAATGACAGCTTTCTCCGAAACCTGTTAATGATTCTGAAGAGATCACAGACGAGGTTATTCTTTCCCTGAAGTTTCAAATTCAGTTTATTCATGTGGGATGTGATGTCGACTAAAAATGACAACTTTGACAGCCATGTAGGATATGACAGCTATGGATCAGCTCTATCTTTTTCAGTGAGGAAAACATCTATTTCATTTCGGAGCTTGTTAAAACGAAACGTGACTTTACCGCAGCTGAGCCACCTCACTGTTGCCGTGATAAGGCAAGTCGCAGAATTCACGTTCAATTTCTTCAAGAAAAGTTTGGAACTGACGGTGATTGAGTGCATATCCCCGAATGAAGTTCACATCAGAAACGAATGGTTTCAGTTCATAAGAAACATCTAAGTCTTTCTCAAAGAGTGCTTGCTGATGTATGGTGCTGTGTATGAACAGAACACCCGGAATTTGCAAATCTTCTCTGATCTGCCCCATAAGACCCCTCTTCACCCAGCCATGTTTGTTTTTCTCCATCAACTGTAACACCTCGAAGCTGATTCCACTGAAGGTTATGGTCTTGCAAAACTTTTTGCACTTCCATGAAAATGTCTTTTCCAGTTGTTCCATGCATACGGATGCCAACTCTTCCGTCATTCGAAAGTCCAAATTGACACCATGAATGAACACGAGAAGTTGTGACGTACTCTAGAGATCAGTAGACTCATCGAGCGCCAGAGAATACCACAAGTTCCTAGTTTTCTCGCGTATATGTAGCACTGTGTTCTTTTCAAGTTCTACTGGTCTTCGCACAACTTAACTTGCCGAAAGGCTGATAGTTCCAAACAAATCGGCTTTCTCAGGACATAAGTCATTTGCTGTTTCCATCATTTACTATTTGATGAAGTTGCCATCAGTCAACGGTTTTCCTCGTTCTGCCATCGTATGCACTATTTTGTAACTTGTACGAGTGACAGATGTATTTTCCGCAAACTTTCTCGTGAAGAGATTTCTTTGTGTTTCTAAACCACGTATCATGGACTCATATTTTTCAGAGCGTACCTTTCCAGAAAACATTGAATATGTTGATAGATGTTTTGTTTCGTAATGACGGCAACACTTTTCGCAGCAAGTTACGCAACTGGTTTTCTGGTCCTTTGTTTACACAAAGAAGTACTTTACTCCCCATTCTGCATTGAAAACGCGACACTCGGTGTCCCCTTTTCTTTTCTTAGTAGCCATATTGAAGAGTAAGCCGTCTCCCTGGCGAAGGGAGTAACGATTTTCTCATAATCCAGTAAATTCACGTGGGTAACGCAGCTGCGAGGGATTCGGTAGCGGATCGCGTCGCGTTGGTTACTTACGGGTATATGTGAGCTGGTCGCTCAGAAAGCAATGGTAAACTACTGAGCATAATCAGGGCATTAACAGCAGCTGAAAAATACTGGTGTTGACTGCAATATCCTGTAAAGGATATGCGAAAACAAAAATGAAGGGTGAAGTACACGGGATCTGAAACTTAAAAGACATTGAATAAGAAACATAATTAAAATCTATCGAAGCACAAGAAAAGCAGAGGACTAGGGGTCACAGGTGAAGCCACAGCTCACCAAAGGTACATATAAAGTTTATAGGTACCTTTGGTAATAGAATATATCTCATAATAAGGTTTGCAAAATATATAAATAGGGCCGGACTAAATAAACAGCCTATAGTAGAGTTTTTTAACCGAGGTTCCGCGAATTGCAGCCAGAGGTTCCGCCGAAACAGACCGAAATCGCCTAAATGCAACATTTCTGCCAATCTGGTTTATTACATAAAGTAGGACAGGACACTTGGATCATCGCACATAGTTCCCTGAGCAACGTAAACATTTGCGTAAGGATCTGCTCCAGCAGAAATGTTGAAAAACACTGGCCTATAGACCAGCTCGATTTACACATTGACCGGGGAATTCTTCTGAGCTAAGGATAATATTTTCATAATAACACTAAGCTTCCATAGCATTTTTGTGTTATGATTGCTACTTTATTGCCTCTATTCACACTTGTAGTTAACTTACCTATCACTGTCAAACAAAGAAATCCTTGTTAAATACATATAAAATGGATGACTGGCAAAATGAAGTAAATATTTCTGGAGCGTCGTATCTATGTTGACAGACGGGCGCATCTGGAGGCGGGAAAGATGCGTGTTTATGTGTGTTGCCATGGAAACCATGGTAAAGTCAGAGCGTAGGCGGCGCTACCACGAGCCGGGGAAGGACTTGGGATGGCGAGAAATAAGCAAACATTACAATAAGCAAGAAAATCTAGATACAATAATGTATAATTGAAAATAGTAAATTTAGGACACATTGCAGCCAGGAGGTCTCCGCGCGTATGAAGATCTCCAGTTATTATAAACATAATATGTACATTTAAATTGTATCACAATGTTCGTGTTCCATACGTTGTATCAAGCAAGTTCGAGTACCACCGGCGGGCCGGATGACATGACGTCGCGGGCCGGATCCGGCCCGCGGGCCGTAATTTGGTGTCCCTCTGGTATAGAGGTGTTCAAGGTTATAAGATCTTGCCTTACTTCCATTAGTAACGGTAATACATATGGTGGTTTTAGATTTATAAAATAAAAGGTACTTTTGCTTTCTTTCACCCCAAACAAACTTTGCGAGCTATATTTAGAGTCACCAGCTATATTTAGCGCCGACGGTGATCTCCTCTGTGTTCGGCTGGAGTGCGTGTCAGTGCGTTTCAATTGCCCCACACCACAGTGTTTCTTTGGCTGTGGCAACCGTTTCTGTGTGGGTGTCTGTCTCATCATGAGTTTTCTGGGAACTGACAGCAGCAGCTGTCCACGACAAGCAGAGTAGCGTGGCTTTTCTGCAGCATCATGGCATCTTACATTCTGCAAGACGTTGTTCTCATAATCATGTCACGGTGCTATCGCTGACTGAGCGTCAGGACAGATGGAGATGCCGACATTCATCATGTCGGCAGGACATCCCGCTGAGACAAGGCACATGGCTGCAAGGCTCGTGTCTCCCATACAGACAGATCATTCTTTTCATATACTGCTGGTCTCAAGAGTTGACAAGCATTTCATTGTGCCAGTTACAGTTGGGGATGTCGCCGACAGCAACTGTTGACTGGAGTAATTACCTACGAGAGGGTTTGTGCCCACAACTGTTAGTCAATCCGGTAGTAATCGGAGGGACCAAATACCACTGTCGAGATAGATGAGAGCCTATTTACAAGGCGCAAACATAATGTCGGACGAGTGTTTGCCACAACAGTGGGGTATTTGGTGGCATCTGTCGTGAAACAGCCGACTGCTTCATGGTCTGTGTTCAGACAGAACAGCAGCAACGCTTCTGCCGCTGATCAGGATACACATTCGGCCCTTGGCACAACTGTAGTCCTCCGACCGCTTGGCGTAGCGTACAACGGAATTGGAAGTATTCCCAGAATTGGACGACATCTCAGAGGATCAACCACTTCCTACAACTTTGTGGGGACCCTACCACCCGGCGCACGATACTCAATGTAAGTAAAATCTGACGGAGGGGTTGAAGTAGGTGCATATATCTGTATGAGAGTTGTGTTTTTGGACGGGCCTTTAAGTCTAAATAGTGAGGAATCTATCACTAACTGGATTATATCCCATTAAAGCTTTTGCAGTTGTCTTATCTAAACAAAATGCCCACTCCCTCTGGCCTCCGACATCTCTACCAGAATAAATGAAAATACTTCCATTTTCAGTTGTAAAATGTCCCTTGCCGCTCCAGCGATGTTCACTAATTCCTAATTCAATGTCATCACACACTACTTTAAGCTTTCCCTCATACAGACTTCTCACATTCAACGTTGCTATTCTCACTTAAAGTCGCTTAAAAGTCGACAGGGTCGACTTCATTGCACCGGGTTTTATACCATATGGCTCGGTCTCTTTCCGCAGCACGGAAAGCGTCGCACAAAGCACGAACTCCGTAGCTTTTAGCGACGACCCACAGGAGTCTCCGAAACATTTAACTCGTAAACCGAAGGGTGCGGCCCGGAATCGAACCCACAACCTTCGGAGCACGAGTCAAACGGCTTGACCACTTCGCCACAGAGACTCTCTCACTCTGTTTCTTAGTCTGACACAGGGGATTTCCTTGGTACACAGTCAGGATTGACCTCCGTCATCGCGATTACTAGTACTGGTCCCTGTGTCACACTCTTCCCCAGTGTTATCTGATCTGCCTGGCCTGGGGGTCTCGCCACCAGATCTCTATCTTATTATGTTTTCTTTCATGGTTGTTATGGTTTCTTGGCAAGTTTTGCAGAAGGTAGTTTGCCATTGCTTTCCTTCTGGGCAGTGACTGTACTAGTCGGTGGTCATGGCCATTGTCTCTGCTGATGAGATCATCTGCCTATCGCTGCAGAGTGCAAGACCATAACCAACAACAGTCTGTCGGCTGCTCTCACACTCCATCTACCACCTGCATCCATGGCTTCACGTAACCCTGATCGGGGGGCTAAACAGGTACTCCACCTTGCCCAAGGGTGTCCCATAGACTAACGGAGGAAAGGAGGCGTCTTACATCTCCTTTGATGGGGGATACCCCTTTCCCGCTAACCGAAGGCTAAAATTACTCATAGAAATATGAGTAGCAAGCTTAGTTGCCATTCTAGATATTTTATATCCAGATCTAGAGGTTTTTGCCAGCGTCTGGATACCGTTTTCTGACGTTTGGATGCTGGATGCAATTCTAGATACTTTTCATTTGGAGTCGGATATTTTGAATACTTTCTAGATTTTACTTTTCTTTCGGTGTCATTTACCCATTTTATGTTTGGTCTGGACGCGCGTAAATTATGGTAACTGCCATTATTTAAACTTTGAACTGACTTGGGTCAACGCTCAACAATCTGGCAACCCTCCCCCCCCCCCCCCGGTAATGAGTAAAAGGGCGCATAAGGGCACTGAAGAAACTTTTGGTCAGTAAACATTTAAACTTAAAGAATTTGGCTGCAATTGGAACCGATAATGCATCGGTAATGGTTGGTATCAACCATGGCGTGTATGCAAAATTGAAGGAAGATATCCCATCTTTAATCCTCATAAAATGTGCGTGTCATTCCTTGCAGCTAGCATTATCACATGCCTCATCAGAATGTTTACCAAGGAATTTGGAATTCCTTATTGCTAAAACACATAACTGGTTCTCCAAATCATCTGTCAGACAACAGCAATATAATAATTTATATAAAGCATTAAATGATAGTTCCTCACCACTGAAAATTCTGTCATATTGCAAAACTAGATGGTTATCAATTCAACCAGCTATTGAAGTAATTGTGAACCGATGGTTGGAGTTGAAGACCCACTTCGAAATAACAAGACAAAATGAAAAGTGCTACACAGCTGAAATACTATATGGAATGTACAGTGATGAAAAAAATTTGGCATTCCTTCTCTTTTTACAACCCATTTTAAGTGAAGTGCATAAAGTTAATAAACTATTTGAATCTCAAAATGTTGATAAAGTTAAATTACTTGACGACCTCACTTTGCTATTTCACTCATTGGTAAAAGACTTATATTGCCAACTTGTAAAGCTGACTTGTTCACTTGCACTATAGAGAGCTATTTGGCTCCCAAGCCATACCTGGGATACCACATCGAATCAAAAATTGATGGTTTAAAAACAAAAGGACTGTTAACAAAAAATGAAGAGAACAACTTAAGAAAGCGCTGTCAAGATTTTCTTGTCTCATTATTCGATCAACTGAAGCAGAGACTTCCTGAAAATTTAGATGTATTGAAAAATATTTCACTCTTTTCTATTAACAACATACCTCAGCCAGTAAAGGACATACCTACATATTGTCAAGTTATTAAATTTTTAGGGGCTACTGATAATAGTGTGGCGGAAGCAGAATATTAGTTAACCAAAATAAATTTGGTTGACTGGACAAACAAAACAGAAACTGAAGCTTTTTGGAGTGAAGTAAGACAATTTAAAGATGTCTCAGGTAACAGTCCATTCTGTGAGCTCTTTGAATGTGCGATGTCTGCCATGATACTACCCCACTTCAAATGCTGATGCGGAAAGAGTTTTCAGTACTGTGAATTATACAAAATGTAAACTAAGAAACTAGGATGAAACTTGATCTCTTAAATGCTATGTTGACAATAAGATTTGGCCTGATGAGAGCAGGAAAATGCTGTTCAACTTATCAGCTCCCTGATCGTGTAATAAAAGAAATTGGAACAGCTAAAGCATACCAGAGTCATTTTGAATCTGAAGCTTCAACTTCATCATCCAAGTTAAGTGCATCTTGTGAGACAGGCATCAGTGAAGATGAGGACATAATTCTATAGGTAAGTCACATCAATTTTCTTTTTAAAGTTGCATATCCCTTACAGGGCGGTGCAGTCAACATCAGCAATTTTTCAGCTGCTGTTGATGTACTAGTGATACTAAGATTACGCTCAGTAGTTTGCCATTGCATTCTGAGCGACCGGCTTATATACCCCTGTAAGTTACCAGCGCGGCTCGAATCGCTGTCGGTTCGGGCGCAGCTGCGTTACTCACGAGAATATACGGGATTACGGCGATAGCCGTAAACTTTTCGCTAGGGAGACGGCAGTCACATCAATACATATGTAATTTCTTACTTTCTCAATCTGGATATTTTCCCTAGATACTTTCCAACGAAATCTAGATATTTATGGATGTTGTTTGGGCCGTTTCTAGATACTTTTGGTCAAAAAAAGTGGCAACCCTGAGCAAGTAATAATATGGTTAATCCATTTTGGCCTTGTTAGTGTGTATTACTATTATTGTGTGTTTGTTTTGGTACTTATGTTGATTATTAGTATTACACAGTTTGAACGAAACACTTATACAGTTATAGTTAATCAGATTGGATTGCAATTCTATAATGGTAGACTAGCTGTGTATGTTGGCTGGGAGAAATAAGAGTCAGCTTTTCGGACTATAAAAAAACATGTCGGCAAGTTCTTAGAAACGAGACATGGATTGGCGAACGAAACTGAACTAAACTAACTGAGTATAATATTAGTATTTAGTATACACCCGATTGCTGTGTGCCCGCAATGTATTCATGGCGACTGTAATGAGGAGGAGTTTGCTCTCACAAACTGTTACTGTTAGTGTTAGTCGTCTGACAAATTTTACAAGTCGGTCATTACAGATTATTATTAAATATTACTATTACAGATTAAATAAAATAACTAGATTACTAACTTATAACTACTTCACTACCTCTCATATCTGAAAGGTTGCTACCGTTGCTTCCAAGAATGTTTTATTGTTTTATTAATCATTAAAACAATAAACCTGTATTATATATATAACTATTAAATACTTCATACACTTAGGGACATGAATTCCAAATGTTCTGTGTACAAAACATATTGTCTCATGTAGCTTTAAATTAGCTAAATATAAAGTCACCAGCCTAAATTTGTCTGTTAAAGTGTCCATAAACTAAAAGTGGCACTTTCAGTTTCCAGAGGCTGTTTTTATTTTCTGTCTTCCATGCTAGATCTCCAAAGTTATTGGAATATTTCACACAAAATGATTAAAGGATGCCCAGTATATTGATGTATATAACAAAAGTACCTATATTTGATTTACAACGTTAAAATTATGTTTATACATCTCTGAAATATATTTATCCCACAGAAGAATGGTGAAAAGTATTTTAAATTGTACACACATGTTTATAAGCTTTATTATATTTATTATAAGCAAAACAATATGACACATTTGCATTTTACTGTGACAGTAATTTCAGGATAGATTTACATATTCACCATTGTGATGTTCCATATTTGGTATATCAAACAAAAACAGAACAAATAATAATAAAAGATTTACCCACTATATAAAACTAAACAAAGTGATGCATGAATGTGTTTTGAGTGCACATTATTGAGATAGTCAATGACAGTAAGATAGACTGTGACTTGTAGAGGCAGAACATGTGAAAGAATGACAGCACATGTCTTTGCATATTTTGACCAAATTGTTAAACCAAAGCAGTAGACAGAAGTTAGGCAGTTGGCCTTTAACATTGTTTGAGACAACAATTGTTTGTTTTATGCTCGTCTTGCACAGAATGTGCTGAGATTTTCAGATGAAATTTATCATCGAGTTTCGGCAGATTTATGTTCAAGTATTCTATTTGTCCAACTCTTTTTGATTTACAGCTGTTGAGGGTATTTTGTAATGTGCAATATGCACGTGAGCCCTCCTAGTTTATCGCCCATATCAGAGAAGGCTAGACATTCTGTCCACTACTCCAGGATCATAGGAGTGTATAACTTCCTTGGGTCCTCTATTTATCTATTTTCTAGCCTGAAATAGATATGTCTCTCTCTGTCTCATCCATACTTGCTATTATGCCTGGGCTTGTCTTTCAGGACCAGACCAGGTGTGTTGCCTTGGGTGTAACATGTGTGTGTGTGTGTGTGTTTGTATGAGGGGGGTTTCAAATGAAAAACTTAAATATGTGTGCGTGCGCTCGCGTGCGTGTGAGAAAGAGAGAGAGAGAGAGAGAGAATATATTCTGAAAAAGTAAAGAACAAATGTATCATTTTTCAATAGTCACCACTGCATTCAATGTAAGTCCTCCAGCGTGGCTTGGATTCCTGTAGAAAAAAAATATCTTGGTCAGTTTTGAAACTTCCTACTCCACTCATACACTTGCTGCCCGTGTGTTGCTGGGGCTCATACGGGGGATCAAATAATAGTAACACTGTTGCCTACCATGCACGTCGTAAGAGGCGACTAAGGAGGATATAGTACTGTCGCCCTGCTACTGAGTGAGTACGTGGTGCGACACTGTGACCTGTGAGTTTTGCGTGGAATGCTTTTACATATGTCCGTGGTTGTTTGTAGCGTGAACTGCATGTTGGGAACAATGGCAGCTGGCTGTTGCTGGATTGTCTGGTTTGCCTTTTCGGCTCATGAGTGCATTTTTCAGGAGACTCCTGGGAGTCGCCGCTGGAGCTACGGAGTTTGTGCGTTGTGCTGCGCTTTTGGCAGGTCGTCCTGCGGAAAGAGACCAAGCCATATGGGATAAAAAATGAAGTCTTTCTGGTAACTGCATTTTCCATTGACGATGAACTGTATTTTTCATGGAGGACTTTATTGTTGGCATTCTGGCGGCGGCATTATGCACAGTGTACCTGTGCGGGCTGTTAGCTTGCTGATACTCCTATCTATTCCATTGTGAGGAGCATTTGTGTGATATTCACTGGCATAGGAACGGAGCAATATGGGGACGACCCGTTGCCGTGAAGTTGGAACCTTGACTAACTAACTAACTAACTAACTAACTAACTAACTAACTAACTAACTAACTAACTAACTAACTAACTAACTAACTAACTAACTAACATACACTTGCTGGACTGACAGGCATGCATCACCAACCTGGACCTTCATCTGCCAATGAATTTCTATAGGTTTCACCCCTTCACTGATAAAAAAAACGGATAACAGAATGCTGCTCCTCGTTGGTGCACGTCAAAAGTGGGGCAGCCATCTTTAAAACTGTCATTATGACATCACCGTGTTCATCTGCACCGTGATGTCATGCGCTTAACACTCTTCAAAACCATAACAACAATGTTGACAGGTTACAAGACAATGGCATGGTTATTGTAATTTCTATCACACTTTTACAGTTTTCAGTTAGACCCCCCCCCCCCCCCTCATTGATGAGTGAGTTGGGGGGGGGGGGATGTTTGGCAGCCCACACCCACAGAAAGAAGGAACCAAAGAATTATCTGAGTCCAGAGAACAGTGGTGAGGAATGTAGCTGGTAACCTCACATTTAAGGTAATCCCTTAGCAGATACTGTAGTCAAGGTGTGAAGTGTTAGCCCTTCATATTTTCTACACCATGACATACAAGGTGCATGTCTCCAAGCCTTAAAAGTTGAGAGGATCGACTTCATTGCACAAGTTTGATCCCATATGGCTCGGTCTCTTTCTGCAGGGTGGCCTACTGAAAGCATCGCACAAAGCACAAACTCCATAGTTCCAGTGACGACCCCCCAGAAGTCTCCAAGGAAAATGCACTCGTGACAGCATGACCAATTCCGATGCTCATTTTCTTACTGCCGCAGACAATTCCCAGAAAGTTTTGAACATTATTTGGTACCCATTTTTATTCAGCTGGGTTGACCCCAGAGCCTTACGGGTTGGATAAAATAATTCTGTGTCAGCTGGGGGTTGAACCCGCACTACTGACTTGGCAGGCAAGTGCGCTAACCACCACTGCACTGTTGCTCCCACACACTGATTAATTGGTTTAGTTAGGATATATGAAGTCCTGCCACTTCAATACTTCTGTCTGTTCCACTTTTCACATGGGGCAGTGAGGAGCATTTTGTGTGATATTCACTGGTACAGGAATGGAGCATGATGGGGTAAACCTTTGCCGTGAAGTTGGAACCACGACTAACTATTTAATTAATTAACTAACTAACTAACTAACTAACTAACTAACTAACTAACTAACTAACTAACTAACTAACTAACTAACTAACTAACTAACTATAGTAGTATCTTTATCTTTATATATTTGTATGTGTGTGTATGTGTACGATTGTCTGTTAAAATTATTTCAGATCATGCGTGATGTCAAAAGAACTCATTCAAACAAAAATCAGTTCCTTTCTATCCAGGCCAAAATCTGCGGAGAAGAAACCTGAAGAAACTTCTTTGAAAAGAAAGTTTAGTAAGTAGATTTCAGTCTGTCATTGTTTGAAATAAATGAAGTTGATATGAGATAGGCCTTGAGAAGAAATGAGAGAAAAAAAAATCAAAGATATGAAGTGGAAAAGAGAGTGGGATTGATTGAGACAGAATGAATGAACAAGCAAATAAACTTTATTTTCAAAGGGGCACACCCTTCCAGCCTCTCATCTTTCTCACATCAATTATTTATTGTGCATGTTACATTCACATAGAGACCGTAATTCATGGTGTACATCATTACATAAGGGTGCAGTCACTTGTGAAGCAACCAGGACTGCAAGAGCTGTGAAGAAAAGGCTGGTCAGAAAAACCACTGCAGGAGATCCTCCTCCTGGAACGTCAGGCATTCTTTGCCTGCATTGTCAAAGAACATTTTGAGCCAAAATAGGCCTTATCAGCCATCTTAGAACTCACGGCTCCATACTTTCATTCCCACTGGATGAAATGAATGGTCATCATCATTCTTGATGGACAAACAACAACAACAACAGAAAAAAACATTGTCAAATGAATTCTGTGAACATAAACAATGCATATTACCATGTTATGAGACAGGCAGACAGATACACACACGGACACATATATGCTTAAACACATACACACAGATACTCACATATGGATGAACACAAACATACACACCTACACACACATACATACATTATTTACACAAAAACTCACAGTTACACTCAATACCACACACACACACACTCCCTCACACACACATATATCCATTCACAATTCACAAACACACTGACAAATATTAAGTATTTGAGAGAAGGTCTAGAGCTAAGTGTCATTTTGTTTTACTTTGACTCCATGCCTTTCAGTTTGATAGTGAAATTATAATAATTGTGGTGTTGTAATAAATCATAAATAATTAATACTAAGTCTATTTTGACAATATTCGTTAGTTACTCTGGCAGTCCAAGGAATTCTCAACATTAGATGTGGTTTCTAAGACAATGTTGTGAATTCCTTGGACTGCCAGAGTAACTAACGACAATTGCCTGAAAGAGGCTAATGAAACTAGAAATTATATACAAGAAGAAGAAAGAGATAAACAGCTTTCTTTGATTGAGGAGAAGAGCGGCAGAGGCCGACCAAGAGAAATGATGCTGGATGGATTGAGACAGTGGCATGGAGGAATATCAGCAGCAGAGTTTATCCTAAACACAAAAGACCAAGATATGTGGAGAGACATGAACGCCTACACCAGCTGGCATGGCACTTGATGATGATGATGATGATTTTGACAATTGGGAGCCGCGCAGTGTAGTGGCTACACGCTTACCTGGTGGTCAGTGGTTTGAATTCACAATGAGGCTCATTTTAAAAATTGACCTGGGCTTCCCGAATGATCCAGCCTAAAATAGGTACCAGGAAATGTCATGGGAAATAAAGGTGGCTGGTATGATATTAACCATATCACTCTAGAGCATTTTGTTTGGTGCTCGCTCGCTTTGAACTCAAGCGCAGTCCATACACATTATTTATAGTAGTGATGGCTGAATTTTGCGTGTGGATTTGCTTTCCCTATTAATTGTGTCTCTCGCCAACAGGCGAACCCACTCAGACTTCAGGCGTACACGCATTGGTTCTCAACCGGTAGGGAATTTCTCCCCCCCCCCCCCCTTATGGAGGGGGGGGGATTAAGATTGTTTTCAATTCAAGATCGCGTTAATACAAGAACCGATTACTTGATATTGTTTTTCCCTCCATACTTTACAGTTCTGTACTTCTCGCCCTTCTGAAATTTGTTTTATAACGTAAGTAGACCCACAAATCACATTTTATGTAGACGTCTAGACTTGTTCTAGTATGTATTATTAAATTTAGCTATTTATACGGAGGAAATATGAAAAGTGGGGGGATGACATTCTGGACATATGGTGAAGGGGTGCATAGGCCAAAAAAGGTTGAGAACCACTGTTCTATGGAGCTCGTTAGGCACTGTGCTACCATAGCTGCTAAAGATGTTCTGGAGGAAAAAGTAGAGGGGAAGCATACAGAAGAAAGACAATGATGCGTGTAGGTAAACCTCGTGAAATGGACTGAAAGAAGCCTGTATCGCCTGGGGCATAAAGTGTTGGGGACTATTACAACCAACCGTCAATGCAGCAATGGCACTAGATGATGAATAAATTTGAACCATGTAAAAATAAATGTTTAATGTTTAGGTCATTCTCATCATCATGTGCCATGCTGGTAAGCTTGGGCGATAATCATTTGTCATCTCTTACAATAATCAGCTTTGGGTCAGGTCTGTACTCTTGTTCCGATTATGTCATTTGTCCAAATCTTCCATGTATTATCCATTTGTCTTTATATTGCCCATTTCTAATTAAGTTTGCCAGTTGTCACTAAGCTTTAAAGCTATTCTTTCCTAATAATGTGCCCCCAAACAATCTTGACTGTCATCACATAATTGCTGTAATCATTTTGTGGTGTCAACTGCTTCCTGAACAACTGCCTTATTTGTATTTAGTGTCCATCCATGATATTTCTTGCGTTTTCCTCAGAAACTACATAATTGCTGCCATCAGATGTTTCTCAGCTTGTTATTCTTACAGCATTGTAGGCTTTATAGAGCACTTTAACACTTTAACACTTTTCTCACTGCAGTTGACAGCTTTTTATTAGTGAATGTATGACAGCATGTTGCATAACAATACTACTGTGTATTTTATTATTTCTGTTGAAGACTTCAGTAGAAAGGTATTTAATTTGTTTGCTCATGAAGGTGACAGTACTGCAGGAGGAGACATGGGTGATCAAGCTAATAAATGTCAAAAGTCTTATGCTGGTGTTGTCAGTGGCGATCGCAATGCAGATGCTTCCCGCAGGTATGTTAGCAGCAAAGCAGTACGGTTACAACACATAAAACAGCATGTTAAGCAGCTGTAATAATCTTGTTAAAATTTGTGAAACAGCAGTCAGTGATTTCAACTGTTGTAGTATATTGAACAGCAGCGATTATGTATGTTGAAATATGTTTTAACAGCTGTGATTATGTATGTTGAAATATGTTTAACAGCAGTGATTATTGTATGTTGAAATATGTTTAACAGCTGTGATTATGTATGTTGAAATATGTTTAACAGCAGTGATTATTGTATGTTGAAATATGTTTAACAGCTGTGCTTATGTATGTTGAAATATGTTTAACAGCAGTGATTAGTAGTAGGCCTTTTTCAGTCCTGAAGGACTATAGATAGAGTTGTGCTGCTTGAAAGGTACCTGGCAGCACCGCTGGTGACTGTATAGTCCAATGCGAGAGTGACAATCCCTGTCACAGTTTTCGCATCTGTAAGACGAGGCAAGTCCCGCAGTAAGTGACTGCGTTTTAAGCCTGTGCCGCCTATCCTCAATTTGTTGGATCAGATTGCGCTCAAAGAGCACCAGTCTGTTTTGTACATCTCTTCTCCAGGAGCATCTGTCTGTTGCAACTCTTTCTCGCGTGTCTGGATCTATTCCAATGGTTTTCATATCTTGTTTACACATCCCTATATCGCATTTGGGGTCTTCCGGTTGGCCAGCAGGGATTATGTATGTTGAAATATGTTTACAGCTGTGATCATGTATGTTGAAATATATTTAACAGCAGTGATTGGTATGTTAAAATATGTTTAACAGCAGTAATTATGTATGCTGAAGTATTCATAACAATGTATTCCCTTAGTGAATTTAAACCCTGAAGCCACAAACAATAGTTTGCACAATTTGTTGCCTGCCATATTTGCTGGCGGCTCCCTGGCGAAGGGTTAATCATAATCCCACATGTCGTAGTCGAAACACAGGTGCGGGTGATTTTAAAGCAGACCACCTTGCATTGGTTTCCCATTCAAAGGTATGAGTGCCGATCGTTCAGAAAGCAATGGCAAACTACTGAACATAAATTTGCTAAGAGATCACAAACAGCCAAAAAATGCTGGGGTTGGCTACAACATCCTGTAAAGGATATGCATCTAACTTTTAACATATTTTGCTGCAGATCATCTGGTGCATACTTCAGAGTTATACATCATGTAAATGGGGGGATAACCAGTGTTCCACATTCAAACAATATCTGTGACTGTGTTTTAAGTATTGTTGCCAAAGTATAATTCATTTATTCACTTCAAATTATGTTATTTTGTGTGTGTTCACACGCTTTGAACCCAAGTGTAGTATATACATGTGCTACAACTTCTAGTACACTAGACTGATTTTTGCGTGTGGATTAGCTTTCCCTTTTACTAGTGTCCCTTGCCATCAGGCGAACCCATTCCAAGCTCTAAGGTACTTGTAATTTATGGCCGTCAACATTTTAGTCCAACTGAACGGTGAAGGTGTTGAGCCAGCTACCTCCGCTTCAGCACACTGGATGTTTAAGAACGGGTGCTCTTATCCATTCTGCCATGCTGACCACCACTTCAAGTGATATGTAACTCTGCAGTGTACACCCGATGAGATGCAGCAATATATCCATCCATCCATCATGTGCCATGCCGATAAGCGTGGGCGGTCATGATTTGCCATCTTACTCGATCACCAGAGTCGTGGATCAGCTCCATGTTCCTGTCTCAATTATGCCATGTGGCCAAACCATCCAGGTATTTACTTCTAGGTCTTTCCCTTGGTCTCCTCCATTTGATCTTGCCAGTTGTCATCAAGTTCTCCAAGTCATTTCTTCTCATAACATGCCCAAACATTTTGACTGTCTATGTCTAATGTCTCTAATCAGTTTACGATCTTCACTTGTTTCTTGAAGGACTTGTTCATTGGTTTCTCTGTCTGTCCACTGTATTTTTTGCATTTTCCTCAGAAACCACATTTCCATATCCATCAGATGTTTTTCAGCTTGTCTGCTCATTGTCCATTGCCTCAATGTGCCTTCCCGCAATAACTACAAAGGAAAATCCACCAATCGAGGTGTAAATGACTCGTTAACTGATAAGATAAACATCTCTCACCTGAACTGGAAGAACATGAAATAACTGACAGCAGTCAGGCGAACGTTTTTAGCCATTTATTAATGCACTGTAGAACCAACGGGATAAAGCTATTCCAGACTATAAACCGCCCTTCAACAGGGTCTGCGTCTATTTAAATATCTGTGAATCAGCTCCCAATTCTATTCAGTTCACCTTGACGCCCAGTCTTCCGTCCCACGGTTCAGTCGTTTCAAAATTCGCCTAGGATTTCCTCGCCCGGTTCGTTCATTGTTGGATCCTCGTCCACATATTTCTCTCCTGTTGCTCACCAGCCGATCCTCGCAGTCATTGCGTCCCGAATATCCTTTGTCAACACAGAGCCTTCCGAAAACACAACTGCTTCGTGTCGCAGCCTCACAACGTCTGTTTCTTTGTTGTCCTCTGACGTTTCAAGTTTCCCTTGGTTTCTCCTATTGACCGTCCACTTCGGTGTGTCCAATATGGAAAATCCCTTTTCTCCTTTTCTGTATCTTCTTTTGGTGTGTGCCCGTCATATGGCATCCATGCTTCACATAAATACAAAAGTACAGGTTCTAAGTAGCACTTCAACATTCTTTTTCTTGTTTCAATTGATATCTTTTTATTGATCAGTATGTTTTTCATCTTGCAAAAGGCTACCTTCGCTAGTTCTAATCTCTTCAAGGCATCTCCCTTCAGATGTTATGACTGTTCCGAGATAACTGTACCGATTAATTTGCTTAAGAATACGACCATTTACTCGTAAATCACATTGTGGTGTTTCCTTCTTCCCAGTGATGACCATAATCTGTGTCTTTCTTACAATTTAATTATAACCCTAGTTGTTCACTGTGTGCAACAACCGCATCTACTAAATGTTGCAGGTCCTGTTCATTGTCTGCAATCAAGACCGTATCATCTGCATATCTAATGTTATTGATGTATTATCCCCCAATATTGATCCCTTCCAAATCTTCTATATTTCTTAAAATATTTTCACTGTACAGGGAAAAAAAATCTGGAGACATTACACATCCCTGTCTCACACCTTTTTTAATAGGCTGATATTGGCCTACTTCATTATCAATTCTGATGGACAGCTTGTTGTTTCCAATATATGTATTTTACAAGTCTAAGGTCTTTTCCATCAATTTGTAGATCTTCAAGCATCCTTATCATGTCGACATGTCTCAGTTTATCGAAAGCCTTTGTGTAGTCAATAAAGCAAAGGTTTAGATCTTTGTTTACTTCTATAAAATGTTCAATTACTGTTCTCAGTATATACACAGCATTTACTGTACCCTTGCCTTCTACAAACCCACATTGTTCTTCTCCTATTTCAGGTTGTATTTTCTTCCTAACTCTTTGCATGATAATTCTCAGCAAAATCTTTGTGATGTGGCTCATTATACTAATTGTTCGATGTTGATCGCATTCCAAGGCTCCTGATTTCTTCGGGATTGCAATAAATATAGAATTACATAATTCAGGAGGTATATCTCTAGTATCATATATTGCGTTCAGCAGTCTGGTAACTTGGTCTATTCAATATTCTTCTAAGGCATTGATCATTTCTGTTGTGATGTTATCTGTACCCAAGGTCTTGCCAGTTTTCATATGGTTAAGAGTATTCTGAACTTCGTCTTCAAAATTGATGGTCCTTCATTATTATTCCGATGATCATATTGTTCTTCTCTTGTATCATCATAAGGGTCTTTCACATAATCTGACCACGCATGTAAAATCTGATCTTTTTCTATTATGATTTTGCCTTCTTTGTTTTTTAGGCAATCCGTTGATGTGTGTGTTCTTTTGTTAGTGATGTCATTAATTCTTTTGTGTATTAATTTGGTATTCCGGGTGTTGTGTTGGTTTTCAATTTCCTGCAGCGAAATATGCTAGGCAATTAATTGTGCAACATATCGTTGAAGTCTGTTGAACATCAGTGATTCTGTATGTTGAAGTATGTTGAACAGAGTGATTGTGTATGTTGAAGTCTGTTGAAAAGCAGTGATTGTGCATGTTGAACAGCAGTGATTGTGTATGTTGAAGTATGTTGAACAGCAGTGATTGTGTATGTTGAAGCATGGTCAACAGCAGTGATTGTGTATGTTGAAGCATGTTGAACAGCAGTGATTGTGTATGTTGAAGCATGGTCAACAGCAGTGGTTGTGCATATTGAAGTATGTTGAACAGCTGTGTTTGCTCCTGTTGAGGTATGTCAACACATGTTAATGTTTTTAAATATTACAAACAGCAATGATTATGCTATGTTGGCATATATTAAATAGCAATGATTGTCCCTTATAAAATATATTACACAGCAGTGACACATTCTTTGAAATATGTTGAACAGAAATAAGGGAAATATTAAAATATGTTCAACAGTAGTGTCAGAATGTAACAGGACAGACTCAGTATTTAATTTGTGTTGCTTGGAATATCTTCAACTGAAGACTTCAGCAGAACAGGTGGAGACTGTTTTTTTCTTCAGTTTTTTGTTTGTACCTCAGAAGACAGTAGCACAATATTTAATTCTAAATTTTGTTTATACAGAAACGAACCCATGTTGTTTAGTAGTACTCAATAACTTATTTAATGCTTCATGTTTTCCTTTTAATTTAAAGCAAAATAACATAAATCGCTCTCTATACACAAGCTAACTCAGCCTCTCTCCCCTCTATGTCTGTATGTCTGTCTGTCTGTCTGTCTCTCTCTTTCTCTCTCTCTTTTTCTCCCACTCTCTTTCTTTTCTCTCTCTCTCTCTCTCTCTCTCTCTCTCTCTCTCTCTCTCTCTCTCTCTCTCTTTCTCTCTTTCTCTCTCTCTCTCTTTCTTTTCTCTCTCTCTCTTTCTTTTCTCTCTCTCTTTCTCTTTCTCTCTCTCTTCTCTCTCTCTCTCTCTCTCTCTCTCTCTCTCTCTCTCTCTCTCTCTCTCTCTCTCTCTCCTCTCTCTCTCTCTCTCTCTCTCTCTCTCTCTCTGTACATACAAACATACTTTACTCCCCAAAAAACACATACACACAACGCACACACACATTTATAAACTAGCGGAGCATGTTTCTTGTTTTGTCTTTAATTTTCCTAACAAATTTTATTTTTAAATTCATTTCTTTTAAAGAAGCCAAAGTTTCCAAAACAGTGATCATCAGAATAATAACAAGCAGGGTAAGACATGTGTTGTTTGGTTTCATACTTTGTGTTTTACTTACAAGCAGACGCTAATTCTCAAATTATGACTCTAGCAGGAGAAGTTGCTGAGAAGTTTCTGTGTCCATCTTGAACTCTGAGTGTATCTAGTTCGCTCCCTGCATGAATCAAAATTTGTGCAAAAATCAGTTGTTTCTAATAATTATACATATCCCCCAGATTTCTTTGGTAGTGATATATCTTATCATCTCAGATAAGAGCGATAAAGCAGGAGGTCATGGTGCAAGTTGTGCAGATTACAAATCTCAGTGCAGATAGTAATTGCTAAGAGTAGGCCATGATCACTGCCCTGGCAAAATTGTTAGAGGAAAAAACCCCACCTATGGATAGAACTGTTTACCAGGGATGCAATATGTCAAGTGAAAGTAAAGTTGGGCTCATTAATATTTTGTTGGGCAGGTACTGGATAGGACGCATATTGAGAAAACCAGAGATTGGTATAATTAGACAGGCCTTTGCCTGGAACTCACAAAGCAAACAAAATAGAGAAAGGCCTAAAACACATGGAGTAGAGAATTAGAGATGAATGCAATGGAGAGTTAGTTGCATAGCCTTTATAGGTCATCACAGTCAACCCCAGTCTGTTTTGGCTGTTTGTGTTCTCTTGGCAAGTTTACGTTTAGTAGCTTGCCATTGCTTTCTGAACGACCGGCACCCATACCAATTTATAAAAAACCCACTGCAAGGCGGTCTGCTGCCAAATCGCCCAGCAGCTCTGTTCGGAACGCGGTTTGCGGGATTATGAACTGCGTCCATAACCCCTTAGCCACAGAGCCGGCGAGGGACATAGATCTGCATGAAATAGTCAAAGATAGGACTGGCAACGGCTTGGAATAAGGTGGTTGAGAGGGATGATAAAAGGCTAGACAGAAAGAGAAAGAGGATCAAAATGACATTAAATCATACTGGCCAGATTTCAGGAACCCAGCGCATCAAAGCACCTTTAACGCATGGCTTTCAAATTTTAGGTGCTCAAAGCATCAAAGTAAAACTGAATCATAGGAGTAAGCTTGTAGATGCCAAAAGAATGTAAGTGAGGGCCTAAAGCATAATCCCATCCAGACATGTGCAAAAATTATGTGGCAAGAAAAAAAGAATTCAAATTCCTTTAGAGATGCTTTTTATGTTAATGTACACAATCATGTTTCAGGTTATTACAGAACTGTTATGTCATTCATTTTTTTATCATAGACTGTAAGCATGTTTACCATTGTGATGTTTCCAGCAGTTTCATGCTGAAGATACAGTTGTACTCTGTATAAATACTAAACTTGATGGGGAAAAGAGCCAAAGAAAGGCAAAGAGATAATTAACTGGATGATTAGGCCATATGATATATTCAAAACAAGAACATGGACATGATCCTAGACTTTTGTGATCGTATGAGATGGTGAATCATGACCACCCACACTGATCGGCAGGGCACATTATGATAGATACACATTCATAAGTTTGAGAGGTCCAGCTGATTAAAGTAACTTATATGGTGTTTCTAGCATTGTTTTTATGTGCCACTCTTATTATTCTCATATTACTATTATACTCTCATATTACTCATTTCTGACTACATTTGCTACTGCTAACAAGTACTAGAGGCCTACATAGAACCTGTACTTTGTATGGATTTCTTCTTCTTCTTCTTCTTCGTTCATCCGGAGTTTTTTTTTCGGATGTGATTGCGTTGTGCCTGTTTACAGCAGAGCTGCGTTCTTGCGCCGTTAGGCCGACACATCCGACTTCTGCGGGCATTTGTTGACCGGGTTAACCTTCCCGGTTTGTATGGATTTGAGACTAGGACAATGAGCAGAAAAGCTGAAAAACATCTAATGGCAGTGAAAATGTAGTTTCTGAGGAACACGTTATGAGAAGAAAAAGCTAGAGAACTTGGTGATAACTGGCTAGATTGAGGGGAAAAGAACAAGGGGAAGGCAGAGAAGTAAATATCTGGGTGGCTTGGCCATGTGGCATGGTTGAGACAAGAACACGGAGCTGATCCACTGGTGGTCGTGTGAGATGGTAAAATATGACCGCCCTTGTTTATCGACATGACACATGATGATGACTAGAGGCCTTGGAGATGACTTTCCTTCATGAAATGCTAATTAAGAATTCTAAGAAGCTCAATCTCGAAGCACCATAAAATCTTGCATATAATAATATAACATTACAATTGTTACTTATTTCTGTGTGCTAAAGTTCAGGTGCGAATACTAAAAAAATAAGTTATTTTTAATATTGAAAGTAAACTAGATGGGCTTCTTTCTAGTGAGGGCAATATCACGGGAGCACAGGGGTCATACAATGTATGTGCTGCATACCTATTTCTGCTTGTTATTATACTACGTTTTAATCAAAGTATGCTGTATGTTACATATGAATTTTCATCTTACCAGAAAATGTTGGGGTAATTGAATAATGTGTATTATACATGAGTGCATATTCTATACACCATTTTTTTGCACTGTTAGTTTAGTTTAGTCGATGGATCAACATCACGGCACACGGTTTAACCCATAAGTGCTTGCTTTTAACTCAAGCATAGTCCAAACATAGTCCGCTGAAAACCTTGACTGGAGAAATCATCACTGATAGGAAACAGCAGATGGACAGATGGGTAGAGCACTATTTGGAGCTTTACTCAAGTGAAACCAAACTAGCGGATGATGCCCTCAACGCCATAGAGGCCCTGCCAACTCTTGACCACCTGGACACACTTCCCACTATAACAGAAGTTAAGTGTGCTATAAATGAGCTTGCATCTGGCAAGGCTCCAGGTAAGGATGGGATTCCAATAGAGGTAATCAGGAGTGGGCAAGACACACTTGCTCTACAGATCCACCAGCTAATAGCGCTATGCTGGCAAGAAGGACAAGTCCCACAGGATTTCAAAGATTCAAACATCATAACGCTGTACAAGAACAATTGAGATCGGAGCGACTGTAACAACTATAGGGGTATCTCACTTCTGTGTATTGTTGTGAAAGTATTTGCCAGAATTGTCCTGCACAGACTTCAAGTCCTGGGAGATCAAGTCTACCCCGAATCACAGTGCGGCTTCCGTCAGAACCGATCTACCATTGATATGATATTCTCATTGCGACAGATGCAAGAAAAATGCCGAGAACAAAATCAGCCACTGTTTATTGCCTTCATCGACCTCACAAAGGCATTCGATTTGGTCAGTCGTGAGGGTCTGTTCAAAGCACTAAAGAAGATTGGCTGCCCACCAACTCTTCTGTCCAGTTGTGGAATCAGTTCCACACAGGCATTAAGGGTATAATCAAGTTTGATGGCTCAACTTCAGAAGAGTTTGAAATCAAGAGTGGAGTTAAGCAAGGTTGTGTACTATCCCCCACCCTCTTTGGGATATACTTTTCACTTCTACTGAAATATGCCTTTCGTGATCAGGATGATGGTATATACATTCACTCACGCTCAGATGGTGGCCTCTATAATGCTCAGAGATTGAAGGCCAAGACCAAAATTAGCAGGGTACTAATCAGAGAGTTGCTTTTTTGCGAATGATGCTGTGATTACGACCCACTCTTAGGAAGAATTACAACATCTACTATTTGCATTCTCCAATGCTTGTTCTGAATTTGGTTTAACAATTAACAAAAAGAAGACACAGATTATGTCACAAGGTGCACATGGTGTACCATCAATCTTTATTGACGACGCCGAACTGGAGATAGTAGACCATTTTACATATCTAGGATCAGAGGTAAATAGCAGATTATCCCTCGATCAGGAAATCAACATCAGGATTGGCAAGGCAGCAACAACAATGAACATGTTAGCAAAAAGAGTCTGGGAGAACAGGAAGCTTACTGCCAAAACAAAAGTCCTCGTCTACCAAGCCTGTGTCCTTAGTACTCTTCTTTATGGCAGTGAAACCTGGACAACTTACTCACTCCAAGAGAAACGTTTAAACAGCTTTCATATGCGGTGTCTGCGAAGAATACTTGGTATTAAGTGGCAAGACAAAATCACAAATACTGAAGTATTGGAAAGATCAGGTTGTGTGACAGGTGTATTCCATGCTCAGTCTTCGTAGACTTAGATGGATAGGACACGTTAGGAGGATGGATGATGGTAGAATACCAAATGACATCTTTTTTGGTGAATTACAGACGGGTAGGAGATCTCAGGGTCGGCCTCTACTACGATACAAAGATGTGTGTAAGCGGGACATGATTGATACAGGCATTGATAATGCACATTGGGAGCACGTCGCCGCTGAACGTGTTGCATGGAGGGCAACTATCAGAAATGGAATAAAGTACAAAGGAGAAAATGATTGCAGATAAAGCACACACAGAGCGTGAGAGACGTAAGATGGTGCAAAATGGTGGAAGTGACCATGTTTTCACATGCACCTACTGTGTGCAAACATTTGCAGCAAGAATTGGCCTTACCAGCCACACTCGCCACCGCCATGGATCGTAGTTATTAAGCCTTTATGAAGCACAATGTACCAAACTATCGTCTGTCAAGACGGAAAGGTGCCAATGAGTCCAAACATAATACTTAGAGTAATGCTGGCCTGAATTTTTCATGTGGATTTGCTTTCCTTATTACCATTATCCCTCACCATCAAGCGAACCCACTCCGACTTCAGAGGCACTTGAAATTTACATCCCCAAGTCAAGGACTAGAAGTCAACATTTTAGTACAACTGACCGGAGTATGGGTTGAAGCTTCTACCTTGCCATCAGCACACCGGATATTTAAGAACGAGCTCTCTTATCTATTTGGCCATGCTGACCTGCATGGATGAACATGATAGTTTTGCCTCTCATACATGTTTATGGGTGAACATGATTGCCTTGCCACTCATACATGTTTATGGATGAACATCATGGCTTTGCCAATCATACCTGTTTATGGGTGAACATGATAGTTTTGCCTCTCATACATGTTTATGGGTGAACATGATTGCGTTGCCACTCATACATGTTTATGGATGAACATGATAGCTTTGCCTCTCATGCATGTTTATGGGTGAACATGATTACTTTTCCCCCCTTCATGATGCTAATGATGAAAAGACACAGGCGGATGTTTAACATCATTATGTGCCTTGCCAATGGGCATAGTGGGTTATGGTTCGCCTCCTCACACAATCACCAGAGTTCTGGATCGGGTCTATTATAGTCTCGATTAAGTCTTGTGGCCAGGCCATCCAGATATTTAGCTCTTTGTTTTCCCCTTGTTCTTTTCCCACCAAATTTACCAGTTGTCACTAAATTTTCAAGATTATTTCTCAACATATTGTGCCCTAAATGCAGCAAGCAACCTGTTGAGAACATCACCTAAAGCATGAACTCCATACTTCCAGCGATGACAGCCCCCAACCCTGAGTCTGCAGAAAAATTGTGCTTGTTTGAATGGTGCGGTCCAAAACAAACCTACGGCCCTTGGAGTCTGAGGTTGAGGGCTTAACCACTTTGCCATGATAATGCCTGTTCTGAAATAATGGTAGTGCGAGTATTAATGGCCAATAACTTTCACCAGCAGCTTTCCATTACCCCCTTTGGACATTAATCACCTTCAAATTAATATCCAAATGTGGCTGACTGTCACGGGATCATTACGAGGGCTATTCCAAAATCAACTACTGATTGGCTGGTAAAAATTTAAACAAATTGACAGTAACATCTAAATACAAACAAAAGTTACATACATCACTGCATTACTTTTCCACATAATCACCATTTAAATTCAGGCACTTGTACCGTGGCACAAATTTTTGTAACCCCTCATCAAGGAATGGCGCCGCCATGGTACTTAGCCAGTTGTTGACGCCATCCATGAGATTCTCATGAACTGAATTATGTTTTATTAGCATCACACATTCCAACATCATGTAAATGTTCATGTGTTTTACAGATAAATACACCACAGGTAGGACTGGAGGAGCACCTTCGACTGGACAGAGCCAGCTGTCATCTGGAGGTGATAGGTAAAAAATGAATTATCTGATTGGTCTTCTTTCTTCTTTTTTTTTGTGTGTATGCCTGTTATCCCCTTGGGGCATAGGTCCTCAACACTCACTTCAAGCTGTCTTGTGTTTTGCTATCTTATGCAGCTTCATTTATGCCCTCCTCATATTACTCATTTCTGTCTTTAATTCTCTTGTCCATGTGTTTTTAGACCTTCCTTTATTTTGTTTTCGCTGAATGGTCCAGACAAAGGATTTTCTAGTTTTATAATTGTCAAGTTCTTTTTTTTTTAATTGTTTGTTTTATCCAGCACTATCATCTTTCTGCTCTTGATTCACTGGTATTTGTTTAATTCTCACCAAAGGCGTCACACTGATGATTCTGTCATACCATTTTGGTCATTCTATTCAACACAAGCAGCAATTATTGCATGTTTGCAGTTTATTAGTATTTCAAAACAATGTTTTCCCCGTACTTAATTTGAATAACGAAGGCACAATTAATATAATGCATGATTTATTGCCTGGCATATTTTGCTGCATCTCATCAGGTACATACTGCAGAAATCACACAACATAAACTAAAGTAGTTAGATAACTCCTTCAAGATGAAATATACAGCACACATATTCACACAGTAATTTGAATTGTCTACCATGGTAATTTGAAACTGACTATCATGTCTTTCTGTTTGCAAAACCTTGGTTTCTGTAAATTGCCATTCATTTACAGAAACCAACTTTGTTGATGATATAGTCATTGTTAATGATACAGTCATTGTTCATGATATAGTCATTATTCATGATATAGTCATTGTTCATGATATAGTCATTGTTCTTGATATAGTCATTGTTCATGATATAGTCATTGTTAACGATGCAGTCATTGTTCATAAAATGGTTTGCGTAGCATAGAGCCACTAAACATTGATACACAGCCTTGATCTAGTTCTGTTGATCCATCAGTTCATATCTATCTACAATTGTATGTAGTGTATAGACTAACCAATGAAGTATTAAATAATGAATAAGTCATAGGAAATTGTTCAGTTGTTGCCATTTTTATCATAATCATGCCCATTTACACTTGTATGCAATGTATGGAGTAATCCAATTCAAGTATCAAAATGGAATAAGTCGTGAAAAATTGTTCAGTTGTTGTCATTGTTCATCATAATCAGTGCCCATTTACACGTGTTTATTTTCAGGAACTGGCATGATTCAAATCCCAGTCCTGAGCATTCAAGGTAAATATTATACTTGTACACTGGCATACACTTCATTTGCACATTTTATCTGCCTAGCAGCTGTCTTTCTATCATAATGACAGGCTTATTGTGCTTTCACTCCCATTCTCCTCTCCCCCCCCCCCCCCCCCCCCCATCCCTCAAACACCACCACCACCACCACATGGTGATAAAGATTGATTAGTGTGTGAGGCTTCGCACATGGGACACCCATAAATGTTGAGCATCTCAGAAGATGTAATCAGAGTTAGTTGCTTAGTTGTACAGCCTCCTGAGTTATGTAAGTTTAAACTCTTTAGTCTGATGCATTGGTGTCCAGTTTGCCTGAGTCAAGAGAAGGACTTGCGTCTATAAGAGTGAAATTGATATAGGAGACTTCTCTCCTTACACGATATGAAAGTATCATCCCCATGGGAACTGTCACAGAATTCTCCTTCCCTCTTATCAAACTCAGAAATCAGCCGGGCGTATGTAAGACTGATAGCTGGAAGTTCACAACTGTAGAGAGATACATTAGGTTGTAACTGGGTCATAATTCAGCACAGCACACATGACTGTCTGGGTTTAGGCCTAGCTTGGTCTCATTTTCACACCAGGTCTTAGGTATTCCATTGCCAATAGAGGGCAGACCAGTGCTTCAGTTGGAATATTGCAGTGTTGGGATATAGAAGAACAAACCAGGTGTGACAAGAGGCATAATCACACAGATGTGATGACCCACATCAGGAGAGATAGTCATCATGTTTTGGTCATGTTATGAGAAGACTCGGTCTAGAGAGCATTGGCAATCAGAAGATTAGAACCAGAAGTTGACAGAGGAGGAAAATGCTGGATGGGCTATCAGAGCAGAGCGGAAGTTGATCACCACTCAGACTTATACAGGACACTGAAAATATATGTTTATAGATTAAAATTTGGAGGGGGGTGCATACTCATGCTACTACTTCTAGTGCACTGGACTGATTTTTGCATGTGGATTAGCTTTCCTTATTACCATTGTCCCTCACCATCAAGCGAACCCACTCTGACTTCAGAGGTACTCGTAGTTTTCATCCCTGAGTCAAGGACTAGAAGTCAACATTTTAGTACAACTGACTGGTGTATGGGTTGAAGCCTCTACCTTCCTGTCTGCACACCGGATTTAAGAATGAGCACTCTTATCTATTCGGCCATGCTGACCTGCATGGATGACCATGGTAGTTTTGCCACTCATGCATGTATATGGATGAGCATGATAGTTTTGCCTCTTATGCATGTTTATGGGTGAACATGATAGCTTTGCCTCTCATGCATGATTATGGGTGAACATGATAGTTTTGCCTCTCATGCATGATTATGGGTGAACATGATAGCTTTGCCACTCATACTTGTTTATGGATGAACATGAATGCTTTGCCTCTCATGCATGTTTATGGGTGAACATGATAGCTTTGGCACTCATGTATGTTTATGGGTGAACATAATTGCTGTGCCAATCATGCCTGTTTATGGGTGAACACTATTGCTTTGCCTCTCATGCATGTTTATGGGTAAACATGATTGCTTTGCCACTCATGCTAATGATGATGGGAAGACACATGGGAGATGTTTCCCTCCTCAAGCTCAGAAGTTTTCCAGTTCGCTGTCATATTAGGACTTTATGTCTTTTATTAAGAGAAGCTATTGGTTCTAATGGAATCAAATGTTCTTTTGATCTTTTGTGTTGTGAAATAGAATACCTAGCTTTATCAGATAAGGTAGAAAAATATGGTTCTGTGTTCAAGTTGTACACATAAAAATGCTCATGGGAGCTGGGCATTGTAAAGAGTAGCCCACACAACCACTACCATAGGAACAGTGTTAAGAAGACCTAGCCACCACTACCATAGGAACAGTGTTAAGAAGACCTAGCCACCGCTACCATAGGAAAAGTGTAAAGAAAGACCTAACCACAGGCAAGTAGAGCTTGTTCAACATCAATAGGTATCATGCCAATTGGCATGGATGGTCATGGTTCGCCACCTCACACAATCACCAGAGTTCTGGATCGGGTCTGTTTTAGTGCTGATTAAGTTACAGGTCCATGCCATCCAGATATATATCTCTTTGTTTTCCCCTTGCTCTTTTCCCACCAAGTTTACCAGTTTCACTAAATTTTCAAGATTATTTCTCAACATAATGTCCCTAAATGCAGCAAGCCACCTGTTGGGAGCATCACCTAAAGCATGAACTCCGCTACTTCCAGCGATGACAACCCCCAACCCTGAGTCTCCAGAAAAATTGTGCTTGTTTGAATGGCGTATTCCAAAAACAAACCTACGGCCCTCGGAGTGCGAGGTTGAGGGCTTAACATCTTTGCCATGAAAGTGCCTGCTCTGAAAGAATGGTAGTAAGAGTATTAATGGTCAATAACTTTCACCAGAAGCTTTCCATTACCCGCTTTGGGCATAAATCTCCTTCAAATTAATATCCAAATTGTGGCTGACTCAGTCACAGGATCATTACGAGGGCTATTCCAAAATCAACCGCCGATTGGCTGGTAAAACTTTAAACAAATTGACAATAACATCTAAATGCAAACAAAAGTTAAATACATCACTGCGTTACTTTTCCACATAGTCACCACTTAAATTCAGGCACTTGTACTGTGGACATGATTCTATTTTAACCCCTCGTCAAGGAACAGCGCTGCAAGGGTACTTAGCCAGTTGTTGATGCCATCCATGAGGTTCTCATGAACTGAATTATGTTATATTAGCATCACACATTCCAACATCATGTAAATGTTCATGTTTTCTACAGATAAGAAATGCACCACAGGTAGGACTGGAGGAGCACCTTGGACTGGACAGAACCCGCTGTCATCTGGAAGTGATAGGTAAAAAATGAAATATCTGATTGGTCTTCTTTCTTCTTTTTTTTTTTGTGCCTGTTATCCCCATTGGGGCATAGGGCCTCAGCCACTCACTTCAAGCTGTCCTGTGTTTTGCTGTCTCATGCAGCTTCATTTATGCCCTCCTCATATTACTCATTTCTGTCTTTAATTCTCTTGTCCATTTATTTTTAGGCCTTATTTTATTTTGATTTTGTTTTCGCTGAATGGTCCAGACAAAGGATTTTCTAGTTTTATAATTGTCAGGTTCTTTATTTTTCAATTGTTTCTACTATCCAGCACTATCATCTTTCTGCTCTTGAGTCACTGGTATTTGTTTAATTCTTATCAAAGACTTCATACTGATGATTCTGTCATACCATTTTGGTCATTCTATTCAACACAAGCAGCAATTATTGCATGTTTGTAGTTTATTAATATTTCAAATCAATGTTTTCCCCGTACTGAATTTGAATAATGAAGACACAAATAATATATTGCATGATTTATTGCCTGGCATATTTTGCTGCATCTCATCAGGTACATACTGCAGAAATCACACAACATAAACTAAAGTAGTTAGATAACTCCTTCAAGATGAAATATACAGCACACATATTCACACAGTAATTTGAATTGTCTACCATGGTAATTTGAAACTGACTATCATGTCTTTCTGTTTGCAAAAAGTTGGTAAATGTTCATTCATTTACAGAAACCAACTTTGTTGATGATATAGTCATTTTTAATGATACAGTCATTGTTCATGATATAGTCATTATTCATGATATAGTCATTGTTCATGATATAGTCATTAGTTCATTGATATAGTCATTGTTCATGATATAGTCATTGTTCACGATAGCAGTCATTGTTCATAATATGGTTTGCGTAGCATAGAGCCACTAAACATTGATACACAGCCTTGATCTAGTTCTGTTGATCCATCAGTTCATATCTATCTAAAGTTGATTTGATTTGATTTTGATTTGATATCTACAATTGTATGTAGCATGTAGACTAACCAAAGAAGTATCAAATATGGAATAAGTCATGAAAACTGCTTAGTTTTTATCATTGTTCATCATAATCATGCCCATTTACACTTGTTTATTTTCCAGGAACAGGCATGATTCAAATCCCAGTCCTGGCATTCAAGGTAAATATTATACTTGTACACTGGCATACACTTCATTTACACATTTTATCTGCCTAGCAGCTTTCTTTGATGATGGTGAGAATCAGCAGTGGTTCGAATCGCATTGGAAACTTACGGGGTATGTGAGCCGGCCGCTCAGAAAGCAATGGCAAACTACTGAGCGTAATCTTGACAAGAAATCAACATACAGCTGAAAGATGCTGGTGTTGACAGCGATGTCCTGTAAAGGATATGCAAAAAAAAAAAAAAAAAAAAAAAGCAGCTTTCTTTCTATCCTAATGACAGGCTTATTGTACTTTCACTCCCATTCTCCCCCCCCCCCCCCCCAAACCACCACCACACATGGGACACCCATAAATGTTCAACATCTCTCAGAAGATGTACTCAAGAGTTAGTTGCTTAGTTGTACAGCCTCTGGAGTTATGTAAGTTTAAACTCTTTAGTCTGATGCATTGGTGATCCAGTTTGCCTGAGTCAAGAAAAGGACTTGCGTCTATAAGAGTGAAATTGATATAGAGACTTCTCTCCTTACATGGTATGAAAGTATCATCCCCATGGGAACTGTCACAGAATTCTCCTTCCCTCTATTCAAACTCAGAAATCAGCCGGCTATGTAAGACTAATAGCTGGAAGTTCACAACTGTAGAGAGATACATTAGGTTGTAACTGGGTCATAATTCAGCACAGCACACATGAACTGTCTGGGTTTAGGCCTAGGCTTGGTCTCATTTTCACACCAGGCTTTAGGTATTCCATTGCCAACAGACGGGCAGACCAGTGCTCAGGTTGGAATATTGGCAGTGTTGGGATATAGAAGAACAAACCAGGTGTGACAAGAGGCATAATTCACACAGATGTGATGACCCACATCAAGAGAGACAGTCATCATGTTTTGGTCATATTATGAGAAGACTCGGTCTAGAGAGCATTGGACAATCAAGATTAGAACCAGAAGTTGACAGAGGAGGAAAATGCTGGATGGGCTATCAGAGCAGAGCGGAAGTTGATCACCACTCAGACTTATACAGGACACATGAAATATATGTTTATAGATTAACATTGGTTGGGGGTGCATACATCATGCTACTACTTCTAGTGCACTGGACTGATTTTTGCCTGTGGATTAGCTTTCCTTATTACCATTGTCCCTCACCATCAAGCGAACCCACTCTGACTTCAGAGGTACTCGTAGTTTTCATCCCCGAGTCAAGGACTAGAAGTCAACATTTTAGTACAACTTGACTGGTGTATGGGTTGAAGCCTCTACCTTCCCGTCTGCACACCGGATTTAAGAATGAGCACTCTTATCTATTCGGCCATGCTGACCTGCATGGATGACCATGGTAGTTTTGCCACTCATGCATGTATATGGATGAGCATGATAGTTTTGCCTCTTATGCATGTTTATGGGTGAACATGATAGCTTTGCCTCTCATGCATGATTATGGGTGAACATGATAGTTTTGCCTCTCATGCATGATTATGGGTGAACATGATAGGTTTTGCCTCTCATGCATGTTTATGGGTGAACATGATAGCTTTGCCACTCATACATGTTTATGGGTGAACATGAATGCTTTGCCTCTCATGCATGTTTATGGGTGAACATGATAGCTTTGCCACTCATGTATGTTTATGGGTGAACATGATAGCTTTGGCACTCATGTATGTTTATGGGTGAACATGATTGCTTTGCCAATCATGCCTGTTTATGGGTGAACACTATTGCTTTGCCTCTCATGCATGTTTATGGGTAAACATGATTGCTTTGCCACTCATGCTAATGATGATGGGAAGACACATGGGAGATGTTTCCCTCCTCAAGCTCAGAAGTTTTCCAGTTCGCTGTCATAGTAGGACTCTATGTCTTTTATTAAGAGAAGCTATTGGTTCTAATGGAATCAAATGTTCCTTTGATCTTTTGTCTTGTGAAATAGAATACCTAGCTTTATCAGATAAGGTAGAAAAATATGAGGTTCTGTGTTCAAGTTGCACACATAAAAATGCTCATGGGAGCTGGGCATTGTAAAGAGCAGCCCACACAACCACTACCATAGGAACAGTGTTAAGAAGACCTAGCCACCACTACCATAGGAACAGTGTTAAGAAGACCTAGCCACCGCTACCATAGAAAAAGTGTTAAGAAAGACCTAACCACAGGCAAGTAGAGCTTGTTCAACATCAATATGTGTCATGCCAATTGGCATGGATGGTCATTGTTCGCCACCTCACACAATCACCAGAGTTCTGGATCGGGTCTGTTTTAGTGCTGATTAAGTTACATGTCCAGGCCATCCAGATATATATCTCTTTGTTTCCCCTTGCTCTTTTCCCACCAAGTTTACCAGTTTCACTAAATTTTCAAGATTATTTCTCAACATAATGTGCCCTAAATGCAGCAAGCCACCTGTTGGGAGCATCACCTAAAGCATGAACTCCGCTACTTCCAGCGATGACAACCCCCAACCTCTGAGTCTTCCAGAAAAATTGTGCTTGTTTGAATGGCGTATTCCAAAAACAAACCTACGGCCCTCGGAGTACGAGGTTGAGGGCTTAACATCTTTGCCATGAAAGTGCCTGCTCTGAAAGAATGGTAGTAAGAGTATTAATGGTCAATAACTTTCACCAGCAGCTTTCCATTACCCGCTTTGGGCATTAATCTCCTTCAAATTAATATCCTAATTGTGGCTGACTCAGTCACAGGATCATTACGAGGGCTATTCCAAAATCAACCGCCAATTGGCTGGTAAAACTTTAAACAAATTGACAATAACATCTAAATGCAAACAAAAGTTAAATACATCACTGCATTACTTTTCCACATAGTCACCACTTAAATTCAGGCACTTGTACCGTTACATGATTCTATTTTAACCCCTCGTCAAGGAACAGCGCTGCAAGGGTACTTAGCCAGTTGTTGATGCCATCCATGAGGTTCTCATGAACTGAATTATGTTATATTAGAATCACACATTCCAACATCATGTAAATGTTCATGTTTTCTACAGATAAGAAATGCACCACAGGATAGGACTGGAGGAGCACCTTGGACTGGACAGAACCCGCTGTCATCTGGAAGTGATAGGTAAAAAATAAAATATCTGATTGGTCTTCTTTCTTCTTTTTTTTTGCCTGTTATCCCCATTGGGGCATAGGGCCTCAGCCACTCACTTCAAGCTGTCCTGTGTTTTGCTGTCTCATGCAGCTTCATTTATGCCCGTCCTCATATTACTCATTTCTGTCTCTTAATTCTCTTGTCCATTTATTTTTAGGCCTTTTATTTTGATTTGTTTTCGCTGAATGGTCCAGTCAAAAGGATTTTCTAGTTTTATAATTGTCAGGTTCTTTATTTTTCAATTGTTTCTACTATCCAGCACTATCATCTTTCTGTTCTTGAGTCACTGGTATTTGTTTAATTCTTATCAAAGACTTCACACTGATGATTCTGTCATACCATTTTGGTCATTCTATTCAACACAAGCAGCAATTATTGCATGTTTGCAGTTTATTAATATTTCAAATCAATGTTTTCCCCGTACTGAATTTGAATAATGAAGACACAAATAATATATTGCATGATTTATTGCCTGGCATATTTTGCTGCATCTCATCAGGTACATACTGCAGAAATCACACAACATAAACTAAAGTAGTTAGATAACTCCTTCAAGATGAAATATACAGCACACATATTCACACAGTAATTTGAATTGTCTACCATGGTAATTTGAAACTGACTATCATGTCTTTCTGTTTGCAAAAAGTTGGTTTCTGTAAATCACCATTCATTCACAGAAACCAACTTTGTTGATGATATAGTCTTTGTTAATGATACAGTCATTGTTCATGATATAGTCATTATTCATGATATAGTCATTGTTCTTGATATAGTCATTGTTTATGATATAGTCATTATTCATGATATAGTCATTGTTCATGGTACAGTCATTGTTTATGATATAGTCATTGTTAATGATACAGTCATTGTTCGTAATATGGTTTGCATAGCATAGAACTACTAAACATTGGTACACAGCCTTGATCTAGTTTTGTTGATCCACCAGTTCATATCTATCTACAATTGTATGTAGTGTGTAGACTAACCAAAGAAGTATTAAATAATGAATAAGTCATGGAAATTGTTCAGTTGTTGTCATTTTTCATCATAATCATGCCCATTTACACTTGTATGTAATGTATAGACTAACCAATCAAGTATCAAATATGGAATAAGTCATGAAAACTGCTTAGTTTTTATCATTGTTCATCATAATCATGCCCATTTACACTTGTTTATTTTCCAGGAACAGGCATGATTCAAATCCCAGTCCTGGCATTCAAGGTAAATATTATACTTGTACACTGGCATACACTTCATTTGCACATTTTATCTGCCTAGCAGCTTTCTTTCTATCATAATGACAGGCTTATTGTGCTTTCACTCCCATTCTCCCCCCCCCCCCCCCCCCACCACCACCACATGGAGATAAAGATTGATTAGTGTGTGAGGCTTCACTCATGGGACACCCATAAATGTTCAACATCTCTCAGAAGATGTAATCAGAGTTAGTTGCTTGGTTGTACAGCCTCTGGAGTTATGTAAGTTTCTTCTTCTTCTTCGTTCATCCAGAGGTTTTTTGTGTGGATGTGATTGCGTTGTGCCTGTTTACAGCAGAACTGCGTTCTTGTGCCGTTAGGCCGACACATCCGACTTCTGCGGGAATTTGTTGACCGGGTTAACCATCCCGGGGTTATTTAAGTTTAAACTCTTTATTCATTGGTGTCCAGTTTGCCTGAGTCAAGAAAAGGACTTGCGTCTATAAGAGTGAAATTGATATAGAGACTTCTCTCCTTATACGATATGAAAGTATCATCCCCATGGGAACTGTCACAGAATTCTCCTTCCCCTTTTCAAACTCAGAAATCAGCTGGGTGTGTAAGACTGATACTGGAAGTTCACAACTGTAGAGAGATACATTAGGTTGTAACTGGGTCATAATTCAGCACAGCACACATGAACTGTCTGGGTTTAGGCCTAGGTTTGTCTCATTTTCACACCAGGTTTTAGGTATTCCATTGTCAACAGACGCAGACCAGTGCTCGGTTGGAATATTAGAGTGTTGGGATACAGAAGAACAAATCAGGTGTGACAAGAGGCAAATTCACACAGATGTGATGACCCACATCAGGAGAGACAATAATCATGTTTTGGTCATATTATGAGAAGGCAGGATCTAGAGAGCATTGATAATCAAGAAGATTAGAACCAGAAGTTGACAGAGGAGGAAAATGCTGGATGGGCTATCAGAGCAGAGCGGAAGTTGATCACCACTCAGACTTAACAGGACACAGAAAATATATGTTTATAGATTAAAATTTGGAGGGGGGTGCATACTCATGCTACTACTTCTAGTGCACTGGACTGATTTTTGCATGTGGATTAGCTTTCCTTATTACCATTGTCCCTCACCATCAAGCGAACCCACTCTGACTTCAGAGGTACTCGTAGTTCACATCCCCAAGTCAAGGACTAGAAGTCAAAATTTTAGTACAACTGACTGGTGTATGAGTTGAAGCCTCTACCTTCCCGTCTGCACACCGGATTGAAGAATGAGCACTCTTATCTATTCGGCCATGCTGACCTGCATGGATGAACATGGTAGTTTTTCCTCTCATGAGTGTATATGGATGAGCATGATAGTTTTGCCTCTCATGCATGATTATGGGTGAACATAATAGCTTGGCCTCTCATTCATGATTATGGGTGAACATGGTAGCTTTTCCTTTCTTGCATGTTTATGGGTGAACATGATAGCTTTGCCTCTCATACATGTTTATGGGTGAACATGAATGCTTTACCTCTCATGCATGTTTATGGGTGAACATGATAGCTTTGCCACTCATGTATGTTTATGGGTGAACATGATTGCTTTGCCAATCATGCCTGTATATGGGTAAACATAATTGCTTTGCCACTCATGCTAATGATGATGGGAAGACTCATGGGAGATGTTTCCCTCCTCAAGCTCAGAAGTTTTCCAGTTCGCTGTCATAATAGGACTCTATGTCTTTTATTAACAGAAGCTATTGGTTCTAATGGAATCAAATGTTCCTTTGATCTTTTGTGTTGTGAAATAGAATACCTAGCTATTCATGTTGCGCACATAAAAATGCTCATGGGAGCTGGGCATTGTAAAGAGTAGCCCACACAACCACTACCATAGGAAAAGTGTTTAGAAAGACCTAACCACAGGCAAGTAGAGCTTGTTCAACATCAATATGTGTCATGCCAATTGGCATGGATGGTCATGGTTCGCCACCTCACACAATCAACAGAGTTCTGGATCGGGTCTGTTTTAGTGCTGATTAAGTTACATGGCCAGGCCATCCAGATATATATCTTTTTGTTTTCCTCTTGCTCTTTTCCCACCAAGTTTACCAGTTTCACTAAATTTTCAAGATTATTTCTCAACATAATGTGCCCTAAATGCAGCAAGCCACCTATTGGGAGCATCACCTAAAGCACGAACTCCGCTACTTCCAGCGATGACAACCCCCAACCCTGAGTCTCCAGAAAAATTGTGCTTGTTTGAATGGCGTATTCCAAAAACAAACCTACGGCTCTCGGAGTGCGAGGTTGAGGGCTTAACATCTTTGCCATGAAAGTGCCTGCTCTGAATGAATGGTAGTAAGAGTATTAATGGCCAATAACTTTCACCAGCAGCTTTCCATTACCCGCTTTGGACATAAATCTCCTTCAAATTAATATCCAAATTGTGGCTGACTCAGTCACAGGATCATTACGAGGGCTATTCCAAAATCACCCGCCAATTGGCTGGTAAAACTTCAAACAAATTGACAATAACATCTAAATGCATACAAAAGTTAAATACATCACTGCATTACTTTTCCACATAGTCACCACTTAAATTCAGCCACTTGTACCATGGCACGATTCTTTTTTAACCCCTCGTCAAGGAACGGCGCTGCAAGGGTACTTAGCCAGTTGTTGATGCCATCCATGAGGTTCTCATGAACTGAATTATGTTATATTAGCATCACACATTCCAACATCATGTAAATGTTCATGTTTTCTACAGATAAGAAATGCACCACAGGTAGGACTGGAGGAGCACCTTGGACTGGACAGAACCCGCTGTCATCTGGAAGTGATAGGTAAAAAATAAAATATCTGATTGGTCTTCTTTCTTCTTTTTTTTTTGGTTTATGCCTGTTATCCCCTTGGGGCATAGGTCCTCAACACTCACTTCAAGCTGTCTTGTGTTTTGCTATCTTATGCAGCTTCATTTATGCCCTCCTCATATTACTCATTTCTGTCTTTAATTCTCTTGTCCATGTGTTTTTAGACCTTCCTTTATTTTGTTTTCGCTGAATGGTCCAGACAAAGGATTTTCTAGTTTTATAATTGTCAAGTTCTTTTTTTTTTAATTGTTTGTTTTATCCAGCACTATCATCTTTCTGCTCTTGATTCACTGGTATTTGTTTAATTCTCACCAAAGGCGTCACACTGATGATTCTGTCATACCATTTTGGTCATTCTATTCAACACAAGCAGCAATTATTGCATGTTAGCAGTTTATTAGTATTTCAAAACAATGTTTTCCCCGTACTAAATTTGAATAACGAAGGCACAATTAATATAATGCATGATTTATTGCCTGGCATATTTTGCTGCATCTCATCAGGTACATACTGCAGAAATCACACAACATAAACTAAAGTAGTTAGATAACTCCTTCAAGATGAAATATACAGCACACATATTCACACAGTAATTTGAATTGTCTACCATGGTAATTTGAAACTGACTATCATGTCTTTCTGTTTGCAAAAAGTTGGATTATGTGTGTGAACCCCCACTAAATGTTCTATCAGTATGTGCACTCGATTACGCTACACAAACATTTATCGACATTTAGAATTTATACGAACAAACTGAGTTTAAAATACAACAACTGTGTTTATTATTGCTATTCTTGATGATAATATGATGATGATGATTATAATATGGTATACATAACTTATCTGGCTAAGAGGGCACATAGGTCATGCTTTCCCCCGGTGAGACGCCATTCACTGTCAGCTTGAAGGAGTCCAAACTGGTCCCTTCACTAGGCTCAGTCACTCCCTGATGAGTTGTTGACTGTCCGTGGCTCCTAAGAGAGCTGGAATGAAATGAACGGAGATGGGTAGTATCTATGCCTACACATCTCAAAACACATGTCTATACATTCATATAAACATACATTCATGTCATATTATACATTTATGTTACATAAACATATATCAGTTCTAGGGGGCCTGCGTGGTCTCGAGGTATGGTGTCCACCTCAAGTGCTGGAGGTCCCGGGTTCAAGCCCTGGTGATGACAGGGATCTTTTCACGTGGACTTCTAGTAATACAATTTCCCCTGGTCTCTGGGTAGTGAGATCGGACGCCCGTGTGTATTGTTGCACGCGTAAAAAAATCCCTTGGCAGTTGGAAATCTAAAAGCGTAGCCTAACGGCCTGCCCGGGCAAAATTTTGAGTTAAAAATCTACGCAAAGTATTTTCAGGATCCTCGCCGGTGCTACGGAGTTCGTGCACTGAGCTGAGTTTCTCCAGACTCAGATTTGAGTTAGGAGGAAAACGGAGCACTTATGGGTTGCACCCGTGAGCCGTGATGTTGATCTATGGACTAAACTAAACTAAACTAATATCAGTTCTAAATAAATATATATATGTATATATTCATAAAACCATTTAGAATATCTATAGCTCAAAACATACATATTCACATCCATATATATAATGGAGTGTTTCCCTTATAAGTTCACCTCACTTACTCTCTCCATGTCTATTTCATTCATTCCGTCTTGTTGGAAGGACTTGTTGGACATTACTGTCGCATATTAACGGCCTTCCCTGCACCTGTCTGAAAAATTGAGTGTCCTAAGTCCTGTCTGTCATCATGCAGACATCATGCAGATAAGGTGAACTGGTGACATTTCTCCCTCCAAGTGCTTTCACAACAATCTTGGTAGGCATTCAAAGTGTTGATCCAAATAATCAATGTTACTCTGGATGCTATAAATAGACTGTTTGCTCTCAGGCGTTTCTCCTCAGTAGTCAGTCTCCATTTTGTGTGCAGGACGTCTCTAAAGGTCTATCCTGTATATGAATAGGCCACACACTCACGAGGCTTGAATAATGTTGGATTTCTCCAAATTATCATGTACAACAATCAGAAAACAAAGTAGCAAATGAAAGATGAAGAAAACAAAGTTCACAGTGGAATAGTAAAGGCTAGAACTGGAACAGTGAGTAACACAGAAAATCCACACGCTTGAAGTTTGGAAGAGAAGAAATGCAAAACATAAACTTAAACCGCCGACCCTAAGACAGCAGACAAATGAATCAAAATACTAGGTTTGTATTGCCTGAGTTTAGCTAGGAAATTCTGTCCCAAGACTTCGTATTGAAGTAACAAAATGAGAGGATAATCTCTCACCAGAAATTAAAATTCCGACTTCCCTTGTACACTATTGTGAATGCATCTGAAGTTTGTTGGCCATGCCGGTTGTTTTATTCTGTTTGTTCCTGACGTGGTTTCTGTCTCCACTCCTCTTTCCACGTGAGCTAATTAGCAATGTTCAGTCTTGTTAACTCCACCTATTTTCTACATTGGACTGTAGTTTCATCTGTCAATCAAATTGACTCCCTCTCTGCTACATGTCTGAAACAATGAAATCTGCTTCGGATGTTGTGTCATGCGAAAGTTTCAGTCGGGTGTTCCATTCACACTTTCTAACTTTATTTCCCTAAATTTCCATCGCTGCTTCACAGTGAAATCCGGCTGAATATTTGGTGTTAGGCATCTGGTCCTAATTGCTCCCTTGTGGTAGCAACTACAAACGTTGTCCTGGCTCCACAAAGCCTGGACTTTAGGTAGGTGTTAAACCTGCATTCAATTGCCCTCTTAAGATCACTGTTTTCCCCTGAGTGGCGCCACCATGTATAGATGTCTTAAGTCTCTAGGAAACCCAGGGATTTGTATCAGCCCAGGTTTCACACTTGCGTCTTTCTCTTCCCATCTGCTGAAAACAATGCAAATTTTCAATCTTTGATAGCGCAGCTGACTGGTGCCGTGGTGTTTGGGCTTTACGTTTGATCAGAACATCAAAGTTTCCTCAGACTAGAGTTATAGAAATGATGGCGCTTCCATGAATGTCACAATATTGTCATTATTCATGATATAGTCTTTGTTTTTTATATAGTCATTATTCATGATATAGTCATTGTTCATGATGTAGTCATTGTTAATGATATAGTCATTGTTTATAATATGGTTTGCATAACATAGAACCATTAAACATTGATACACAACCTTGATCTAGTTCTGTTGATCCATCAGTTCATATCTATTTACAATTTTATGTAATGTATAGACTAACCAATCAAGTATCAAATAATGAACAAGTCATGGAAATTGTTCAGTTGTTGTCATTGTTCATCATAATCATGCCCATTTACACTTGTTTATTTTCCAGGAAAAGGCATGATTCAAATCCGAGTTCTGGTTTTCAAGGTAAATATTACATTTGTATGCTGGTATATACTTTATGTGCTAAGTTTATCTGCCTAGCAGCTTTCTTTCTATCATAATGACAGGATTATTGTGTCTTCCCCCCCACCTCCCCCCACACATGGCGATAAAGACTGATTAGTATCAGAGGCTTCACACATGGGACACCCATGGAACACCCATAAATGTTCAGCATTTCTCAGCAGATGTAATCAGAGTTGGTTGCTTGGTTATACATCCTCTAGAGGTCTGTAAGTTTAAACTCTTTAGTCCGAAGCATTGGTATTGCTTGATTGTACATCCTAAGGTCTGTGAGTTTAAACTCTTTAGTCCGGTGCATTGGTTTTGCTTGGTTGTACATCCTATGAAGATGTGTGAGTTTAAACTCTAGTCCGATGAATTGGTGTCCAGTTTGCGTGAGGCCAGAAAAAGACATGCATCTATAAGAGTGAAGCTGATATAGATATTTCTCTCCTTTCACGGTATGAAAGTATCATCCTCGTGGAGACTTACAGAATTCTCTTTCCCCTTTTAAAACTCAGAAACCAGCCGGGTGTGTAAGACTGATACTGGAAGTTGAAGTCTGTAGAAAGATACATTAGGTTGTAACTGGGTCATAATTCAGCACAGCACATGGACTGTCTGGGTTTAGGCCTATGTTGGTCATGTCTTCTCAACAAGTTTTAGGAATTTCATCTTCTTCTTCGTTCGTCCAGAATTTTTGTTTTGGACGTAATTGCGTTGTGTCTGTTTACATCAGAATTGCGATATTTGCGCCTTTTGGCCGACACATCTGACGTCTTCAGGCATTTGTTGACCGGGTTAACCTTCCCGGTATTTAGGAATTTCATTGCCAACAAATGGTAGACCAGTGCTCAGTTTGAATATTGGAGTGTAGGGATGCTGAAGAAAACTGGCTTATAAACAGTATCATGTCTCAGCAACTGAAATACTTTGCCATATTAAAAGTTACAGAGGTTTGGACAGAATATGGATGTAAGGCATGGTTCCTGGGGAAGAGGCATGGGTTGACAAGCACAAAGATGGACATAGGACATTGTAGAAACCCCTTAACAATGGATGAGACAGATGGACATAGGACATTGTAGAAACTCCTTAACAATACATGAGACAGATGAACATAGGATATTGTAGAAACCCCTTAACAATGCATGAGACAGATGAACATAGGACATTATAGAAACCCCTTAACAATGGATGAGACAGATGGACATAGGACATTGTAGAAACTCCTTAACAATACATGAGACAGATGAACATAGGATATTGTAGAAACCCCTTAACAATGCATGAGACAGATGAACATAGGACATTGTAGAAACTCCTTAACAATGCATAAGACAGATGAACATAGGACATTGTAGAAACTCCTTAACAATGCATGAGACAGATGGACATAGGACATTGTAGAAACCTCTTAACAATGCATGAGACAAATGGACATAGGACATTATAGAAACTCCTTAACAATGCATGAGACAGATGGACATAGGACATTGTAGAAACCCCTTAACAATGCATGAGACAAATGGACATAGGACATTATAGAAACTCCTTAACAATGCATGAGACAGATGAACATAGGACATTATAGAAACTCCTTAACAATGCATGATACAGATGGACATAGGACATTGTAGAAACCCCTTAACAATGCATGAGACAAATGGACATAGGACATTATAGAAACTCCTTAACAATGCATGAGACAGATGAACATAGGACATTGTAGAAACTCCTTAACAATGCATGAGACAGATGGACATAGGACATTATAGAAACTCCTTAACAATGCATGAGACAGATGAACATAGGACATTGTAGAAACTCCTTAACAATGCATGAGACAGATGAACATAGGACATTGTAGAAACTCCTTAACAATGCATGAGACAGATGGACATAGGACATTATAGGAACTCCTAACAATGCATGAGACAGATGGACATAGGACATTGTAGAAACTCCTTAACAATGCATGAGACAGATGGACATAGGACATTATAGAAACTCCTTAACAATGCATGAGACAGATGGACATAGGACATTATAGAAACTCCTTAACAATGCATGAGACATATGAACATAGGACATTGTAGAAACTCCTTAACAATGCATGAGACAGATGGACATAGGACATTATAGAAACTCCTAACAATGCATGAGACAGATGGACATAGGACATTGTAGAAACTCCTTAACAATGCATGAGACAGATGGACATAGGGCATTGTAGAAACTCCTTAACAATGCATGAGACAGAGGACATAGGACATTGTAGAAACTCCTTAACAATGGATGAGACAGATGGACATAGGACATTGTAGAAACCCCTTAACAATGGATGAGACAGATGGACATAGGACATTGTAGAAACCCCTTAACAATGCATGAGACAGATGAACATAGGACATTGTAGAACCCCTTAACAATGCATGAGACAAATCAAATCAAATCAACTTTATTAGGGTCACAAATTGGGCATGCAGGCCCGTCTTACATTCGGCCCTTCCAATCACTCGTCTTTCATTCATCAAGAGCATTATACATTTACATAGGAAGAAAAATAAACATTGTGAAATGAATGTTGTAAACATAAACAAGGCAAATTACCATGTTATGAGGCCTCTCTCCCACCTACCCATACATCACCCCACCCACACACACACCCCCACCTACCCACACACACGCACACCAAGGGACACAAACAAACAAACAAACAAACAAACAAACTTTATTTTCAAAGGGTTAAGAATTGGGCACGCAGGCCCGTCTAACATTCTGCCCTTCTATCACTCTCTTCCATACATTATTTCATTCACACATCATTCAAGGCTAACAGAGAACAGCAACAATATAAAACTTATACATTATAAAAGCATTGGCAAAATGCGAACATCAAAACTACACGACACAGTAACATTAGATAATGGTCAGACACTTATTAGCCATGTGGAATATACTGGCCTACCAAAAGGGGACTGACTGTTATACTAGGGTTTTGTTATTATTATTATTATCACTATTATTATGGGGTAGGTAATCCGTACTGAGATAGTGTTCGAGTAATTTGCGATTATATGAATAAGGATTGGTGATGTCTTTTATTTCTTGTGGAAGATTGTTCCACAGCTGAGCTGCAGAGTACGTTAAGCTTGTTTTGTATAAGTCAATCCTAGGCTTCGGAATGTGTAATATATTTAAACGTTTACTGTGTCTAGCATTATATTTAAACAATGGCCAAAGGTAATTTGGGGCATTCCGATGCAAGATTTTGTGAATTAGTTTAGCTTTATTGAAAAGCAGGCGTATGCGGAGTGGTAGTAACTGAAGGCGTTTATACAGGCTGGGATTGTCAGATAAATGTTTGCTATAAATTAGACTCATGGCCCGTTTCTGGAGTGAGTAAAGTCGCTTGGTGTTTGAATTAGAACAACCGTCCCAGATTGTAGAGCAGTAGTCAAAGTGTGTCTGAATATGAGAAGTATAGAATAGTTTCCTTGTGTCCTCATCAAGGAAGTTTTTAATTTTGGCGAGTTGGTAGACTTTTTTCGCTGTTTGTTTAATGAGCGCTTGAACGTGGGAATTAAAGGTTAGGTTTCTATCAATGATTAGGCCTAATGTTTTGTGCTCAATTACACTTTCTACTGGCATGTTATCGATGTGAAGTTGAAGTGATGTGTGTGAGCTTAGAGTTTGAAGTCTTTGTCTGGTTGTTAATAACATTGATTTTGTTTTAGTGATATTAATTTGCATACGGTTTGAATAGCTCCACCTAACTACATTATTTAATTCTTGTTGTAAAGACGACTCCAGTAAAATACAGTTTTCAGCGTTTGTGTACACTGTACAGTCGTCTGCAAATAGATCGCAGGACGATGAAAGATGCAAAGGTAGATCGTTAATATATATGGCAAATAATAGAGGGTCAAGAATAGAGCCTTGTGGTACTCCAATATTGAATGTAGTGGTTTGAGACAGCGATTTATTATGTGATACTACTTGCTTTCTGTCCGATAGAAAAGATGATATTAGAGTGACTACATTAGGACCAATTTTCATTGTCTCAAGTTTCTTAATTAAAATAACATGGTCTATCATATCAAATGCTTTCTTGAAATCAATAAACACAGTTCCACATAGACTGTTGTTGTTTATACTCTCGTGCCAATTTTCTATCATGTTTGTTAGGGCCGTATGGCAAGAATACTTTGGTCGAAATCCTGATTGGCTGTCAACAATAAGCTTGTTGCGAACTAAATACTGTAATGTTACTTTATGGATGTGTTTTTCTAGTGGCTTAGATAGTGATGATAGTAAAGAAATGGGTCTGTAATTGTTCGGGAGACCATTGTCCAATGAACCAGATTTAAGAAGAGGGTACACTTTAGCGATTTTGAGAGCTGATGGAAAGTGGCCTTTGGTGAGACACTGATTATATACATAGGTTAGTGATCCGGTTGCTGATTCCATCTAAGCCAGATGAGGTTGTGTTTTTTAGGTTACTGAGGTAAGTGAATACTTCAGTGATTGTCATTAGCGGTATGTCGGAAAGAATATCGCGGGAGCATCTACTCTCGCAAAACGATGACAGCAAAGATAAGTTGCAAGGAGAATTAGGTATTGAAGCCTTCAACTGGTCTATGTCAGTTTGAAAGAACTTACTGAATTGGTCGCATGTAATATGATTTGATGGTAAGGAATTTCGGGAGTTATACTTGTTTGTCAAAGTGTTAATTGCCTTCCATATGTCCTTACTATTTGTTTTATCTATTACTAAGTTCTTAAAGTAATTTTTCTTTTCCCGTCGTATGGTATATTGAACTTTGTTTCTAAGAGTACGGTATACGTTGAGATCCCGCTTTTTATGTGCTTTATCTCTGTCTCTCATAATTTCAAGTATTTCCTGTGTGATCCAAGGTGACTTGACGTGGTGTTTTACTCGAACTTCCTTGATTGGCACATGTCTATCAAAAACATCAATAAAGGTTTTCATCCAGAATTCCAAAGCATCATCCGGGTCAGGAAGCTGATATACATTGTCTAGAGGTGAACTGAGCAAGTCCTGTAAAAATGCGTTTTGGTTGAAATTTTTGTAACTTCTATATTTTACACTTATGTTTAGGAGTTTTAATTCCTTTTTTAGACCACGTGCAGCATATTGGGTAGTGATCGCTCATTGCACAATTGGGTACGGTGCATTCTATGATATTGTCTGAGCAAGTTACATAAATGTGATCTATGATTGTTGAAGATGACTTTGTTACTCTAGTAGCTTGTTGTACTATTTGTTAGAAATTGTATGATGCAATTATATTTCCCCATATTATGTTGGATTTGTTGGTCTCAATGTTAAAGTCTCCGAGTAGTATAATTTCTTTACCGGAAGCGAAAACCACATCCATCATGGTAGTGAAGTTTTCGTACCAGACGTGTCCAGCACTGGGATTTCGATAGAGGTAGCCAATTATCAGGGGTGTGCGGTTTTGAAGTTTTAGCTCTAACCAAATACATTCTATTTCGCAAGTTTCAAAGTCTAGCCTACGGTTAGCATTTAGTAAATTAGAAACATATGTTATTATGCCTGTCTCTTGTTTCCTACAGGGATCCCTTCTGAAACCCTTTAATAGAGATGTCCTCATCTGAAATGTTATCGTTAAGCCTACTTTCACTAAGGCCGAATAAATGAAAATTTTGATTGAGAATAGAAGATAACTCTGGTAGCTTGTTAAATAAGCTGCAAATGTTTAAGTGTCCAAGGCGTATTCCTGACTTATTGAGCCAGTGTTGCCACTTCTCAGACATTTCATCCATGAAGAAAGTGTAAATTAGTCAAAGTCAAGCAAAAATACAAGATCATAAAAAAAACACAATTACATTAACTTACAAAATATCAGTAATCCAAATCGATATGTAAATGACAATATTATAACGATATAACTAATTAGACCAACGAATATAATGCAAACACGGAACAAAACGAATTAAAGAACATACAACAAATAATTAACCTGAAAAATCTACTTCACAAGCTAAGTAATTAACTGTTATCCAACAGAATTAATAAATGACTACACGAGTCAATGTCTCTGTTTAAAGCGGAGTATCCCACACAGGAAATAAAACGTTAAACAGTAAGCAATTAAAGTTCAAGGAGGAAGCTCTGTTGCTGGTATCAATGCATATAGGGTTCCGTTTTTAATACATATCCTATCTCACACAGATGGACATAGGACATTGTAGAAACTCCTTAACAATGCATGAGACAGATGGACATAGGACATTGTAGAAACTCCTTAACAATGCATGAGACAGATGGACATAGGACATTGTAGAAATCCCTTAACAATGCATGAGACAGATGAACATGAGACAGATGGCATGGACGAGACAGGAACACTGAGCTGATCCACGACACTGGTGATCGAGTGAAATGGCGAGTCATGACCGCCCAAGCTTTCCGGCATGGCACATGATTGATTGATTGATATAATAGTTGCTGGTGTTATTCATGATTTACAAACGGACTTTCTCTGTTCACAGAAGATGCTCATTCTTCTCATACTCCAGAAGATTCTTATCACCAAGGAGCAAAGCAGGGGTAACATAAACTAAATGTTGTCTTTAAATTATTACCCACATAATAGTTAACTCCATTCCAGATAGTTCCACAGGCCTGTAAAGTAACAGACCTTGATACATAGTAGGTCACATCATTATGAGGTGGGACAATCAGTTAATCTTTTTACTGTATACATTTCTGGTGCACATTTCATTAACTGGGTAACGTACCCAGTGGCTAGCACACTCACCTGTTCAATCTATCGTTCCAAGTTCAAATTCCTTTGAGGCGGGGTGTTTTGTTTGGTTGTGGGCAACTCCAGAGTTGATCCAACCTCATTATGATTAAGCCCATACTCTATAGTGCCATAGGGATGTGAGGTAATAGGCTTGATAGATACTGATCTACTACATTATGAGGTGGGGTGATCAACTGATTTTATAAACCAGCGCTCTGGTTAACCACTAACAAGCACACTCACATTCTCAATCTGTGATTCCAGGTTTACATCCCCTTGAGGTGAGAATTATTTTCTTTGCGAGTTGCGTGGCTTCACGGTTGCCACAACCTCTTAAAAATACATACCAGAAAACTTTGGGGGGGGGGGGGGGGGGGGGGGGGGGGAATTTAAAGACGGCTGGCATGATACTCATATATCTTCATATTGTTAGAACAGTGATTAAGTAAACATTAGAAAATTGTCATGTAGCCTGCGGAAATGATTCACGATCTTTCATCAGTTTCCCAGTCGCATACATTTTCATGTTCAAGGTGTCTTTAATGTCCAGTGACCACCTTTGTGCTGATCAACACCTGCCTCCTCTTTCAAGAACAATGCTGGAACATAAAGAAAGTCGAAAGCCAAGGTTATCATGGCTTGGTCATAAATGGCAGCCTCGAGATCTACTGTAGAGTTCTATAGGGCAAAATCCTTGACAAGCAAGGAAGAACTTGAACAAGGAACACCTGTGAGACATGTAAGGAAGAACTTGAACAAGGAACACATGTGAGACATGTAAGGAAGAACTTGAACAAGGAACACCTGTGAGACATGTAAGGAAGAACTTGAACAAGGAACACCTGTGAGACATGTAAGGAAGAACTTGAACAAGGAACACCTGTGAGACATGTAAGGAAGAACTTGAACAAGGAACACCTGTGAGACATGTAAGGAAGAACTTGAACAAGGAACACCTGTGAGACATGTAAGGAAGAACTTGAACAAGGAACACCTGTGAGACATGTAAGGAAGAACTTGAACAAGGAACACCTGTGAGACATGTAAGGAAGAACTTGAACAAGGAACACCTGTGAGACATGTAAGGAAGAACTTGAACAAGGAACACCTGTGAGACATGTTAGGAAGAACTTGAACAAGGAACACCTGTGAGACATGTAAGGAAGAACTTGAACAAGGAACACCTGTGAGACATGTAAGGAAGAACTTGAACAAGGAACACCTGTGAGACATGTTAGGAAGAACTTGAACAAGGAACACCTGTGAGACATGTAAGGAAGAACTTGAACAAGGAACACCTGTGAGACATGTAAGGAAGAACTTGAACAAGGAACACCTGTGAGACATGTAGAAATCTGTCATTTGAGGCATACACAGAACTGAGACAGGCGGCAGAGGTCAGCTGATGTTGCCGAGACATGTTTGGAAAGTTTCAGACTCATCTCATGGCCTAATAATTATAGAAGAATTGTGGTTAGTGTGCTTGTCTACCAAGACAAGTGCACAAATAAAGAAATGTATTGTTTGACGCTCATAGAAGTAGGGGAAAGAATTAGAGACCAGATACTTCTATGAGCGCTAAACAATACATTTGTGTTTATTTATGAACTGTCGTAGTGACCTCAAAGGATTCCCCAGTTGATACCTGGTTCAATCTCCAGAATTAGAGACAGAGATGAATGAAATGGGAGAATTGGAGGGCACTGGCAGAGGTACAAAATAGATAGACCTAAAACACACGGAGGGGAGAATTAGAGACAGAGATAAATGATATAGGGAGAATTGGAGGGTGCTACCAGAGGTAACAAAATAAATAGACCTGAAACACATGGAGGGGAGAAATAGAGACAGAGATTCCGTGTGTTGCCGGGGCCCATAAGGGAAGCAAAGAATAGCAACACAGCAGCATACCACGCATGTCGTAAGAGGCGACTTAGGAGGCTTGATGGTTCCGTCGCCCTGCTACTGAGTGAGTGCGTGGCGTGACACTGTGGGCTATGAGTTTCGTGTGAAATGCTTTTGAATCTGCCCGAGGTTTTTTGGAATGTGACTGCATGTTCGGAGCGATGGCAGATGGCTATGTCCCAGAGTTGACCGGTTTTTGCCTTATGCAGAAATGCGAGGCTGCTGGGCTTCTGGTTGACTGCCACTGCCATCGACGATGAACTGTATTTCGTGGACTGTGTGGGTGAACATCTAGGAAACATCCAGATGGGAAAATGACTGCTGATTCCATCAGAGATAAACTGGGTGTTTCGTGGGGGACTTTTGTGTTGACATTCTGGCGGCAGCATTATGCACAGTGTATCTGTGCGGGCTGTTGTTTGTCGAGACTCCTGTCTTTTCCACTTGTCACATTGGGCAGTGGGGAGCGTTTTGTGTGATATTCACTGGCACAGGAACGGAGCATAATGGGGACGACCTGTTGCTGTGAAGTTGGAACTGCGACTAACTAACTAACTATTAGAGACAGAGATGAATGATGTAGGGAGAATTGGAGGATGTTACCAGAGGTAACAAAATAGATAGACCTAAAACACATGGAGGAGAGAATTAGAGACAATGAAAGATATAGGGAGAATTGGAGGGTATTAACCAAAGATAACAAAAGATGGGCAGCATGATTAAGTTGAATAAGGGCTTATGCTCCTTTAGGAAATAAAGGGCAGACGAAGACCAAGTACGGCTTTCAGGGTTGACCCAACCACGTAAAATTGGTACAGGATTTTAATTTGTGATATTTTCTGGGAAGGAAAGATGGTGAGGAATGGAACTGGCCACTCAATATGCTGTGGCCAAGAATATATGAAGGCCGAACACTTTATGTCCCAACAGCAACATCTGTTATGGAACTAACTACCTGTATCTGTAACTCTTAGAGGTTATGAGGGTTTGTTTCTGGATTTTCCCTCTGAGTTTTAATTTACTTTTAAAGATTAAGGGTTAATTATTTTCATGGTTTTCAATAGATAACACCTAAATGGGATATAACAATGGAAGGACATAAGCTTAACAAAGTAAATAAATTCTAATATTTGAGGGGAAATCATAACAAATGAAAGATGTTTGACAGGGATTAAAAGTTTTAGAGGCCATGCAAAAGCTGAATTTCATTAGATTAAAAATATCTTGCGTAATGTCACATGTATTGAGTGTCAGAAAAACAAAACTGAAATGTTATTTTGACAGTTTTGCAGTTTGGTGATAAACTTTGGAATGTGAAAGAACAAATTAGGAAGAGCTTGGAGGCAGCAGAGATTTGGTTTCTAATATGAATATTGTGAATACTTTGAACTGCTAGTATAACTAACAACAAACTCCTGGAAGGGGCTACTGAAAAATTATACACAATTATTAAAAAGAGACAGTGTTTTTGGTGATATGAGAAAAGGGGCACAGGATAATATCGTTACAACTGGAAAGATCAGCAGTAGAAGAAACAGAGGCAAACCGAGAGAAATAGTGCTTAGTGGCTTAAGAAGATGGCTTAGAGAATTATCATTTGAATTGAGCAACAACTGTCTTCACTCTGGAGAGGCATGGCACCTCCACAAAATGTAGGGCACATAATGAACTGGGACAAAATGAAACAGAAAGTTAGACAGAAGTGGTGACATAACAACCACAAATACTGATCTCGCAGCTTGCAAGAGTTAATACTCATTTATCTTGATGGAGGGAGATGTGGTTCTTCTTCTTCTGCGTTCATCCAGATTTTTTTTTCGAATGTGACTGCGTTGTGCCTGTTTACAGCAGAGCTGCGTTCTTGCGCCGTTAGGCCGACACATCAGACTTCTGCGGGCATTTGTTGACCGGGTTAACCTTCCCGGGGGAGATGTGGTTGAGAGATTGTATTGCCCACCTCAGGCTCACAAGGTACCAGTTTTGATATCAGCATAGTGCTGACAATTTTTCTAATAATATCACATATCTCACTGATCTTTTAGGTAGCAAGATTGGATACGTACTGTCTCGGATAAGGGCTAAAAAAAGGAGATCTGTTGTGCAAGTTGTACACTATTATAAAAAAAAAAAACTCAAGGCAATTGGAAATTGCAAAGAGCAAACTGTAAGGTTGCTGTGCTGGCAAAACTTGTTAAGAAAGAAACACCTACCGACGGGTAGACAGAGCTCGCTACCTTGGGTGGAATCTGTGTAGAGGAATCAAAAATATGCATACCCAAGTCATACACACTGATCTTTGATGTGCATAGCTGGTGTGATGCACTTCCCTCGAAAGAGGAGGGTGCTCGCTCTCTTTGAACTCAAGCGTAGTCCGTATACACCACTTCTAGTAGTGCTGGACTGAATTTTGCGTGTGGATTAGCTTTCCCTATTAACAGTGTCCCTCACCATCAGGCAAACCCACTCCGACTTCAGAGGTATGTGTAATTTACGTCCCTAAGTCAAGAATGTTAGGTCAACATTTAAATCCAACTTTCTGGTGTAGGGGATGAACCCCTTACCTCGGCATCAGCACACCTGATGTGTAAGAAAATGCGTTCTAATCCATTCGGCCATGTTGACCTTCTAAAGAAAATAAAGAAGATTTATCTTGATGAGGTAGTGAGAATAACCCTTTATGCTGCAACATTATTTGTCTCCCTATTTAGGTGTTCCTAATGATGACGGATGTTCATCGTGTTTACAATACAGAGAAAAAACCAGCAGTTTCATATGAAAACAAACGTTCTTGGCAGGTTCGTTTCTTTTTCTTTGTTGCCTTACCCATAAATAATGCGTTGATAGACCACTTTATGTCTTAATTTTTATTCCAAAAAGTTAAACAAGATGTTTCTGATTTAAAAAAAAAAATAAAACCCACAGAAACATGTCCTTTCACAGGAACTTGCCATGGGTCTGTGATGTGGCAGCGCCATCACATTCTGTAGGCCTGAGTGCACAAAAGAATAGGCGGGCAGTCTGTCCCTCTGTTAGTTGATGACAAACACGGGCATCGAATCCTCTTCGAACCGAGCTCATGACATCATCGGTATAGCCCCTTGTATCAACTAGGCTGATGTGCCCGCCTGTTTTTGATTTACCCTAGTGCTACTAGGATGTTTCTGTAACTAATTAACTAACTAATTAACGAACTATTTAACCCTAGAACTACCAAGATATTTTAGTAACACTGCCGCACGCGTCTACCTCAGAGTTAACGCAAACACACAACATCCACTGCATAGTGAAATTATGATGGTGAATGGCTGCTGGTTAAAAAAGGACGGTCGTGGATGGGTCAAGACGAAGACATTCTTCAACAGGTGTGTTCACTTGAGGACTTAAAACCTGGTGAGGAGTGGGTACAAGTGCCAATAGATTTCTGCACATCCTTTTCAGTTTGCATCCAACTAGATAGAAAATGCAGACAAGGAAATCCGGCTTCTGTGGAAGCGGAAGTACAAGTGTTGATTTTCGAGAATTCGCTAGACGGTGATGATGTCATTTACACAGATGGGTCAGTCGTCCGACATGTGAGAAGCTCATGGGCTTTTACGGCTCGGGCCGGAGGGAGAATTGTGAAGGAGGACTCTGGTGCTTTTGCTGAAACTACAAGTAGCCTGACTATGGAAGTCATGGCAGTAAGTAAAGCAATGACATGGCTCGAGACACAGACATTCACTAGGGCTCAATGAGCATGCTCAAGAGGATAGAGATAGGGTGGATCCGAAGAGAATGGTTGCTGTCTGGAGCGGTCTCGCCTGGCAAATATAGTTTCATCTTCGTGCCAGGGCATGCGGGAGTACAAGGAAATGAGCAGGCTGACAAACTCACAAGTAAGGCTACTGTGGAGGGTGGACTCGCCATGGTGTCATCGTCTTGCTCATGTCTAGGTATCTGAGCTCGGGTTCACACAGGCAACAATAACTCCGTTAAATATACTATTCAACATTTATTGTATTTCAATGTACAGTGCGTTGGCGCAGTGGGTTAATAATCCCGCGCTGTATGCATATCACAGATAGTGAACATCATCACATATAATTATTGTAAACATTCTAGCCAACTATCTAGCCTATGTATATATATATCTATCGATATCTATTGAGTCCCTCTAAGGCAGGCCCTGTTGTCTCTTTGAAGTCCGTCTGTCCTCTGCTGGTCCACACGTGTCCCAATCCGACACGGGTGGTAACTCTGTCCGAGTTCCTCGTGGACCCCGCAATAGGCGGGCCACATCAGTGTCCACGGAACCATGGACTCAATGACCAGTCCTTCGAGAAGGCTCTAGATTACTCTGGCCTTGGAGTGACTCACTTCTATCCCTTGGGCGGGAGTTGCAGCCCTTTAATTAATATCTATAACTGTGAGGCGGTGACAGGATTCCCCCCTCTCCCCTGATATGACGGTTTGTTATAGGGTAATTAGATCTGCTCTAATTCTGTCGCCGAATCACATAAAGTCGGTGTTTGTAGTTTGGTGGACAGTAACCTGGTAACCTACATACTGGCATTAAAACTCATGTATTCTCCCATACACCACTTCTCTGATTTGGTGAAGAGATCACTCTCTCTCCTGTGTCCTTAAAAATGCTTATCTGACCGAAGTTACGTGACGTTTAGTAGTTGTTTTTACAACCCGTCCTTCTCATAGTACCCCACTGATACCAAGACAATTAACCTCTGTATTAAAGAGGATTAACAAGACCGAAGTCATGGCTAATTAAGTACACCTTCAAATCTTGATCTGTGTGTGCATTTCAATACACTTTTACTCTCGTATGTTGTATAATGCTAAATATGTAGTTACGTTGTTATTTTATCCCCTCAGACTACATGTGTCCCTGTTGGCTTGTTAGTGTGGTGACTAATAAGTTGCTGCTTCTAATAAAGTGATTGCATTTTAAATTGATAGTGTTCAGTTTTAAGTTTTGTGTAAAGTGTATGCTGAATGTGTGGCTTATTTCCAAGCGTCACGAGTTGGGATAACCTCAATCATGAATTACTCCAATGTGTGCAATATATGATCAGGCATTCCAAGTAGTGGTGCTTAGATGTATCCTAACTACTAAACTAAGTATATTAAACTAACTACTAAACTAAGTATATTAAACTAACTACTAAACATGTATCAACAATTTAGACAAGTCATGCAATTTACATGAAAGACGCAGACAAATTAAAATAAATACGTTTTGCGTACAATTTGTCCGCTCAGTATATCGTTCTCTCATTTAATTCATTCACGCTGTCATGCACTCATCTTTCATTCCAAATAGTATTTGGTTAAAATATATAATTAAAGTTGAGGTAAGTGTTATTGCCCTTAGAAAAAATGGAATAGGCGATCTTTGCCCTTTAAGAAAATACGTACTTTTTTGTACGATGACTCAAAAATAGGTCATAATTTACACAGAGACAATTGTATAGGAAGGTTATTTATCCTATTAATGGAATTACCTGTAATATTATGGTAGAATATGTACAAATTACAGGTTAACACATTTTATATACATAATTAATGCAAATATAATACATATTTAATATTAAATTAATTAATTAACTAAGTAACTAAATCCAACGATGATGTGCGCGTTGTCCTCCTGTTGTTCGCGTGTTGTGCCATGAATGTTAAAGTTAGTATGGCTGTCTCTTGAGTGTTGTAGTCGACGTAGTTCTGTTTCGGCTGTTTGCAAAGTCTCAGTAGCAACAGCAAGTATGGAATGTTCTCAACGTTGCGTATAAAGTGTTCTTACAATTTTCAGAGTGAGTTCACAGGTTGAAATCATTACACTGTTAATGTCTTTCGCTCGGATCGTTCTAGAGCTTGGGCAATTGATAGTATAGCTCTTCACGTATAGTTCATAAAGTATGACTCTTAAAGTTTCATGTTCGTGGGTGTCATAAGTAACTTATTTACTGAGGTGTTATTACTATTCACTGGGAGTGCTCTAGCAGGTGTAGAGTTAGACTGTTATATGCCACAGACTAAAAGTATCACAGTTTCTAGTATGGCGAATGGTCGATGTGCTAAATGTTATTCTACTGGCGCATTCGTTTGCCGTGATAATAGGTCAGCAATAGTGTTGTCGGTGCCTCTGATATGGCGGATTTCGAAGTCGAAATCTTGAAGAAGAAGACACCATCTTTTTAAACGATGGTTTTTCGGTGACCCTTGCTTAAGGACCAATAAGGGCGAATTGTCAGTGAGCACAACAAAGTGACTACCTAAGAGGAACTTAGATAATCTTAATACACAAAACAATAGGCTTAAAGCCTCCAATTCCACTGTTGCATACCGGGTCTCTGCCTTCTTTAGTTTACGGCTTACGTAGAGAATCGGGTGTCTCACTCCATCCACTTCTTGCATTAAACATCCTCCTATTGCGATAGCACTCGCATCTGTGGTCAAAATAAAGGGTAAATTTATGTTGGGTAATCGTAAGACTGGTGGATTAGAAAAAATACGTTTCAATCTACACATTGCATCGTCTAAGCTGGTACTTTTACAAATTTTTGATGGATGATCTTTAGTTAACATATCAGAAAAGACTGAAGTAAGTTCTGCCCAATTTGGTATAAATTTAGAATAATAGTTAATAAGACCTAGTAAACTTCTAATTTGTTTCTTTGTGGTAGGCACTTCTAGATTGAGAATCTTGGAAACAATTTTATCATCTGTCAACAATTTGCCTTCAGAAATTCTATGACCAAGGAAGTCTATTTGTTTAAAGCCTAATTCAACCTTGGAAGGTTTGATAGTAAGTCCAAAAAGATAGATTTGGTTGAAGACTTGTTTGAGGGTGAGTAGGTGAGAAGTCATATTAGAAGAATGGATGCATATATCATCAATATAAGCTTCAACATCTTTAATTCCGTGTAATAACAATCTAGTTAATCTAACAAATGTGGCGGGCGCGTTCTTGAGCCCAAATGGAAGATATAGCCATTCGTACAAACCGAGGGGTGTTGCGAATGCTATTATATGTCTAGAAGTAGGATGTAGTGGCACTTGCCAATAACCTTTCGCTAAATCAGTCTTAGAAAATAAGGATGATTGAGACATATTTAAGATGAGATCTTCACAACTGTTCATTGGCTCTGCATCCGTTGTGGTTCTTGTATTTAATACTCTATAGTCGATGCACAAACGGATTGTCTGGTCCTTCTTTTTCACCAGGACAATCGGTGAAGAATATTGAGACATAGATTTTTGAATTATTCCATTTTTCTCTAAATCTAAAATTTCTTTGTCTAAATTTGCTCTGTAATGGAGAGGAATAGAATATGGTCTACATTTGACCGGTGTCAGATCTGTCAGCACAATTGAATGTGTTATCTTGTCAGTGCGTCCAGGTTTGTTAGAAAAGATAGATTTATACTCGTCAAGGAGAGTCAAAATGTCTTGTCGCTGTTGTTGTGTCAAAGTGTCAGAGATCTGTATGTCATTTATACTACCGTCGTCAGTCATAATCGGTACTGGGATTTCAGTATTGTCTACGTCTGTCTGATTTATCACAGATGCTACTGTTTGTAAATTGTCCTCAATGTCACTTGTCGTCGTTCGTCAAGATTAATCAGTTGTCAATATGTCGTCAAATTGGTCGTTGTTGTCGATGTCACATATTGTCGGTAATGTCCATATGTCTTCGTCGTTTTTGTCGTCAGTAAGAATGCGTCGTTAACTGATGCTTCGTTTGTCAAGGTGTCATTCAGTTGGGAACTTGTCGTTTCGTTTCTGTCATCAGTTAGCTGCGTCTGCTCACTCGTCTCAATGTCCTGTCTAGTATAGTATGGTTTCAACATATTTACATGGAATATTTTCAACTTTCCATTTAAAGAGATTTCGTAATCAACTTCCGAAATTCTTCTAATAATTTTAAAAGGTCCCTGCCAAGAGGTTGATAGCAAATCTCTTTTGTCAGGTAGTAGTAGTAAAATATCCTGACCTGGATTTAATACAATAGTTTTTGCACCTCTGTTGGCGTACTGCCTGTACCTAAAACCTTTCTCCTGTAGTGATGTTCTGGCCAGTATACAGGAACGTATGATTTTGTCTCTGGTGTCAGTGACTAAATCATAGGTAGAAATGGGTAGTTGGATATTTACAGGTTGTGATATGATATCTTTGTAAATAGTGAGAGGTCCTCTTGGGTTCGCTCCGTACATCAATTCGAAGGGAGAGAACCCTGTGCTTGATTGCGGGACTTCTCTATATGCGAACAGCACCGTTGGGAGAAGTATATCCCAATCGGCTGGATTTTCAGCTGTCACTTTAGATAGCATATGTTTCAGGTCCCCGTTTAGTTTCTCGCAGATACCATTTGCGGCCGGTCGATAGGGACTGGTGAAACATTGCTTTATGCCTAGTAACTTAGTTACCGATTGGGTGGCATTGGATATGAACTGGGTTCCTCTATCAGAAATTATTTTCTCCGGGAAGCCAAAACGGGAGAAAATATTTAATAATATGTCCGTCACATCCTTAGAGGAGACAGATTTTAATGGAAGCATTTCTGGCCACCTCGTACATACATCAATAAGAGTGAAAATATATCTGTTCCCTTTACTTGAAATGTGATTCAACGGACCTACTAGGTCAACTGCCACGATTTGGAAAGGCCTCGAGGCAGTTGTAGTTGATTGGACTTCTGCCGTAGGGTTTTTCCCCTTTTTCACCAGTTTCTGACATATATCACAAGATCTACAAAAGGTTTTAATGTCTTGGCAAAATTTTGGCCAATAAAACTGGGTCAGGACCCTAGCCCTGGTCTTTTCGTACCCCATATGACCTCCAAAAGGTGAGTCATGGGCTATCTTTAGAACTTTGTCTCGATGTGCTTGTGGTAACACTACTTGCTGTATCGTGGTTTGTTTTGTTGTGTATAATCTAGTTAAGATATTGTTCTGTAGCCTAAATGTCCACGATGCGTTCTTGGTTAATTTTGGTTTAAGTCCTACTAACTTAAAATATGGTGAAAGTGTAGGATCTGCTTTCTGTTCATCCCCAAAATTTGTGTTGGTAGTGTTTGGTGATATAATTTCTAGTGATTCCTGCAGTTGGTCGGTGTTGGTTTTATGGGTTGTCTGTCGTGTTATTGCATTTGTGTGTTGTGTGTGTTGTTGCACATCTACAGGCTTGGTACTTGGTAGATCGGAAACATCCTCAATTCGAGGTTTTAATTTGGTCGTATCACTTACAGATTCGACCGCCCCTGCATTGTACACCTCGGTGAATTCTTTCTGAATTACTTCAGTGGTTGTCTCCCTTGGTCTTTTGGCAGATTGAGACAAGCATGAATGGTGTTTCTCTTTAGAATCGCTGTTTGGGTGGTGGATACCGTTTCTATGCTCCCAATCTCTGATTTCCTTTTCAGAGCACGGTCGTATGTTGGGCAGGTTCCCAAGTATAATATCAGCGACCGGATTTTCAAGGACAGCGCACAATACTCGTCCTGATATGAACGGGGTTCGAATTTCGACTAGAGCAAGGGGGTATTTCTCTATAGTGCCTGAGAATGTGCGACAAGTCACATGTTTGTCTGTATAGTCTGTACTGTCTATCAATGTTTTCTTAATCCCACAGAGCGTTGCGCCGGAATCCCGAATTAATGTGCACTTTTTGTTATTTACAAATCCTGTTGAAAAAACTAGCTTGCCTGTAGATGACAAGGCAGCGTTGGCTGTTTCATTTGAAATAGGGATAGTGTGGCCACATAGTAATGTTGTGTCAAGTTGGAACTTCGTACAGGTGTTACACTTACTGTCTGTAATGGTGTCAATAATGTGTACAGCATTTCCAAGCTCACTTACATTTTCGTTTTGATTGTCACATTCATTCAGTGACTCAATCTCTTCGTCTGATGACGTTTCCACTAGTGCAGCATTGGCCTGTTTCAATAACTTTCGGCCTTCACAGAAGCGACTATAGTGTCCGAAGCTACTGCAAAAAAAACATTTGACCGCTCTCTGGTAAGCATTGCGCTTAGTCTTCTGCTTCTCCACCATCATTTTGAGGTGGTGAGGATAGTTCGGCGATTTATCGCACATCGAGTATGGGTCGTGATTCAAACTAGAATATTGGCATTTAACTGGCTTACTGACATTTGAGCGTGGTTTAAACTTATTTTCTGATGGTTTAGAGTATCTGGTGTTTACTACTGCTGCTGCTGTATCGTTTTGACTTAAGTTTAAATGAAAAATGTCTCTGTTTGCTGTAAAAAATGCATTTCCCTTGGACTCGATTTCCTGAATACTTTTACAGTCCATTTGTTTCAAAAACTTAGCAAACGGTGTAGGGATTGTACTTACTATCTTGTCAATAATAATAAGTTCTTTAAGTTTGTCATGGCTGTTGTTAGTTTTAGCCGAGTTAATCCACTTTGTACACACATCTTGTACTGTACTGACATAATCTATAAAGGTTTGATTTGGTTGTGGAGATAGTTTGGCAAACTGTTGTTGGTAACCTGCAGTATCTAATGAGAAATGTTGGAGAATGCGCTGCTTTAAATAGTCATAATCTTTTCGCATTTCCTGTGGCACTGTCTCTATTACTTTCAAAGGTTCCAGAGCTAGGTTTCTCATTAAAATAAATGCCCAATCTGATTTTATGATCTTATGGTAGGACATTAGACACTCAAAATTTTCCAAGTAGGCACTGATGGAATCTCCTGAGCAGAATGCCTTCACGAGGCCTTTATACTTGTTATATTTTTGTTCCTCCTCTTTGCTTCTTAATTTATTCACAGATATTTCTACAGTGGACTCAATCTCCATCTGTTTTAGTTTTATTTGTTTATCGGCATTCAATTGGGCTTGTTTGGCCGCCGCCTCAAGCTCCATTTGTTTCTCTTGAGCCTGTAATTGCATTTTTTTCTCTTCAGCTTGTAGTTGCATCTGCATCTTCTTTTCTTCTGCCTCAATTTGCATTAGAATTTTCTTTTCTTCTGCCTGCACTTGCCTTTGTTTTTCTTCTCGTTCTATCGCTCTTTCTTCACGGGCAATGTTTTCTGCGTGCGTTTTCTGTGCCCATTCTGACAGTTTCTCTTCTTTATAACCTAATTTGATACCTTGCTCTATAAATTTATCTAAGGAAGACATCTTGTATTTTAATTGTTGGTACTTTTAATAAAGTTAAATCCCTTAGAAAAATTGTTGGGGAGTAGAAAATTTATTTATCTCCCTTAATTATTAAATGTGTAAATCCAAATGTAAGATTATGTTGGTTACAAGGTCATGAATATACAAACAAATCAATGCAAAGCAAAATGATACATGGATGGAAGGTGAGAAGTACCGCTTAGGGTTGCAATGGGCATGATATGAAACTTAGCTTTTAATCCCAGAACTTGCGGATGTTGTCTTGTACTCTCGCCACTGTTGGATAGTTTACCTAGGTTACACACCACACAATTCGCGGAACAATCTGCTCGTAGAATGAGAAAACATTAGTAACAGTCAAAAAATGTCACAGTCATGTCAAAAAATAGTTTATATTAATCACATCAATGAGAGACTTACTGCCGAGGGACTCAGATTAATACTACTTTATCGCTAGATAGCTGCAATAAGTTAAACTTGTTGTACCTGTACTTGTACAGTAATCAATTTGTTATACAAAAATCAATTTGTTATACAGAAATTAATTTGAAATTAATTTTGTTGTTTTAATTAATTTGGTGTTTTACTTGGCAATATAAAGCCGTGTAAATTTGAAAGTTTATGCCAAAACCGGAGACTTAGCCCCCAAAAAGCCTGTCATCGTCTTGCTCATGTCTAGGTATCTGAGCTCGGGTTCACACAGGCAACAATAACTCCGTTAAATATACTATTCAACATTTATTGTATTTCAATGTACAGTGCGTTGGCGCAGTGGGTTAATAATCCCGTGCTGTATGCATATCACAGATAGTGAACATCAACCATTGGCACCTTGCCGTCTTGACAGACGATAGTGTGTGCTCTAAAAAGGCATAATAACTTTTAACTATGGCGGTAGCGAGTGTGACTGATAAGGCCAATTTGCGCTGTAAATGTCCGTTCACAGTGGGTGCATGTGAACACGTGGTCATTTCCACCATCATGCACCATCTTACGTCTCAAATGCTTGGTGTGTGACTTTTCTGCAATAATTTTCTCCTTTGACTTTATTCCATTTCTGATATTTGCTCTCCATGCAACACGTTCAGCGGCGACTTGCTCCCAATGTGCATTATCAATGCCTGTATCAATCATGTCCCGCTTACACACATCTTTGTATCGTAGTAGAGGCCGACCCTGAGATCTCTTACCCATCTGTAATTCACCAAAAAAGATATCCTTTGGTATTCTACCATCATCCATCCTCCTAAGATGTCCTATCCATCTAAGTCTACGAAGACTGAGCATGGAATAAACTGTCACACAACCTGATCTTTCCAATACTTCAGTATTTGTGATTTTGTCTTGCCACTTAATACCAAGAATTCTTCGCAGACACCGCATATGAAAGCTGTTTAAATTGTTCTCTTGGTGTGAGTAAGTTGTCCAGGTTTCACTGCCATAGAGAAGAGTACTAAGGAAACAGGCTTGATAGACAAGGACTTTTGTTTTGGCAGTAAGCTTCCTGTTCTCCCAGACTCTTTTTCTTAACCTGTTCATTGTTGTTGCTGCCTTACCAATCCGGATGTTGATTTCCTGATCTAGGGATAATTTGCTATTTACCACTGATCCTAGATATGTAAAATGGTCTACTATCTCTAGTTCGGCATCGTCAATAAAGATTGATGGTACCCCATGTGCACCTTGTGACATAATCTGTGTCTTCTTTTTGCTAATTGTTAAACCAAACTCAGAACAAGCATTGGAGAATGCAGATAGTAGACATTGCAATTCTTCCTCAGAGTGGGTCGTAACTGCAGCATCATCTGCAAAAAGCAACTCTCTGATCAGTACCCTCCTAATTTTGGTCTTAGCCTTCAATCTCTGAGCATTGTAGAGGCCGCCATCTGAGCGTGAGTGAATGTATATACCACCATCCTGATCACGAAATGCATATTTCAGTAGAAGTGAAAAGTATATTCCAAAGAGGGTGGGAGCTAGTACACAACCTTGCTTAACTCCACTCTTGATTTCAAATTCTTCAGAAGTTGCACCATCAAACTTGATTATACCCTTCATGCCTGTGTGGAACGATTCCACAATGGACAGAAGAGTTGGTGGGCAGCCAATCTTCTTTAGTGCCTTGAACAGACCCTCACGACTGACCAAATCAAATGCCTTTGTGAGGTCGATGAAGGCAATAAACAGTGGTTGATTCTGTTCACGGCATTTTTCTTGCATTTGTCGCAATGAGAATATCATATCAGTGGTAGACCGGTTCTGTCGAAAGCCACACTGTGATTCGGGGTAGACTTGATCTCCTAGGACTTGAAGTCTGCGCAGAACAATTCTGGCAAATACTTTTCCAACAATACACAGAAGTGAGATACCCCTATAGTTGTTACAGTCGCTCCGATCACCCTTGTTCTTGTACAGCGTTATGATGTTTGAATCTTTGAAATCCTGTGGGACTTGTCCTTCACGCCAGCATAGCTCTATTAGCTGGTGGATCTGTAGAGTGAGTGTGTCTTGCCCACTCCTGATAACCTCTATTGGAATCCCATCCTTTACCTGGAGCCTTGCCAGATGCAAGTTCATTTATAGCACACTTAACTTCTGTTATTTAAAGTGTAGTTGTTTTCCCTGAGTGACCCTTCCTCAGCGAGGCGAGTCTCCTGCAGGCCAGCAATATCAATGTTAAGACGATTGAGTTCGGCATCAATCACAGCCGTTTTTCTCACATCGTCAATATTGGTCAAGTCAGTGGAAAATCCTGGACACATGGTTCTCACGTTCCAGGTTGCAAGCCGTAGCTTGAGGTTTCTGTTTTTATTTTTGTTTGTGCCTGGTGCATTGGTTTTATAGCCTGCGATTCAGATTTTGTCCTAGCCCCAAGCACCCATTGAAGCAGGCAGGCTGTGGCGGATCAGCACCCAATTGGCTGGGGGCTGCCCAGCTTGAGGCGGGCGGTAGCTGATCAGTGACACCTATAGGTGTCTCCCACCGTCAGAGGCAACGCGTGGTGCCCCATGTCTACGCCAACTGACAAGGACTTATAACCCGTAACAGTTGCCTCTCGCTTTGATTCCGAGACCAGTTAAGACCAGGGATGGAGTTATTGCCTCTCCATAGCACAAAGCCTGGGCTAAAATATAGAGATCATGTGTTGCCCATGCAGCATGATCCCTCTCTCGGCCTGCCCAGTTTACTCCAGAGGAAAGGTAACACCCCTACATCTGGAACAAGACAAGCTGCAGAAGCTGCCGGATCAGCAAAGCAATGCTCTAACTGTCCGCCTGTCGGAGCTTCGATCCTAGACCAGTCGCCAACCAAGGCTTAGGGCCTGGTCTGCCCTGCCATGACATTTTGTCTTTAGCTTGCATTTCCTCGCACCAGGGTAAGGCTTGTACCCTCCCAATTGCGCTCTTCCGCCCGAAGCCGTTGGCACAATGTGGGGTGTCGGGTTTGGTAAGCGCCGCCCAACGTTGAGCGCTAACAGAAACCAGGTAGTACCGTCTACTGTTATACGGTAGCTCAGTCATATCTGACTAAGACCTGACTACCTAGTGAACATCATCACATATAATTATTGTAAACATTCTAGCCAACTATCTAGCCAATGTATATATATATCTATCGATATCTATTGAGTCCCTCTAAGGCAGGCCCTGTTGTCTCTCTGAAGTCCGTCTGTCCTCTGCCGGTCCACACGTGTCCCAATCCGACACGGGTGGTAACTCTGTCCGAGTTCCTCGTGGACCCCGCAATAGGCGGGCCCCATCAGTGTCCACGGAACCATGGACTCAATGACCAGTCCTTCGAGAAGGCTCTAGATTACTCTGGCCTTGGGGTGACTCACTTCTATCCCTTGGGCGGGAGTTGCAGCCCTTTAATTAATCTCTCTAAATGTGGGGCGGTGACACATGGACCAGGCTGACATTCTGAATGCTCTATGAGAAGTAAGACTTTTGCGTGAACCAATTGATGACTGTGAATCTACAACCATGGCCAGACTGCGAGAACAGCAAATTAAAAGAGGGGTGGCCAAACAAGAACACTACGCAGGAAGCCAAAGAAGATTGATAAACCAACACAGAACTGGTGTCATTAGCAACTACACGCTGAAGGATTTGCTGAGGAGGGGATCTGAGCACTTGGTTCGATGTGCAATGAGGATGATCTGTTGACTAACTAACTAACTAACTTTAGTAACACTGGTTACCAATGGGGTCCATATGGACCCCACCACTTAATATAGTTAAAACTAAACAGTATTTAATGCACATTTTTAAGCAAATCTAAGACAGAGAAAGCGAAAGTTGACACGGATCCATTTGGACCCCATGGTAGTTCTAGATTTAAGTAACAATAATTATATAATTTATAATTATGTAAAATACTGTAAAGCTGGAAGTCACTGCAGCACCGTGAGTAGCACGCCTGCTTGCAGCCCCGGAAGTTCTGCGTTCAAATCCCCACGCATGTGGATTTCTGAAAATCTGAGCTCGACACAGTCTCCTAATTTGGGTACCAGGAAATGTTCTGGGAAGTTAAGGTGGTCGGCACAATATTGACCATATCACCCTTTGAGTGCAAACTGATATATAACATGTAAGGGACTTGCACCATGTAGCCAGGCAGATTTGAGTTTTTAACAACTGATCTGGGCTGAAGACGATAAAACAAAGAAAATTTAAATATTTTGGTCACCTGAAGCATCATGAAAGTTTGGAGAGAACAATCATGGAGGGGTATATGCCTGGGAAGAGGGGAAGAGGAAGGCCAAAGAGAAGATGGGTGCAGGATGTCGCGGATGATTTCCAGATGGGTGTATCGGATGCGGGACATCTTGCTTATGACCGAGAAGTTTTTGGGACGGTTGTTATGGGAGCGAGGTTCTGCAAGGGACATGCTACTGAAGCCTGGCAAAGACCTCACAAAAATTCAGGGATATCAGGTAATAACTATGCAGAATACAATAGGCAAGCTGCTGAAGAAGTTAATTGCCAGAAAAATGTCAAGCCAGCTAGAGAGGCACGGTTTTTTTCCCACCTGCCCTGGGAGGGTACCATCCAAACAGAGAAACCTTGACTGATGCAGTAGTTTTTGCCCATGATGTCTATGAAGGTTTTCACTCAGGCATTGAAACATTTGCTGCAGCGATTGATCTTGAGGACGCGTACAACAGAGTACTGTTAGATATTTTAATGTTTCAGATTCTTGAACTCAAGGTCCCCTCTGCTGTGTGTCCACCGTGACGAGGTAGAGGGGCTTGTGCGTCCCAATGACCCCAAGAGCTATGCCGACGGTAGCACAGCTACTGGTAGGGCCACCCATGTCGGACAGGTCAAGGGAGAGGGACCAGACGAAGAGACACACAAACCTGCTGCCTTGTAGGTAGACTGGGGACAGTCAAAGGCTAGGGAAAGCACCCCAAATACATGCTTGTCGAAATCGGATGTACTGAGCCACAGGCTTGACAAAGCAGTGCAACGTGAAACCTGCTGCCTTGTAGGTAGACTGGGGACAGTCAAAGGCTAGGGAAAGCATCCCGAATAAATGCTTGTCGAAATCGGATGTACTGAGCCACAGGCTTGACAAAGCAGTGCAACGTAACTTAATTCATGATGTCACAAATCAAAATTAATCGATATGGTGCTAATCCCGTGAAGTCCCATCAGGCGGTGATAGTGCCGGGCCCCCTGCCTCGAGGGGGTCCACCCATGACTACTGGTGGTCACCTTCCCCTGTGCTGTGGAGTCAAGGCACAGAGGAGTAGGTTAAGAGCTATTGACCAAATACCCCGGACACTCAACATACTACAGTGGAATGCCGAAGGAGTTTACAAGAAGAAAGACTCCCTAACACATCGTCTTCATAAAGATAGAATAGATGTGGCATGCATTCAAGAGACACACCTCAACGCCAATCACAAATTCTCAGTCAGAGGATATCAGGCCACACGTTTCGACCGCGAAGGACACAAAGGAGGAGTTCTAATACTTACACGAAATACAATACCTTGCAGCGAAGTATCTGTGATCTCTGACAACCAAACGGAAATTATAGGTGTTGACATAATGATAAAGGACGTGAAAATAAGAATCTACAATCTGTATAGCCCAGCAGATAAGGACCTTACACTCTCAAACATGAAAATAACTGACACAAACTGCATTATTGTCGGAGACTTTAATAGCCGTTCAGAAATATGGGGATACCCAGATACTGACAAAAGAGGAGATGAATTAGAGGACTGGGAAATAGACTCAAATCTCCATCTACTCAACAAAGCGGATGACACACCGAGCTTCTACTCCAGAAGATGGCTTACCACTTCTACTCCAGACTTAGCTTTCTGCACAGGAGACATCCTCCACAAAATCGATCGCCATGTGCTGGACCAATTAGCAGGTAGTGATCACAGACCAATCAAGCTTGAAATGAATATGGAGTATGTTCCACAGGAGCAAAAGCCCTTGCCCCGCTGGAATTACAAACGAGCAGATTGGGACAGATTTGCCATACTAACAGACAAATATTGTGAAAACATAAATACACGATATGGCAACATAAAGCAAATGGTGGAAAGTCTAAACAGAGCGATAATACAGGCAGCCACTGAGTCCATTCCAAGAGGAGCGAGGAAAAATTACAAACCATACTGGACTGAAGAACTACAAAGTTTGGAGGACAAAGTTGAAGATGCCAGGAAGACAGCAGAGAGAGAACAAACAATTGAAGCAAACATCTCTCTCAAAGCCATCTCAGCAAAATATAAAAGAACAGTAAATCAAACAACAAGAGATTGTTGGAGGGAAAAAACAGAAAACCTGAATTTTGACAGGGATGGAAATAAACTATGGAAACTAGTGAAAGCCATGAACAATGAAGGACCTAGAAACAAACAAATAACAATTAAACACGGAAATGCCTTGCTTACAGGCAAAAAGGCTGCAAATGCACTAATGGAACACTATGCAAATGCAAACCACATTGATATTACAACCGAACAGAAGAAAGCAATCAAAGACAAACAGACACATCATAGAAATACAGAGACAGCAGCAGAATATATGATGGCAAATCTAACAATGGAAGAAATGGAACAGGCAATGAATACCCTAAAAAAGAAGAAATCACCAGGAAAGGATGGAATCACAAATGAAATGCTAATAGGACTAGGCACCAAGGCAAAGAAGAAACTACTAGCAGTCCTAAATAACAGCTGGAAGAGAGGAATAGTCCCACAGGCATGGAAGGAAGCTATACTAATACCAGTCCCAAAGAAAGGAAAAGACCTGGAAGAACCAAATGGCTATCGACCTATCAGTCTACTGAGCTGTGTAGGAAAATTAATGGAACGCATTATCAATGGCAGGCTAACATGGCATCTGGAAGAAAACAAACTCTTAACACCACACCAAGCAGGATTCAGAAAATACAGATCCACTGAAGATCAAATAACCTATATAGCTCAGGAAATAGAGGATGCCTTCCAAGAGAAAAAGCACACACTAGCAGTCTGGATAGATTTAGAAAAAGCATTTGATAAAGTATGGAAGGAAGGACTGAAAGTAAAACTGCAAAACATGCATGTTTGTGGAAAAATGTATAAATGGATCAGCCACTACCTTGAGAACAGAACTGCCAGGACAAAAGTACAAGGACAAACAAGCAAAATGATGCTGCTGGAGCAAGGTGTCCCCCAAGGAGGAGTTCTTTCACCAACATTATTCCTAGCATATATAAATGACATCACAGAAAATTTTCCAGCCAGAGTACACACATCCTCCTTTGCAGATGACCTAGCCATATGGACATCTGAAGAATATATTAGTACAGCTAACAGCAGAATACAGCAAGCCTTATTAGCGCTAGAGGACTGGTCAAAATCATGGCTAGTGAAGATAAGTGAGGAGAAAACAACATGCACAGTGTTCTCCCTCTCAAATAAAACTCAGCAACCTAAGCTGGTATTGAATGGAAAAATATTGCGCCATGAAGAAAATCCAAACTATCTAGGAGTCACCTTTGATCGTCGCCTGACATGGAAGACACAGGTTGAGAAAAATCGAACAAGAGCAAGGCAGAGAATGGCAATCATGAAAAAGCTTGCTGGTACAACGTGGGGAGCAGATGAGAAAGTTCTCAAGAAGTTATATACTGGACGGGTGAGGCCAGTACTGGAATATGGCATTGCAGCTTGGGCAACAGCAGCTAAGTCAAACTTTAACAAAATAAGTAGAGTCCAAAACCAAGGAATGCGAATCATAACTGGAAGCCTGAAGACAACGCCTATTAATGAACTAGAAAAGATCACTTGTTTACAACCAATGCAGGATAGAAGAGATAGCAGAGCCCAGCAACAAGCAGAAAAATTTAGAAGATTGACAGACCACCCTATGTACAACAGATTTAATGGTTTTGGAAAGGGAAGACTGAAGCGTAGCAACTTTGTAGAAACTGCAAAACGAAGGATTAGGGCAGATCCTATACTTAACATATCAACAGTCAAGCCCATACACAATGCACACAACTTCCCAGCTTGGAGACAGCAGCAACTGCCTGAGATGATAGAAAACATTCCTGGTATTGAGAAAAAGAACACTCAGCATGAAACCGAAAGAAGAGAAATAACCCTAAACTACATAAAAGAACATTACCCAAGCAGGAATTGGACCCATGCATATACAGATGGATCAGCCAAAAATTCAATAGAGAATGGAGGAGGAGGAATTCTCCTAAATTTAAAAAATGGAGTGAAAAAAACACATTCAATGGCAACTGGAAAATTTTCAAGTAACTTCAAAGCGGAGGTAGAGGCTCTGAAAACTGCAGCAGAAATGCTCCTGATGGAGGAAAATAAAGAGAAGCAAATAGCTATCTTCACAGATGCAAAGTCAGCTGTCTCAATACTCAAGAGCAATAACAGCACAGAACTAACTGACCTAAGAGCAGCACTCCATGGTCTATGCCAGAAATCCAAAAAAGTTGTAATACAGTGGATCCCATCACATTGCAGTATACCTGGAAACGAAGAGGCTGACAGACTGGCAAAAGAGGGCGGACGACTACCACAGCCTGACATAGACATAACCTATAATGAGGCAAAGAGGTTGATAAAAAGCACTTATAGAACCAAATGGGAATCAGAGCATCCAGGCCATCAGAAGGATGATGCATATTACAAACTCGACCGAAGAGAACAAGTAGCAATCTTCAGACTCCGCACAGGACATAACAGGCTGAAATACCACTTGTTCAATAAACTAAAGATAGGAGATACTGATGAATGTAATTGTAGAACTGGAAAAATGACAGCAAAACATTTGCTGCAGGATTGCCCAACGTATGCAGAACAGAGAAAGATATTTTGGCCCACACCTGCTTCATTTGAGGACAAGCTCTATGGAGATATCAACAAGCTCAAGTTGACCGCAGCTTACTGTAACTACATACAGGTTGACATTTAAAGGTGCATGAAGACCCAGAGGCATGAAATGAAATATTGCTTGGATAGCAAATCCATTATGTGGAAAGTCCAAATCGAAAGCTCGCTGTGTGGGCTTCATAAAAGGTGGAAAAGTGTCCTAGTGGCACGAAATGGAATATTGCTTGATAGCAAATCCATTACGTGGAAAGTCCGAATCAAAAGCCCATTGTGTGGGCTTCATAAAAGGTGGAAAAGTGTCCTAGTGGCATGAAATGGAATATTGCTTGGATAGCAAATCCATTACGTGGAAAGTCCGAATCGAAAGCTCACTGTGTGGATGTCATCTGCAGACTGCATACTTCTGGTTTCCGGAAGAACAGCCTATGGTGAACGGAAGGCCCAATATACGGAAGTGAGGCTAAGCAGCCATGTGCAGGACGTGACGATTCCTTGGGTGAGCCCAGTACCAGAGCGCTATGTATCGGCTCTGCAAGTATGGAAGCCTCCTTGGATGGCAGGGAATGCCCATGGTCTGCCCCTGCCTTCCCTTGAGGGCTGACCAGGATCTTTGGCTGTTCTATATGGACCAGCTGGGATGGGGGATAACACCACAACAGTGAGAGTCAAACGTCCTAAGAAACCCCCGGGAAGGTTAACCCGGTCAACAAATGCCCGCAGAAGTCGGATGTGTCGGCCTAACGGCGCAAGAACGCAGCTCTGCTGTAAACAGGCACAACGCAATCACATCCGAAAAAAAACTCCGGATGAACGAAGAAGAAGAAGAAGAAGAAGAACTCAAGGTAAGCCCTTTCCTCCTGAGTTTGATCGCTGCAGCCCTCATCCAACGGAAAGTAGTTTTTAGATGTGGCAGTTGGACTTCGGAACCAACAACAATATATCCTGGCCTACCACAGGGATCACCATTATCTCCGGTGCTGTTCAACGCCTACATTGAGAATCACCGGCGTGCAGAGCATAGGACGAAGAGGACATTGTCATACGCAGACAATGTGTTAGTGTATGGTTAGGGTAAGAATAGAGATCGGGTTGCTGTGGAACTACAAACAGAACTCATCGCATAAGCACTTGGTGTATTGAAGCTGGGGCAATGGTCAACTCAACAAAGGCAGTAGTGACGTGGTTCTCTTTGAATAACCATATTGCCAACACTCCAACACCAACTGTAAATCTGGGTTCAGAGACTGTAAAGAACACAGGCAATGAATTACCTGGGGATACGATTTGATTGAAGCCTTGCTTATACTGAGCACGTAGACCAGGTGATAACAAAGATCAAATGGGATTTGGCTGCGATTCGGGTGATGGCAGCGGCATACTGTGAGCAGCGCCATCTATGTCTTCTTTACGAGGGTCTGGTCCTTTCTGTTTAGGAGTATGGCGATCCTGACTCTCAGTTATAAGTAGCTGGAAAACATGGGAAAGATATAGAATGAAGCTATGTGTATTATTCTTGGATGTACAAGAGATACAGCATGCAGGGTGATGCACTACCTTCTTGATTTTCCAACCATGGGGACAGAATACAAATTTGCCGAGCATGTGCCTACCTCAGTCAGCGCAAACACACAACATCCACTACATAGCGAAATTCAGAAGGTACAGGGCAGCAGATTAAAAAGAGGAAAGTCGTGGATGGGTCTCGCCAAAGACATTCTTCAACATGTGTGTTCACTTGAGGACTTAAAACCTGGTGAGGAGTGGGTACAAGTGCCAACAGAGTTCTGTATGTCCTTTGCAGTTTGCATCCAACTAGACAGAAAAGGCAGACAAGAAAATCTGGCTGCTGTGGAGGCGGGGGTACAGGCTTTGATCTTCGAGAATTCTTTAGAGGGTGATGCTGTCATTTACACAGATGGGTTGGTCATTTGACAAGTGAGAAGTTCATGGGCCTTTATGGCTCAGGTCGGAGGGAGAGTTGTGAAGGAAGATTCTGGTGCTTTTGTGTTGACCACAAGTAGCCTGACTATGGATGTCATGGCAGTAAGTAAAGCAGTAACAGGGCTCGAGACACAGACATTCACTTGGGCGTGTTTCCTTAATGACTCAATGAGTATGCTCAGGAAGATAGAGATGGGGTTGATCCGGAGTGTGGTTGCTGTCTCTGTTAGTTTCATTTTTGTGCTAGGGCATGCTGGTGTACAAGGAAATGAGGAGGCTGATAGGCTTGTAGGTAAGGGTACTGTGGAAGACGGTCAAGCCATGGACCAGGCTGATATTCTGAATGCGCTACGAGAAGCAAGTCGTTTGCAAGAACCAAGTGTTGATAGCGAATCTACAACCATGGTCAGGCTACGAGAACAGCAAGTTAAAAGAGGGGTGGCCAAACAAGAACACTGTGCATGAAGCCAAAGAAGATTAATAAACCAACACAGAACTGGTGTCTTTAGCTGCTACACGCTGCAGGATTTACTAAGTAGGGAATCTGAACACTTATGGACTGAATGTTTCAATGTGCAATGAGGATGATCTGTCGACTAACTAACTAACTATGCTACTGAATGAATGAATGAATGAATGGGCTACCAGGTTGACCTAGCCTAAAATATGTGCCAGGAAATGCCTTGGGAAGTAAAGGCAGCCCACGTGACACTGTCCACATCATCACCAAGTGTTGATTGGTCTACATAAATATGGATCTAGCTCCACATGTCCGATGTGGGAAAGTGTCCTTTACTTTTACTTATAACCAGTGTCCCTTATGGCATGTGAAAGGGTCATTTACTTTAACTTACTTATAGCCAGTATCCCTTAAGGCATGTGAAAAGGTCATTAACTTACTTATAGCCAGTATCCCTTAAGGCATGTGAATAGGTCATTAACTTACTTATAGCCAGTATCCCTTATGGCATGCGAGAAGGTCATTAACTTACTTACAGCCTGTATCCCTTAAGGCATGTGAAAGGGTCATTTACTTTAACTTACTTATAGCCAGTATCCCTTAAGGCATGTGAAAGGGTCATTTACTTTCTTATAGTCAGTGTCCCTTAAGGCATGTGAAAAGGTCATTAACTTACTTATAGCCAGTGTCCCTTAAGGCATGTGAAAGGGTCATTCACTTTAACTTAATTATAGCCAGTATCTACTTCACTGAAAAGTGAAAAGTCATAGAAGAAAAGGAAGAAAAGCAAAGGACTCTTTGTGTATTTCATTGTGACAAATTGGGTAAATGATACTGGGTTCAGAATTTTCGTGGCGAAATGGCTCACGGTGAGTGATGTGGTCAGTATTACACTGGCCACTTTCCTTCCTGGTCAGACTGCGAGAACAGCAAGTTAAAAGAGGTGTGGCCAAATAAGAACACTACACAGGGAGCCAAAGAAGATTAATAAACCATCACAGAACTGGTGTCATGAGCCGCTACAGGCTGCGGGATTTTCTGAAGAGGGGATCTGAGCACTTATAGACTGAATGGTTTCCCGGGAAGGTTAACCCGGTCAACAAATGCCAGCAGAAGTCGGATGTGTCGGCCTAGCGGCGCAAGAACGCAGCTCTGCTGTAAACAGGCACAACGCAATCACGTCCGGAAAAAAACTCCGGATGAACGCAGAAGAAGAAGAAGAAAACTGAATGGTTTGATGTGCAATGAGGATGATCTGTCGACTAACTAACTAACTTACTTCCTGAGAACTGTCAGGTTCCCATTGTATGAGATTGGGTTGATTCTGGAACTATGTGGTCATGAAACAAAATCCTGTCTTGGGGTTGGGGGTCTTGAACCGTTGACTACAGAACTGGCATGTGAGTGCACTAGCCACCATGTTACTGCAGCACCTGAGAGAATTACCTAGTATTAGCTTTAAAATAAAACATAAAAAGGAAACTAAATTCACTAACTAGGAAGCAAACAAGATTATATTGGGTTAAGGAAACAGGCAGGCAGTGGGAACAGTTAACAGCTGGTGATGCGGGGAATTGTTTGAAAGTATGCAGACAGTGTGGAACTATTAATTATTTATTGGTATTTATTATACCAATTAATTCTTTTGGGGGGCACTTGCTCACTTTGAACTCAAGCGTAGTTCTTACACACTACGTCTAGTAGCACTGGACTGAATTTTCCATGTGGATTAGCTTTCCCTATTACCAGTGTCCCTTGCCATCAGGTGTACCCACTCCAACGTCAGAGGTACTTGTAATTTACATCCCCAAGTCAAGGACGACAGGTCATCATTTTAGTCCAGCTGTCAGGTTTTCCTCATGGTTACAAGAGCCATGCATTACACCATGTAGATAATTTATATTTACAAAGATAAATAGTTAATGTGATTTATAATGTAGGATAAAAAGACATTGAAAAGTGAGTGGTGATAATTAAATATACTTATTTGTATTTCAGGGAGTGGAAATGAAAGAATTGAAACGGGCTCCTGAGTGTTATAAGAAGAATCAGATGTCATTACCACTACTAAGGCCCAGTAAGGATCACAAAGTATTCTTTGACACTTCAGTGAGTAATAATCTTGCTCATGTTCAGTTAAAAATATGAGGTCTCAGGAAATATTCTTTCCAGCAATTAGGAAATAATTACCAGAGTGTCTTGTTGAATCGCTGCTCATGCTCATGCTTGAATGTTTGTTACTTTAATAATGTACAAATTGTTTTGTTGGTGTTCTGAGTCTAAATGACATTTCTATTAAATGTCTACCCACTTCTTCTTCAGGTTCCGGGTCTGCTGAAGACTCAGTAATCATGACTCTCCAAGTCTCTTTGTTTTCTTATATGTTAATGAAGTTGATGTGACCTCGACATCAGCACACCAAATGTTTAGGAACAAGTGCTCTTATCCATTCAGCCATGCTGTCCTCCATGTTGATTTTAGTATTATATGTTGCCGAACTGTTTAAGGGAGCCACAGTGGTGCAGAGACTAGCGAGCTTGCCTGCTGATTCGGTGGTCATGCATTTGTATCCCCGTTGAGGTGGGTTTGTTTTAAAAATTGACCTGGGCTCGCAGGTCAACCCAGCTTAAAATGGGTAGCAGGAAATGTTCGAGAACTAAAGGCTGCTGAATTGGTATTGATCACATCATCCAAAAGTATTGACTTGGGAAGTAGGAGGCAGTTGTCGTGATGCTATCACACCACCAACCAGGTGCTATAAAAATATGGTTATAGCATCATAAGTGCCTCAAAGTGCTTTAACCCTACCAGACCTGAGGCCCTGAACCTAACTTTCCCTATCACCTGGGATCCTGAGCATTAAAGAGAAAAAACCAACATGATATAGAAAAATGTTAGTTACATGCAAACAAGTGGTTATAATAAGATATAACTTGGAGACATTGTAGAAAATAGGTCTAACTTTCATCTAGCGCCAATATTCCACCTGTGTGTGCCAATCCAGTCTGAATAAACTAAAGTATCGATCACCTATTGGACTATGAAAAGCCTAGACCTACTTCGCTTTCTTTGTTGAAGTGCTTGGTTCATCAGCCGCTTGTTTCATTGTGAATTTTCTGAATTTTTTCGCGGTAAACCACACAAGGTCAATTCAAACCAATGGGGGGCAGACATTTGCAATGGCTAACCATGAGGTTTGACCACGATTGGTTGGTTACTTTTAGTTTGTGACGCATTTTTTTCAAGTAATAGGCAAAATACCGAAAATTAAGTACAGCAGTATAGCGGCAGATTAGGAAATTACCGAAAAATTGGTACAGTGGTTAGGGTGTAAAAAGGTCATTTGTTGACTTTACTTTGCAGTATTCTAGTAGAGATTATAACACTGATTTGTGATAAATGAATGGCAGAATATCCATGATGGATACTTATAAGTACAACCAAAGTCCAGTGTGTCCATACCTTCAGGCATGTCATTTTAATTATTTGTTTGGCAGTCCTTTAATATTTCCCCCCACCAAATTTTCACAGTGCTCTCCTCTTGATTTGCTCTCTTAAAATAAAATACATAAATGCAGCGTTACACATAGTAAACTAAAGTAACATTCATTATAATAGAAAATTCAATATCAAAATTAATCTTTACTTATAACTTTTTTTTTGTGTGTTTTACATTTGTGGTGGGTCGTTAGTGACTTGGCTGTTATAAAACGGCTTTGGGTTGCTTGACTATTATAAAAGGTGGTTCGTGGGTGACTTGGCTATTATAAAGGGGGGGGGGGGGTTTCAGGGGTGACTTGACTATTATCAATAGGGGTTCAGGGGTGACGTGGCTATTATAAAAGGTGGTTCACGTATATGACTTGGCTTTTATAAAAGGGAGTTCACAGGTAACTTGGCTATTATAAAACGGAGGTTCACTGGTGACTTGGTTATTATAAAATGGGGGTTCACTGGTGACTTGGCTATTATAAAAGGGGATTCACTGGTGACTTGGCTATTATAACTGATTCTATGCCATGAACCGATAAGTTGGTTCAATGGAACGGTTTTGGCACCCATGAACCGATAGGTCGGTTAGGTATAGATAGTGCATTATTTGATTCAGTTCTCTTATTTTTCGCTATTTTAGTGCTCGGTAAATTAAAATTTAGAAACAAAAAAGATTTATCTTTTGCCAGTGTAGGACAAGGTGCTCGGATATATTTTGGTTTAGTAGGAAATGAGTTTGTTGTGATTCAAAATGATTGTTGTGATTCGAATTTCGAAATGACAATACCTTCTGGTCCTGGACCTCATATATTTTAATAAAATTACTGTTTTAAACAATTTTATATTATAGTTATTGTAATTTAAAGGACTTTGGGAAAGATTCTAAAACTAATACCACGTGCAGTATTCAGTTAATTATTTAGAAAATGGTCACAATTTAAAAGAAAACTAACAGTCAAAGTTCCTCATAATATGATTTCACTTGCCGACTTACGCTTGCGCTTATGGGCCACACTTGTGCCACTAAATTTGCTTTGCCTATCATTAAGTATTTAAGGAGTATTTAAATAATTAAATTTAAAAGATTAATAATTATAACTAAATAGAAAATAGAGTTTATATTGTTTCTCAGTATAATCTGCCTAGTGTGTCCCGGACATGTTCCATTTTGTGTGGAAATTATGTGCTTCAAAATATTATGTTTTAATTGTGTTTTATTGGTGTTATGGAGCAGTTCTTGTGATATTATTGAAGACAAGTGGTGTATTTAACATTATTCAGTAAATTTAACTGGATTATCAGCAGCGAATACAAAATAATGCCTTGGTGAGTGGAAATTTGTCATAACTGTCACCCCTTTAATTTAAATTGTTATTACTAAACCTCTCATTATTGTCATAATATTTGTAACCTATCAATTAATTATTAACACTGTCATGTTCCCTGTGCAATCTCCTTTAATTTGATATATCATGCAGTATATCTACTACAGTTTTAATCATTTTCACAACATTATTGTCACACCACCCTTACTTCCCATTTTCTGCCATGAATTTCTGTTTGGTCAGGACCACTGTTTTTGTTTGGCAGGCAATCATATAAAAGGGGATTCACTGGTGACTTGACTATTATAAAAGGAAGTTCAGGGATACCTTGGCTATTATAAAAGGGGGTTCATGGGTGACTTGGCTTTTATAAAAGGGGGTCACGGGTGACTAGGCTGTTATGATATGGAATCGTAACTCAAAAAAGATTTGGAATTATTATTTTAGACTAATCAACTGTGCTTATTTTGTCATTGTGTCATGGGTAAGATGGACTCAGCACTAGTTGAAAACATAAAATCTCTTTAAGAGTATAGTCTAGCAATCTTGCTTGCAGGCCCAGGGGTCATGTGTTTGAATCCCCAGTGAGGTGGGACCTGGGACTCCCATGTCGACCCTGTCTAAAATGGTGCCAGGAAATGTTTTGGGAAGTAGTGACAGCTGGCATGATATTGACCACACCCCCTTTGGGTGCTGATTGGTCTATACACATTTAGGGTTAGCACCATATACCAAGAATGCCTCAAGGCCTGGAAAAGAGTGCTTTACTTGGCTTTAACTTGATATGCAGTGTATGAATGCATACATTCAAACTTAGCTCACCTATTCAGTTTCTTGTCTGGTCAGGATAATAGTGAAAACACTTCATGTTACCTCTAGCTTTAAAAGTTCAAGAGTAAATAAAAATGTCCAGTTTGAGGAAACAAGTTCTTAAAATATATATTGAGCCAATCTGGATGTACGGGAGTGAATCATGGACAATTAGCAGAAAAGTAAGAAATTATGTGGAAGCCGGGGAGATGTTGTTTTATAGAAGAATGATGAGAACGTTGTGGACAGATAGAAAGAATGAACACATCTTAAAAGTAGTTTACTCACACCAGGAGAAGACAGTCCATATTTTTTGGGCTTGTCATGAAAAGGGGACAGCTGGAGAACCTCATACCAACAGGCAAGTGGGAAGGGGAGGAGAGACAGTGGAAGGCCAAGAAGGAAGATGCTGGACAGTATGACATCATGGCATTGAGTAACAGCAGTATCAGAAATTATTGGTAGTACACGAGACAGGAGACATTGTGGACAGACATAATCACCAACGCCAGATGGCACAGACTATAAGAAGAAGAAGTTTGTTTACAGAAATGATCATTGCACTCTACGCAAATACACACATGCACACATGCATATAACTAATGCTTCCAGGTGTGAACACAGTGTATAGACAAATAACTTTGTGCCAGTTTGTATTTTTACCACTTATTTTTACACTTTGTGGTTCTGGTATTTGTACTAATTATACTTACACTTTGTGGTTCGGATACTGTAAAAGGATATCTGATTATTTTGTTTTTAAATGAAAAATAGTCTTTATTTTTCACCATTTGCCAGGCTGAAAGATGGGATGGCACGATCCCAATACCTTATCATGGTACATCCCAGCATTGGGATGATGACCATGTCTATATGCCTAACAGTGAGAGAAACGAGATGCCGGAGGTAAATATTACTTCTATATGCCTAACAGTGTGAGAAACGAGATGTCTGAGGTAAATATTACCTCACTTTTCCACAGTTTGCAAGTCAACATCATCAAGTGTCTTGTCATCTGGCATGGGTGATCATGCTTTATGACATCTTCTGTTCACCAGCAGAATGTATGTTTTGTTCATGATGAAAAGCTGTGAAGCATCTTCCTCTTTCTCATTCTTCCATGAGCTGTATCTGTTGTGCAATATGTTCTGCTTGGTTTCTACTCACTTGACCAGAAAATGTTGACTTCCCCCATCTCAAGTCTGTAATAAGTTGCTTTTGTGAATATAGTATATAATTAACATTTTATGAATGTTGGGCGGAAGCACATCCACCTAAGCCTGGTAGAAGAACTGGGTTCATTTCGCCATGATATGTCTTGCTGGCCTTGGTTTAAACTATCAAGACTGTGTGTGGACATGAGTTTAATTTTGGTATGCTGCTTTTGATATGCTTCTGAAAATGGTCTTAAAATATTTTTGATTGATTGATTGATTTAGGAACCGACATCACAGCATTCGCGACATTCCCATAAGCGCTCCGTCCCCATCCCCAGCAGCCAGCGAAGAGTTCCAACACTAATAGTTCCAGTAGCAATCTGATTATATGTCCGTCTCGCCTTTCCTCTGAGCATCGAGCGTCGGTCAGATCCCCTCGTCATACCTCGCTGTCTCATTCTGACCAGACTATGGGATCCATCTGCTCCTCCGAGGTGCTCACGTGCTTCCACAAGGCCGCAACCACGTCTGCCCTGTCATGCATCAATACTCCACCAAGTTTTGCCGAGCCAGCCAATCTGTCCGCCTGTTCATTCCCCAGTACACCGGCATACCCAGGAGAAAAGATCCAGGTGATGCTTGCTACCCGTGACCTCCGAAGCGAAGCAAGCCACTCTGCACGAAGCTTGCCTGTTCTCACCCTTCTCAGCATGCTTTCTAAGTCAGTTACAATCACAACGTGTGTATGTATCGTGTTTTCTATCCAGCGGAAAGCTGCACTGACCGCCTCCACCTCCATTCTTAAGCTAGATGTAGTGTCATCATACGCCAGGCTCTCCTGCACCAAACGCCGACCATTAGTTTTTGCCAAGAACCCCCAGGCACTTCTCCTACCTCTCAACACTGACCCATCCGTGTAGATAATCACATCACCCGGGCGAGAATTTTCCTGAATTAGTTGCTGAATTTCCACTTCCGTGGCCCCTGCTGGCCATTCCCTGCACTCCCGGCTCAATGTTATTACAACTCTGCACAAATCTGACTGCACGGCTGGCACTCTGACCCACTCCTCTCCTCGCCTGATGTTCTCCAAGGGGCACACCTGTCTGATCATATCCTCCGCCTGAGCCATCCATGATTTCCCTCTTATCAAAATATTTTTGTTAAAGAGGATATGAAATGGACACATCATCTAGTAAGCAGGTCTTACTATGAGTAGAGTTGCACTTGCATGATAACTACTGTCTGCAAATATTTCCTGAATACAGTATGTATGAAATGTCAGGATACCAAGTTTTCATGCCATTTGGACATACTGGTCCTGGCCCACATTGACAAGGTTAATATTGCTGGCTGGGTATTTTGTTCAGTAACCGGTGCCTACAAGGGAAGCAAAGAATAGTAATACTGCCACCTTTTCAGGCGTGTTGTAAGAGGGGACTGACAAGGGTTGTGCTTTGAGACGGCTATCCCATTATGTAGAAACATTCAGCCACAAAATCCAACCAAGCATGAACAGGGTACATAAAGAAAAAAGAACGCAACCAATCAAAAGAAAAGGAAAGTCTTCTAGAAGAGCCATGACACGTTATGGAGAAAGTCACAAGGTCAGCAGATCGCAAAGGATAGGGTGACTTGGCATGATTTGTTTGAGGGCCTAAGTCCCAATGAGGTATAAAGGGCAACAGAGGAAGAAGAAACATTATCTGGTCGCCTTCAGTCGTTAAGAGAAATCTCTGTATCCATGTAATGAGACAAAGTGAACTACTGGGAATTAAACCTAGACCACTGAGTTGCTAAGGAAATGCACTAACTTGTTTACTACCGTGAACTTCTGTATTTGGAGAAGCAAATTATGAAGTAGTGTGCTTGCAGGTTTTTAAAAATGAAAAGGAACCTTTTTACACCCAACTGAAATAATTAACAATGAAAAAGGAGAACCAATAAGTGAACAAAAACAAATACTAAAGAGATGGAGGCACTACTTCGAACAACTTCTCAATATTCCATCAGATGCCACAGGAATCCAAGAAACTGACACAAATGGCATTGAAGAACTAGAACCAGACATACTGAAAGAAGAAATTAGAGAAGCCATCAGATTAGCCCCACTAAATAAATCATTGGGACGAGATGAAATACCAAGTGAACAAATTAAAGCAGCAAGAGAAGTAGGAACAGCATGGCTACATAGACTATTTAACCATGTTTGGATAGAACAACAGACACCACGAGACTGGGGAAGCGCCATAATTATCCAATTTGGAAACACAAAGGCAGTAAAAGAGACTGTACGCAATACAGAGGCATTTCCCTTTTGAGTCATACAGGGAAAATATTCTGCAAAATTCTAGAGAAAAGACTACGACCTATAATAGAACCCCAGTTAAGCGAAACACAACTTGGATTTAGGAAAAACAAAGGATTCACAGATGCCATCTTTGCTCTTAGACAACTAGTAGAAAAATCAATCAAATTTAATGAAATACTCTACTTAGCCTTTGTCGACCAAGAAAAGGCATTTGATAGAGTAGATAGAAACAAGCTATGGGAAATCCTTAAAAGATATGGAGTGAGTACATATATAACAAACTTATGTAGAAGCTTATACACCAACAGTGAATGCACAGTAAGAACAAATGGAGGATACTCAGAACCCTTCACCATAAGATCCGGAGTACGACAAGGTTGTGTCCTGTCCCCCCTCTTGTTCATAACCTATACAGACAGCATATGTAAAGAAACCAGCCAAAGAGAGACAACACCGAATGAAGAACAGAACACAGAAGAAGAACCAACGGCAAATCACACCATTAAAGAACTCTTATTTGCGGACAATCAAGCATTAATAGCAAAATCAGAATCAAAATTACAAGACCACATAAATAGTCTGAACGAAGTGTGTATGGAACATAACATGAAAATTAGCACAAGTAAAACAGAGGTAATGACTATAACCAAAGAAGAAAGCACAATAAACATTCATCTAGAAGAACACCCCTGAATCAAGTAAAGAGCTTCAAGTACCTAGGAAGTATAATATCATCAAATGGCAAATCAGTAGACGAGATTGAAAATAGATGCAATAAGGCAAACCAACTCACTGGAATGGCACCAATACTAAAGAACAAACATGTATCAATAGCCACTAAGAAAGCACTATACAACACAATCTTCTTACCACCTCTATGCTACCAGTGCCAAACCTGGACAATGACAGAAAAAAGAAAAATTACAACAGAAATGAGATACCTGAGAAGAATACTCAAAACATCAAGAAGAGAGAAGATCAGAAATGAAGAAATCAGGACTAAAGTTGGGGTTATAGCAGCGCTATATTTCATAAGAAAACAGCAGGTTAAATGGTTTGGCCATATAACTAGATTACCAACTAACAGTATACCTCAACAAGCAATGATGTACAGACCAGACGGAAGCAGAGGAAGAGGTCAGCCACGTAAACAATGGACAGAGGGAATTGCAGAGTCCATGGGAATCTCAAAATATGAAGCCCATAAATGGGCACTCTCCCGCTGTTTATGCGTCATCTCGACACCGCAAGGTACAAGAGGAACATGATGAGTTGAGGAACCTTTTACATACCTTTACGTGCCTTGGGCATAAGATGCTAGAATCACACTTTATAGATTAACTTTATAGAATCACATTTTATAGATTAATCTGCACTCTATGGGTGGTGTGTTCAGGATCACGCCGGCCGCTTCTACTTCCCAGGACATTACCTGGTGCCCATTTTAGACTGTTTTGACCTGGGAGCACAGGCTAATTGTAAAAATTCAAATCTGCCCCGATGTGGATTGAACATATAGCCAGTGGGCCAGCAGGCAGGCGTATAGCTGCGACATTGCTGTATTTCTTGAGCTGAAATACATTCACACAGTTAACTAAACTGTCTGCCATGGTAATTTTAAACTAACTATCTTGTCTTTTTGTTTACGCAACAATGGCTTGGCCGTTAGTGAACAAGAAAACAAATCTCTTGAAGCTACAGAAATGTCATTTTACAGAAGAATGCTGAAAATACCTTCACAAGGATGCAATTCGTATTCCCGCATGCCGTGATCGAAACACAGCTGCGTGTGATTTGGCAGCAGACCGTGTTGCGTTGGTTTTCATTAAATGGTATGAGTGCTGGTCATTCAGAAAGCACTGGCAAACTACTAAATGTAAACTTGCTAAGAAATCACAAACAACCAAAATATGTTGGGGTTGACTGCGACATCCTGTAAAGGCTATGCAACAAACTTTATCTTCTCATAATGTGACCAAAGACCATTGTTTATCTCTGTCTCATGGTTTATATAGTGTTCTGCTTTCATTAGCTCTTGCCTTCCACTTCTACTGATGGTCTTTCCAGTTGTCACAATGTTTTCCAGTGCCTATCCACTCATAATGTGACAGGACAACATTGTTTTATCTCTGTCTCATGGTTGTATATAGTGTTCTGATTTCATTAGCTCTTGCCTCTTGCCGTCCACTTCTACTGCTGGTCTTTCCAGTTGTCACAATGTTTTCCAATGCCTATCCTCTAATAATGTGACCGAAGAACATTGTTTTATCTCTGTCTTATGGTTGTATTTAGTGTTCTGCTTTCAGTATCTTCCAGGCACTTGTTAATTAGTCTGTTAGTCCAAGGTATTTGCAACAATCATCTCCGAAACCACATCTCCATTGAACTTATGCTTAAACTGACACCATTACATTTTATTTTTCAGAATGGCCGTGTTTGTTTGAGATGGGGAAAAATTGTGCAGACATTAAGTGGCCACATTTATGATTCATTTGATTTAGAGGTATTGTTTTCATACATTTTTATAATTTGTGTAACCATTTGTGCAAACATTTACATGAACATTTGTGTAAACATTTGTGAAAGCTGCAGGTGTTAATTGATCACTCACCAAACCCATAAAGAAAACACAAGTGTATGGCATTTCAATAGAAGAGGTAGGATAGAGAAATTAGCCTTTCCTGGGAAAATACTAGACCAGCGAGGCAGGGGAAGACTGAGAAAGATATTGTGGACAGTTTAAATAATTGAGCAACTAATAATAGTATCAACTACACCAACGTCATCAGATATCAGATAACAGGGTTGTAGACTCTTGATCACCAGTACCTGTTACTGACCAGGCATCTGTAGAAGAAGAAACATATTTGTTGACCTTCATCTTGTTCATTTTATAAGCATGTTTGTTATTATGCTGATAAACACTTCTGTGAAATGTACTGTGAACACTTCTTCGAACTGCGATTCAGAGACATCATTGAGAAATATACTCATTTTTGTGTAGTACTGCCTTAGACAGCACTGTGGCTTAGGGACAGTGAAATCATTTCACAATTCCCCGTCATACCAGGTAGAGGGCTCAAAATCAAACATGGAGAATTGTGAAGCAGACTGCTCTGCATTGATTTCGATGGTATTATGTGTGAATCGTTTAGAAAGCAATGGCAAACTACTGAATGTAAAAATTGCATAGTAAAACACAAAAGCCAAAAAGAATGCTGGGGTTGATGGTGACTGCCAAGCATCTATTTGCTCTGGCTCGTTAAAGATGCTGGACACCAACAAGAAAACAAAAATGCACGACGTGTAGAGAATCAGGATTCAGCGTCCTTGTGCAAGACACCAAATTTAATTCATCAGCCAGACATGCACAGACCCTCATGCTCACAGACAGAGGAGGGTAAAGGGTGCAATATTTCGTAGTGATATGACTGGTTTAAATATATATATTAACCAGAGGACCCGGCCCGGTTTCGCCCAGCCCCTGGCGGGGATCTATCTATCTATCTATCTATCTATCTATCTATCTATGTTCAGCCCTTTCCTGTTCCCGTTGCAGGAAAAATGGGTTCGAAAATTTTCACGTATTTAAAATAGATGCATTATTTTTATGAAAACTTTGAAAATGCCTTAAAGATTTTATCATTATATTATAACGCATATGATTGTAGATAACTTCTTTAAACATTTTATGAAACTTTGAGAAAAATACAACATTATTTAAATTACATAATATAGTAATGTTACTAAAAGTAATGTCCCTTGATATAGCTTTTCTTGTTAAGTCCCCTTAATTAGAGCCTTTCCATTTAATGTCATTTTATTACGTAAATAACTGATTTTAAACTAACAAACTATGCCAGTTGGCTGCGCGGGATTGAGAAGAACATCTGTAGAAAATTTCATCTCAATCGGATCGACCGTTCAGGAACGCATAAAGGACACACAAAGACACAAACATTCTTTTTTATATATATAGATATGTCTGGCACTCACATCAATCGTCTTGAAGCTGTCACTTCTCAAACAACTACCCTACAGTCAATGAGTTCATAGTTTAAATATGGGCCAACTTACAACAGGCTCTCGCCATTTTCTCGGATCACAACACCATGCCGGTGACAGACAAAACTTTGATCACGTCGACTGCCGTCATCTTCACACAGGCTGCAATATTCTAAGTAGATGCACAACATGTTCGCACAGTTGAACAGAATATTAACATTGCTTCTTTGTTGGTTTCAAATGGCCGAAATCATTTCTACGACTGTCTCAACTGACAACTCTAGCTTGACTGAAGTGTCCTGAGCTCTGGTCGGCTTGACCTGGCCTTCGTGTCACGTGATCCGTTGAACTCGTAACCTTTAGAGTTCACATCCCTCTGTTCTGTACTGTTGACTTGTTATAACTATTCAACCTATCTCGCCTTAGACCAGGCTCTCGTGGATATTAACACTGTTCTCCTATTAACTCTTTCCTCATCTGTTTTTGTTGACTATACTTGTACTAACTATACATGTTGCTACATGGCAGTGACATCCTGTAAAGGACATGCAACTAACTTACTCCCTAAGAGACATCATTGGAAAATATACTCATTTCAGTGTAGCACTCCCTCTTCTATGTCTCTACCTTGTTGTGGTACAAGAGCTTATTTGACCCAATTATCCTGAGCTATGCTGATAGTGGCCTAGTTACTAGCAGGGTCTCCCACACAGGACAGATCGAGAGACTGGGACCAAAAGAAGTGAGACACAAAAATTGCTGCTTTGACCATAATTGCCCACAGAGAGAATGATTATAACAACATACATCCAAAGCAGCAGCAAATGAGGAGAAGAAAAAAGATTTAAGCATTTGATACATTCTGTTAGTTTTATTTGAAATTTATTTTATTTCTGTGTGATATTTGAACTCATTGTGATAATTTTACTGTTTATGATCATTTTATTTGAATAAGATGGCAATTGACATTACTTTTTGTTTTCTTTAGACAGCAATTCTCAAATACAACCCTCACTACAAAAACAGATGGAACTTTGAGTCTCTTCATAAGTTCTTCGAGGTAAAGGACATAGTTCCATAAGTTTCCTGTCATCTCTTTAGACATGTTGAACATAGCAATCATACTTTTTTGGAACAGTTTATCATTTTCTTGCAGGTCAGCATGGTCGAATGGGTAAGAACGTGTGTTCTTAAACATCCGTTGTGCTGAAGCCAAGATAAGCGGTTCAACCCCTACACTGGACAGCCGGACTAAAATGTTGACCTGTCGTCCTTGACTTGAGGTCGTAAATTACAAGTACCTCTGAAGTTGAAGTGGGTTCGCCTGATGGCGAGGATCACTGTTAATAGGGAAAGCTAATCCACACACAAAATTCAGTCCATCACTACTATAAATAGTGTGTATGGACTACACTTGAGTTCAAAGTGAGCGAGCGAGCGCAGAAAAACAATTTCTTATTTTAGCTGAATGAAAGAATTAATGCGAACAAACAAGTCTTTAATATGCTATATATTTCCCATATAGCAGTGTGCCTTTGAATTATCGTCTTTTAGTACAATGGTACAATCGGAGTGAGTTTGTCTGATGGTGAGGGACACTGGTAATAGGGAAAGCTAATCCACATGCAAAAATCAGCCCAGGAAGGACTGTGCTCGAGTTCAGAGTGAGCAAAAGTAAAGGCACTGCAAAGTGAGGGAAAGACTGGCCACCTGTTCCTCCATGTGTTCAGGCCTATAAAATGTGATGGAACTATCACATCACAGCCCCATAGCAGAAAACTGCTTTGGGATGTATATAGTAATATATAATAATGTAATCTGTTCTTGTTCATAATATCATCATCATCAAGGTCAGGTTTGCTGGGTGTCTGATCGTGTCACTCAGTTGTTCTTAGCAGTTTCCTTCAGCTCTCATCATCATCATCATGGTCAGGTTTGCTGGGTGTCTGATCATGTCACTCAGTTGTTCTTAGCAGTTTCCTTCAGCTCTCATCATCATCATCATCATCATCATAGTCAGGTTTGCTGGGTGTCTGATCATGTCACTCAGTTGTTCTTAGCAGTTTCCTTCAGCTCTCATCATCATCATCATCATGGTCAGGTTTGCTGGGTGTCTGATCGTGTCACTCAGTTGTTCTTAGCAGTTTCCTTCAGCTCTCATCATCATCATCATCATGGTCAGGTTTGCTGGGTGTCTGATCGTGTCACTCAGTTGTTCTTAGCAGTTTCCTTCAGCTCTCATCATCATCATCATCATCATGGTCAGGTTTGCTGGGTGTCTGATCGTGTCACTCAGTTCTTAGCAGTTTCCTTCAGCTCTCATCATCATCATCATCATCATGTGTCATGCTGACAAGCGTGGGCAGTCATGTCTCACCATCTCACTCAATCACCAGAGTCGTGGATCAGCTCAGTGTTCCTGTCTCGACCATGCCACGTGGCCAAGCCATCCAGTTATTTACTTCACTAACTCCTCCTTGTTTCTTCCCCTCGATCTTGCCAGCTGTCACCAAGTTCTCCAATCTATTTCTTCTCATAACATGTCCAAAAAATCTTAACTATCTACGTCTAATTTCTCTAATCAATTTACGATTTTCATTTGTCTCCTGTAGTACTTGGTCATTGGTTTTTCTATCTGTCCATGGTATTCTTTGCATTTTCCTCAGAAACCACATCTCCACAGCCATCTGATGTTTTTCAACCTGTTTGCTCAATGTCCATGCTTCACATCCATACAAAAGTACAGGTTCTATGTAGCACCTCAACACTTTTTCTCATTGTTCATGATGTCTTTTTATTGGTCAGTATGTTTTCCATTTTGCAAAAGGCTACTTTGCCATGGCTATTCTTGTTCTAATCTCTTCAATACATCTCCCATCAGATGTTATGACTGTTTCGAGATAATTGTACTGATTCACTTGCTTAAGAATATTCCCATTTACTTGTATATTACACTATGGTATTTTCTTCTTCCTTGTGACGACCATAATCTGTGTCTTCTTACAATTTAATTCTAACCCTAGTTGTTCACTGTGTGTAACAACCGCATCTACTAAATGCTGTAGATCCTGCTCATTGTCTGCAATCAATACTGTATCATCCGCATATCTAATGTTATTGATATTTCTTTCTCCAATAAAGATTCCTTTCATATCTTCTACCTTTCTGAAAACATTTTCACTTCAGCTCTGCATAAGTCTAAACCCTAGTGTCCTTGCATGTCTGTATAATGTAGTTGTATCTTTCATACCTTCACTTTTACTGTTCCCGTGGATCTTGCCCTCCGATATTTTCAACAGCTGACTTACTTGTCGCACACTGTGACCAAGCCACAGCAGCTTACTCTTTAAAATGTTTTACAATAGTTGGTCGTTGCCCCTGAAACTTCTTAAGAATGTGTTCTATCTCTTGACTGTCCAGTTCGCTCTTTCATCCTGTGATACCATTAATATAGTCAGTTTTTTTTCTAAAGCAGTGAATGCTCTATGTCTGGTCATTGATATAAGAAGTTCTTGTTTCATAACATAGAATTCTCTATGTTCAGTCATTAATATGTAGGCAACTCTTTGTTTCTTAGCACATAATTTTCTGTGTTGAGTCATTAATATGTTGAATTCTTATATCATAACATAGAATTCTCTATGTTCAGTCATTAATATGTAGGCAGTCTTTGTTTCATAACATAGAATGCTGTGTGTCTGGGCATTAATATAGGTAGTTTTTATATCATAACAAAGATTGTACTAAGTCCTGTCATTAATATAAGCAGTTCTTTTACCAAACCAAATTTGTTTTTGTCCAACCATTAATGTAGAGATTTCTTTTATTTTAGTGTCAGTGTCAGTGGCCTAGTGGTATTGAACAGAATTTCACAACTTGACATACTGAGTTCAAAGCTGGTGATTTGGGAGCCGATAACTTTTCGTTGATTTGCATAATGGTATGAGCATTAGCTGTTCAGAAAGCAATGGCAAACTGCTCAATATAGTATTGACTATAAAATCATGAACAGCTCATAAATACTGGGGTTGATTGTGATGTGCTGTGAAGGACATGTCACTAACTTAACTTATAGTAGCATTACTTGTCCGGTCATTAATATAGACAGTTCTTATACTGTAGTAACAATTCTTGTCCAGTCATTAATATAGACAGTTCTTATATTGTTGTAACATTACTTGTCCAGTCATTAATATAAACAGTTCTTATACTGTAGTAAGATTATGTGTCCAGTCATTAATATAGACAGTTCTTATATTGTTGTAACATTACTTGTCCAGTCATTAATATAGACAGTTCTTATACTGTAGTAAGATTATGTGTCCAGTCATTAATATAGACAGTTCTTATATTATAATAACATTACTTGTCCAGTCATTAACACAGACAGTTCTTATATTGTAGTAACATTACTTGTCCAGTCATTAATATAGAAAATTCTTATAGTAATATTAGCTCTGTGGCGATGGGGTTACGGACGCAAAATAATGCTGGGGTTGACTGCTACGTCCCATACAAGATATGCAATCAACTTTTTTTTCCAATTTTAATATTACTTGTCCAGTCAATAATATAGACAGTTCTTATATTGTAGTAACATTACTTCACTCAGTCATTAATATGAACAGTTCTTACCATGTTATAAAATGTTCTTTGCCCAGTCATTAATGTCTATTTATTTATAACAGAATATTCTTACATACAATGTTCTTGTTCAATGTATTTCTAACTTACTTTGTTCTAGTACTGTTTACAAAATGTGAAATTTATGATTTCAGGCAACCGAGGGGGAACTCATAAAGAATAAATTTTTTACCAAAATTCTGCCAGAGATGCAGAACTTAGCTCTTCGGCTGCCAGAGCTTTGCCCTATGGTTAGTTTCTGAGACTTGTCTTGTTCATTTAGTAACTAGCACACAACTCTTGAAGAAGCCGCGGTTGTACAGTGGCTAGCATGCTGGCTTGGTGGTCATGTGTTTGAAACAGGTGGAGATTTCTTTGCACTGACCTGGACGACTCAACTTAAAATGTTTACCAGGAACTTTCCTGGAAAGTAAAAGTGGCCAGCATAGCATTGACCACATCACCCATCGAGTGCTGATTGGCCTAAAAATGTGGGACTAGCATCGTATAGCTTGGGGATGTAAATTACAAGTACCTCTGAAGTCGGAGTGGGTTCGCCTGATGGTGAGGGACACTGTTAATAGGGAAAGCTAATCCACACATAAAATTCAGTCCAGCACTACTTCAAGTAGTGTGTATGGACTGCGCTTGAGTTCAAAGCGAGTGAGCACCCAAAAAATATATAGCCAGTACACCTTATGATGTGAAAGGGGATATTTTACCATTACTTGACTAGCAACTGGTCGTCTTGATAGACAGTAGTTTATAAAATGGAGTTATACCTCTCCATAGCACACAGCCTGAGCTGAATTTAGGCACCATGTATTTCCCATGCAGCATGATCCCTCTCTCGGCCTGCCTAGTTTACTACAGAGGAAAGGTGACACCAATACATCTGGAACAAGACAAGCTGTCGGATCAGCAAAGCAATGATCTAACTGTAGGCCTGCTTGAGCTTTGATCTTAGACCAGTTGCCAACCAAGGCTTAGGGCCTGCCCTGCCATGACATTTAGTCTTTAGGTTGCATTTCCTCGCACTTGGGTATGTCTTGTACCCTCCCAGTTGCTCTCCTCCATCTGAAGTCGTTGGCACAATGTAATGGGTCAGGTTTGGTGAGCGCCGCTCAACATTCAGCGCTAAAAACAGGTAGTACCATCTACTGCCATACGGTAGCTCAGTCATATCTGACTAAGACCTGACTTAGACTACTACTTATACAGTTGTTATATGAGAGTACATATGCATGTTGCATTTACAGTACACTTTTCAGTGACGTTTCTACAGAATCAGCATAGCAGCACTTATGACAACCCCAGAGAATTTATGTTCATTGTCCTTCCAGCACCCTGCTTGTTATATGAGGACCTGTCCATCCTATCATGCTTTGGTTACAGTTGATTGTTCCAAAGTTGAGTAACTATGTGCAGGATGTTGGATTCATTGCCATGTCTAATGGTTGCTCTCTCTGGGCATTTGGGTTGGTGTCTGTTGACAATGAAATGCCTCAAACCCCAAGGAGGAAACATGAACAACCTGGGCCTAATCCTAGCCTGTCCTCATGTGCTGTGCTAAATCATGACCTGATCACATCCTAACATGTCTCACCACGGATGTGAAGTTTCAGTACTGGTCTTGCCCACCCTGCTGGTTTTTTAGTTTAGAGAAGGAAAGTAGAGCGCTGCAAAATATCCCTGTGAAGATGGTAGTTTAGCACAGCGTCCGGAGGAAAGTCACCAATCTCACTAAATTAGAAGCAAATCCTTTTTTATGGCTTAAATGGTCTCAAGGAGACTTGAGAGTTAGACGTCAATTTTCAGAAGGGCTCATCAGGGCTTGCGCACTTTTTGGTTTAGAAAATAATTTGACAACATGTGTACATTGTATTATAAGTAAACAACCCTAATACATGTCGAGCATATGGTGCGAGGCCCATATTTTTATAGACCGACAGTCAGCACTCTGCGGGTATTCTTGGTACCCATTTTAGACTGGGTCGACCTGGGAGCGCAAATCAGTTTTTAAAATCTGAATCCGCTCAGCTGCAGATTGAACCTGGTCATTTTTCAGTAACACCACATCTCTAATACCTCAATGCATTTTTCATCACGTTTATTTGTTGTCCAAATAATGGACAGCCAAAAATCTGCATTAAACACCAATATTCAAAATAGTTCTGCTTTTGGCCATCTGATATGACTGAAGGAGCCAAATACAATACATATATATTGTTATACGGCTGTACAATGTAAAGAATGAAGACATGTACAGTTTATTCAGCTGCATATTTTCTGTGTTAATTTGGCCAGCTCTAGTACACACTGCTGGCTCCGCGGCGAAGGGGTTATGGACGCAGTTCATAATCCCGCATACCGTGTTCAAAACACAGCTGCAGGCGATTTGGCAGCAGACCGCCTTGCATTAGTTTTTTTTATGAAAATGATATGAGTGCCGGTTGTTCAGAAAGCAGTGGCAAACTACTGAATGTAAACTTGCCAAGAAATCACACACAGCCAAAAAATGCTGGAGTTGACTGTGAGTCCTGTAAAGGATATGTAACTAACTTTTGTTTATATTTAACTAGTATGCATATTTGCATGCATTTCTACCAACTTTTTTCACTTGCATTGTTTGTGTCTTTTACTTCAACACTTTGGAATTGCAAAAGGTAAGAAATTAATTATGGCAAACTATTCATTCATGTGTAAGCAGCGATAGCGCAGTGGCTTGCATATTTGCCTGCCTGCCGGTGGTCACGGATTCAGATTCACATTGAGGCCAATTTCTTAACTGACCTGAGCTGCCAGGTTGACCCTTTCTAAAATGGGTACCAGGAAATGCCTTGGGAAGTAAAGGTGGTCATGGTGATATTACCACATCACTGCTTGAGTACCTATTAGATTATAAAAACATGGGACTAACTCTAAATGTCTGTTATGCTCTAAGACTGTAAAAAGAATTCTTTCCTTTTTTGTTTACTTTTCATTTGAATGCTTTGAAATCCTTCACTTCTCCATTTGAAAAATGAAGCTTTGAATTAATAAGCTATTTCTGTTCGACCAATGTCTCTGATTTATTTTTCCAATTGGACATATAAGTCTGAAATATTTGTTTATTTTCAGGCGATACCTATTTTAAAGCAAGGAAGAAACATGAAGCTGACATTCAGCCAGGAGCAGGTAGCTTGCCTTTTGGCCAATGCCTTTTTCTGTACATTTCCCAAACGCAACTTCAAGTCTAAGCACTGCCGATTACCAGATATCAACTTCAGCAAGTAAGTTGTTAATGTTGCCATATTGGTTGCATTTGCTTGTCATAGAATTTTAACTTTTCATCAACTTCAGCAAGTAAGTTGTTCATGTTGCTGTATTGTTTGTACTTTCTTGCTTGCTTGTTATAGAATTTTAACTTTTAATCAACTTCAGCAAGTTGTTCATGTATATTGTTTGCACTACCTTGTTATAGAATTTCAAGTTTTAAGGACACTAACAGAGTTAATAAAACATGTTAAAACCTATCAAATCATTTCATCACTCAATCCAGGATCATAGGTTACCATGTTGGAAGGATCAACACTCATTGCAGGCTAACCATCATAGTATTTCATGCAGGGTTACGTATATTTAGTGTAGGCTAACTGTAATAGTACTTTATGTGGGGGTACCTACATTTAGTGTAGGCTAACTGTAATAGTACTTTATGTGGGGGTACCTACATTTAGTGTAGGCTAACTGTAATAGTACTTTATGTGGGGGTACCTACATTTAGTGTAGGCTAACTGTAATAGTACTTTATGTGGGGGTACCTACATTTAGTGTAGGCTAACTGTAATAGTACTTTATGTGGGGGTACCTACATTTAGTGTACGCTATCCATCATGTGAGGGGGCTTCAAATAAAAACCTTAAAAGTGTGATATAAATTACAGTAACCAGGTCTTGTAACCTGTCAGTATTGTTGTTAAGGATGTCAAGAGGGTTAAGCATGTGATACCATGGTGCGGATGAACACAGTGACATCATGAGGACAGTTTAAAGATGGCCACCCGCCTTTTGACATGCACCAAAGAGGAGCAATGTTCTGTTATCCGTTTTTTTTAACATTGAACGGATGAAACCTATAGAAATGCATCAGCAAATGAAGGTCCAGTATGGTGACGCATGCCTGTCAGTACAGCAAGTGTATGAGTGGAATAGGAAGTTTCAAAATGGTGTGACTTCTGTGACAAACAGTTCACAACCGGGTCAATCACACCAAGTAGTGACCTGAGAGAATTTGTTTCTACAGGAATCCAAGCACTTTTTGCACTAGCGAACTTGCATTGAACGCCGTGGTGACTACATCGAAAAATTAAACAATTTTTTCTTACTTTTCCCCCCAGAATATATTCACACACGCACACGCACACACACACACATATGCACACACAAAACATTTAAGAGTTTCATTTGAAGCCCCCTCGTAGTATTGCATGTTGTTGTACCATGCTGGAAGCATCAGTACTCATTGTAGTATAACCATCATAGTTTTGCATGTAGAGGTACCATGATGGAAGCATTAAAACTCATTGCAGGCTAACCATCATAGCATTACATGTAGTTAGTTAGTCGCGGTTGGAACTTCACAACAATGGGCCACCCCCATTATGCTCCCTTCGTGTGCCAGTGAATATCACATGAAATGCTCACTGCCCCATGTGAAAAGTGGAACAGACAGGAGTCTCGAAATGTCTGCAACACGTGTTGTTCCCAAGCGGTCACCCATCTTTACATGTAGAGGTACCATGATGGAAGCATCAAAACTCATCATACGCTATCCATAAAATTCAAAACAATGTATTCCCTGAATGTATTTAAACACAAAATCCACACTGTGTTGACTGGGAATCACATTTGATAGGAGTCTGTCCTTCAAGGACCATATGGAGACGGTTGTGACAAGATCTCAAAAGTGACTCAATGCACTTAAAACTATGGCTGCAATGGATACAGAGCAGAGAATGCTCTTCACACTATACCAGCACTTGATCCTCTCAGTGATTGATTATGGACTAGGACTGCTCACTGTCTCAAAGAGTCAGCTGATGAAATTAGAGCGCATACAGAACGAAGCTATGCGGGTCATTCTGGGATGCACCAGAGACACCCCAGTAGTGTCTATGCGTTACATCCTTGGTCTGCTGACTGTTGCTGATAGGCACAAGGTGATGCAGGTGAAGGCATACCTCAGAATAACTGCAGACACAGATCACCTGTTGCATGAGGCGCTGGACGCAGTTAAGGGTCAGAGACTGATAAGAGGGAAATCATGGATGGCTCAGGTGGAGGATGCGATCAGACAGGTGTGCATCTTGGAGAACATTAGGCGAGGAGAGAAGTGGGTCAGAGTGCCAGCGGAGCAGTCAGCGCAGAGTTATAATCACATTAAGCAGGCAGTGGCCAGCAGGGGCCATGGAAAAATCCAGCAACTAATTCAGGATAATGCTCACCCGGGTGATGTGATTATCTACACAGATGGTTCAGTGTTGAGAGGTAGGAGAAGTGCCTGGGGATTCTTAGCAAAAGCTAATGGTTGACGTTTGGTGCAGGAGAGCCTGGCGTATGATACCACAACATCTAGCTTAAGGGTGGAGGTGGTCAGTGCAGCTTTCCGCTGCATGGAGAACATGATACATACACACATCTTGATTGTAACTGACTCAGAAAGCATGCTGAGGAGGGTGAGGACAGGCAGGCTTCATGCAGAGTGGCTTCGGAGGTCACGGGTGACAAGCATTACCTGGATCTTTTCTCTGGGGTATGCATCTCCTGGGGAATAAACAGGCTGACAGATTGGCTGGCTGGGCAAAAAGAAAAAAGTCGCTTAAAAGTCGACATGGTCGACTTCATTGCACCGGGTTTTATCCCATATGGCTCGGTCTCTTTCCGCAGCATGGAAAGCGTCGCACAAAGCACGAACTCCATAGCTCTAGTGACGACCCACAGAGGAGTCTCCGAAAAATTTAACTCGTAAACCGAAGGATGTGGCCCGAAATCGAACCCACAACCTTCGGAGCCCGAGTTAAACGGCTTGACCACTTCGCCACAAAGATTCCCTTCTGGCTCGGCAAAACTTGATGGAGTATTGATGCATGACAAGGCAGACATGGTTGTGGCCTTGTGGGAGCACGTGTACACCTCGGAGGAGCAAATGGATCACCATAGTCTGGCAAGAATGAGGCAGTGAGGAGTGACAAGGGGATCTGCTTGACGCTCAGAGGAGAGGCGAGACGGACATATAATCAGATTACTACTGGAACAATTGGTGTTGGAACTCTTTGCTGGTTGCTGAGGATGGGGACGGAGCACTTATGGAAATGCCCCGAATGCTGTGATGTTGGTTCCTAAATCAATCAATCAATCAACACAAAATCCACAAACAATAGATTGCATGATTTATTGCCAGCTCATTGGGTTATTTATTATTTGAAATGAATAAATGAATTATACTTTGGCTTAAATCTTAAAACTCATGGTCACTGATATTTGTTCGAATGTGAAGCATTTGTTATCCCCACAGTAATTATAACCATAAAGTATTTAATGATGGGGTACCATGATGGAAACATCAACTCTCACTGTAGGCTAACTATCATATTATTTCCAAGGACAAGAAATCTTCTTGACGCTACCGATCTCTCCATATGTACTATATTCTGTTGGGGAAAGTTTGTCTGAGGGCATTTATTGCAGGCAGCAACTTGTTTGACCTACTCTTTTCAACTTTCAACTGTTACATGGTTTTTAACGTGTGCTAAGAAGTTGACATAGCTAAAAATGGGTAGTCAGCATAGTTAACTGAATTTCTGGTGGTAGTTTTTTTCTTCTTTCATAATTCACTCAAAAATGGCTTTTTGCAGCTTGTCTAGTGTTTGCAAGTAGTGGGTAGAGTTGATGTTGACACCAGGTTCTTTAACCCTTTACCGGGCAGATGTTTGTCTGTTTTGTAGCCCTGAACGGGCAAGAAGAATTTTGAGTTGCTGTAACATTTTGGGTTATGTTAGTAAAAATATCACATATAAGTTGTTAGTCAACAGATTTTAGTCAAATAAACAGCAAAAGGAAGGGAAAAGCTAATCCACACATGAACACAAATATTTACAAAATACAACACATTGTTTGTGATTGTCAATCACGGCAATTTACAAACACATTTTCCGAATCATAACCACTTTCTTTAAAGTCCGACTCACGACTGCTAACGCAAAGTAATGCTGATCACTGATATCTAGCTTCGATTAATAGTCAATTTTGTGCTTTTCAATGTCACTTAAATTGAACCCAGCGAAATCTCCGCTAGCACTTGAAGAATCGTCGAAATTCATTTTGAAATACAAAGCTCAAAACTCACAAATACTATTTTAAAATCCGTTCAAATTCAAAGTACATGCTTGCAAATGGCGGCCACATATTCAAGCTAATGACGAAACTGAAAGTAGACAATCGGAAGTCTCAGAAAGCCGAAAGATCGCGTTTTTACAATTCATAATAGTCACGGGCAGTTTCAAACGTTTTGCCTGTTCGGGGGTAGAAACGTTCCCGGACGCTTTGCCCGCTAAAGGGTAAAAGTCGGCCAACAATAGCCCTTCATGGTAAAAAAATGCGCTCAGCATAAAAAACCAGCGGAAACCTAACTTGAATTTTTTTGGCTTTTGGTGATCCAGCATGCTTCCATTGCATGCTGTCTCTTTTGCTGCTCGACTTAAAGTGGTGACACCATGATTCATCGCCTGCCACTATGCGGAAGAGAAATGCATCACCTTCCACTCCCACGCAGCAAGTGGTTCAAACACCATCCCATGCGTTCCTCTTTTTGGTGGTCGGTCAACATCCGTGGTAACCATTGTGAACACACTTTCCGATATTGCAGTTTCTTACGAACAACCTTTTGAATTGTCCCATCTGACACATCAAATTCTTTTGCTAGCGAACGTATGCTTCGACAACAGTTCATCTGTACTGCTGCATAAATTTTGGCGATGTTTTTTTTTTTCTGTTGCAACAATATGCGCTTGACCCGGCCGTCGAAGATCTGTCGTGAACTGACGTCCTTTCCAAAACATTTGTGCCCAGTCTGTCACTGTTGTCTTCAGCACACATTTGTTACCGTACGCTGCCTGCATTCCTCGATGAATGTCCACTGGTCGACATCCTTATAATGAAAGAAACTCAATCACCGCTTTTTGTGCTTCTTTGGACGGATTTTGGATCAACACTGCCATTTTTTCAACGATCAGAAACAGAACCTATGCATCATGGGACGATAAACACGTGCTCTTTTATTCATTGGTCAGTACTTACCACATGACTATGGCATGATCATGTTCAACAAATGCAATTACGTGCTGTGCGGCACGAATGGATTTCAAATGAACGCTCCTAATATCAGATGAAGAATGTTTATTGCAATAAGTCGTTGTTCTTGAAAGTTAGAAAAATAGTTCTTGCATGTTACATAGAACCAATTTTAAATACAGCTATGAATCCTGGACAATTAGTAAACAGGTGAAAAAAAACCTAGAAGCCATGGAGATGTGGTTTTATAGAAGAATGCTGAAAATTAATTGGACAGCCAAAAAGAGCAGTGTGGACATTTTAAGGGAAGCTGAGTCACTAAGACATCACAAACATCAGAAAGAGACAGTCATCAATTTTTGGCTACATTATGAGAAGACATAAACGGAACATGTTGTCTTCCTCTTCTTCAGCGTTCTGAGCCATTGAGGTTCTTTGCTGCAGATACAATCCATCTCCATTCGTCTCTCTGGTTGACCTTCTCTTGCCAGTCGTTGATTCCAAGTGCTAGTAGGTCTGTATATATATTATCTCTCCACCGTCTTCTTGGTCTACCTCGGGGTCTACGGTCATTTATTTCCTGAGTGTAAGCGAGTTTTGTTTCCCTATTTTCCATTCTTTCTATATGCCCCAGCCATTGTAGTCTATTAGCCTTCATGATACCAGTGATTAGCTGGGACTTAAACAGATCATAAATGTCTTTGTTACTTCTTCTTTTCCATTCCCCACTTTGTTTATCCCTAATGGGTCCAAAGATGCATCTTAAAACTTTGTTCTCAAAGGTTTGTAGCAAGGCTTCGTCTCCTTTCGTTGTACTCCAGGTTTCAGAACCATACAGCACAACTGGTCTGATCAGTGTTTTGTATATTGTGATCTTGGTGTTACAAGATAGCGCCTTTGATTTTAGTAGATGTTGTAGTGCATAGTATATCTTATTTCCAGAATTGATTCTAGTTTGTGACAATCAGAAATATTTGCGGAAAGAGAGATAAAGGAAGACAGCATGAAAAGATTCTTGACAGTCTTATGTCATGGCACGGAAGGGAGTTAACACACACATTGATCCATGCCACCAGAGATGGCAATTTGTAGAGAGGCATGATCGCCCACGGCGTCCTGCAAGGTAGTGAATGATGATGATATAAAGCATGTTTACAGGTATGACTTACAGGCTATTTCAGTAGGTTGACAAGTATGATTATGTCATTCTTCCTCTTCTTCTATTGTCCTGTATACTCTATGAAAGCTAAGGCCTTGAACCAACTCACTCTAATCCTTCCTATCTTTTGTTGTCTAACATTGCAGGCGCCTGTTCTGGGGATTTTATTAGGTGAAAGAAAGTTAATCAGTGATCCAGATTACTTGCCTCGGTGACCGCATCTTGTATCTGTTCTAGAAAAGCCTCCATTCCTCTTGCTGGGCTTGATTTATTCTTCTGTAAAATTGGATGTTCCACATTCGAACAGTACCTCTGACTATGTGTTTTAATTGTTTCAACTTAAATATTAATCATTTATTCACTTAAGATGATATACCGGGTGTTTGTAAAGTCTCACTACACTTTGTATGTAGAACAAATTTGAAAACTAAAGTACATTATGTCATTAAAAAATGTGCTCTATAGTTCATCGTGAAGCAATATGTGTTGTTGTTTGTCCATCAAGAATGATGATGACCATTCATTTCGTGGGTTCTAAGATGGCTGATAAGGCCTATTTTGGCTCGAAATGTTCTTTGACAATGTGGACAAAGAATGCTTGACGTTTCTGGAGGAGGATTTCCTGCTGTGGTCTTTCTGTCCTGCCTTTTTTTTTACAGCTCTTGCAGTCCTGGTGGCCTCACACATGACTGCACCCTTGTGTAATGATGCACGCCACGAATTTCGGTCTCTGGCTGCAGTCTCCCAGGTGTCATAATGAATTCCAAAATCATTCAGAGAGATTTTCAGAGTGTCTTTAAAGCGTTTCCTCTGGCCGCCTTGGGAGCGTTTACCACAACGCAGTTCGCTGTAAAAAATTCGTTTAGGGAGCCTGTGATCTGGCATGCGAGTCAAGTGACCAGCCCAGCGAATCTGATTCTTCATTAGTAGAGTGTGGATACTGAGCATGGACGCTCTTTCTAGGACTTCAGTGTCTGGGATCTTGTCTTGCCATTTAATCTTCAGTAGCTTCCTTAGGCAGACTGTGTGGAAGTGGTTTAATTTCCTAGCGTGTCGCTGATAAACAGTCCAGGTTTCACAAGCATATAGCAGTGTGGATAATACAACTGCTTTGTAGACTTTTAGCTTTGTTTGCAGGCTTATTCCAGTTCTGTCCCATACATTCTTGTACAGTCTGCCAAAGGCCACACTGGCCTTGGAGATTCTTGCATTCACTTCGTCATCAATTGTGGCAGCTTGTGACACAGTGCTGCCAAGATAGGTGAATTTGTCCACAACACTTAGTCTATGACCATTCACTTTGATATTCGGCACAGTGTGATTATTCCCTGGAGCTGGCTGGTACATAACTACAGTCTTCTCCAAGTTGATATTGAGCCCAAAGTTGGCACAGGCATGTGAGAAAGCTGTGAACATTATGTTGCATGTCCGCCTCTGAGTTGGCGTATAGAGCGCAATCATCAGCAAACAGGAGCTCTCTGACGGTGTCGCTGTTAATTTTGGTTTTAGCTTTCAGCCTTCTGAGATTGAATAACTTTCCATCCATACGGTAGTTGATGTCTATTCCAATGTCGTCGTTCTCGAAGGCATTCATCAACATGGCTGAAAACATGAGGCTGAACAGTGTTGGTGCCAGGACACATCCTTGCTTCACTCCATTGGTGACAGGAAAGGGTTCAGACAGTTCACCATTTTCCTGTACTCTTGCCTGCATACCATCATGAAATAGCCGCACTATTTGGACAAACTTTCGTGGACAGCCATATTTTGCCATGATCTTCCACAGTCCTTCTCTGCTGACTGTATCAAAAGCCTTGGTAAGGTCAATGAAAGTGGAGAACATTTCGCAGTTCTGTTCCTGACATTTCTCTTGCAGCTGCCTTGCAGCGAAAATCATGTCAACAGTTCCACGTTCTTTTCTGAAGCCACATTGACTCTCAGGAAGAAGACCTTGATCGAGATGGGCCGTGAGGCGATTGAGAAGAATTCTGGCGAGTATCTTCCCTGCAATTGAAAGCAAGGAGATGCCTCGGTGGTTGTCACAGGATTGGCGGTTTCCTTTACGTTTGTAAAGGTGGACTATTGACGCGTCCTTGAAATCTTGTGGCATGGTCTCGTTCACCCATATGTTTGTAAAGACTTGGTGAAGCTGCTCTGTTAGGACCGGCCCACCTGCCTTGTATATCTCTGCTGGGATGGAGTCAGGACCAGGTGCCTTGCCGCTGGAGAGTTGCTGGATGGCTTTGTTTACTTCCACTATGGTTGGCAGGTCATCAAGTGTCTCATTGGTGGGAACTTGAGGAAGGCAGTTGATGGTTTCATCATCGAAGAAGGAAGTTGCATTTAAGATGTTGCTGAAATGCTCTGCCCAGCGTTGAAGGATTTCTTTCTTATCGGTGACCAATGTTCCCCATCTGCACTGAGGAGGGGAGCTATGCCTGGTGATGTAGGACCATAGACCACTTTCAGTGAGTCGTAGAAGTTTTTCATATCATGTCTGTCAGCAAAGCCTTGAATTTCATCAGCTTTGCTGCTCAGCCAGGAGTCCCGCATGTGCCGAAGTTTCTGCTGCACTACACTCTGAATGTTCTTGAAGGCATCTTTTTTTTATGTTGACTTCGGGTCATTCAAATGTGCCTTGAGGAGAAGATGTTTCTCGGCCAGCAATTGGTTGATGTCTTCGGAATTTTCATCAAACCAATCTTTATGCTTTCGGGGGGCTGGACCCAGGATTTCCATAGCAGTGTTGTAAATTATGACCTTTAGGGCTCTCCACTCTGTTTCTGTATCCTGTTTAGCAGCAGCATTGGGCTTGAGGCGGTCTACCAGCATATTTTCAAACGACTGCTGCATTTTCTTGCTGTTTAGGCAGGTGACATTTAGTTGTTTTTACATTTTTACCCCTTGAGGACGCCGTGGTGGCTTGATGTGAATGTTTATTTTCGAGACAATGAGACGATGGTCTGTCCAACATTCGGCACCACACATGGATTTTGTTACCCGAGCGTCTTGTCTGTCACTTCTCCTGACGATGACATAGTCAATGAGGTGCCAGTGTTTCGAGCGAGGATGCATCCACGATGTCCTATTTCTCATGGGGAGACGGAAAATTGTGTTGGTAATCAGGAGATCGTGCTCGGCACATGTCTGAAGGAGGAGGAGTCCATTACTGTTACAATTTCCGACTCCGTGCTTTCCAATAATGCCACTCCAAGAGGTGGTGTCTGTGCCTACTCTGACATTGAAATCCCCAAGGAGTATAAGTTTGTCTCCTTTGGGAACAGATGTTAATACATTGTGCAGGTTCTCATAGAACTTGTTCTTGACATCATCTTCGCTGGTCATAGTTGGTGCGTAGACACTCACAATGGTTGCATGCTTCCTTCCATTCAGCAGGGGCAACTTAATGGTCATGAGCCTGTCGTTTATAGCCTTTGGAAATCCAGCTAATTTGCCGACCAGGGCTGACTTAATGGCAAATCCCACACCGGATTGGCATCTTTCCTCGCTTTTCCTTCCACTCCAGAAAAATGTGTAGCCGGCACCTATTTCACAGATTTGGCCTTCTTCTGCAAGTCATGTCTCGCTCAAGGCTGCAATGTCGATGTTGTACCTGCCCAGCTCTCTCCCAATCAGTGCTGTTCGTCTCTCCGTCTCTGTCAAGTAGGGTGCGTACATTCCAAGTTCCAATTGTTAAGGGAATATGGTTTCCTCTTTTAGCTTTACTTGTTTTATCTTTATTTGTATGTCGACCGCAGTTAGGGTACCCACCAACCGCGGCTAGCTGATTAGGTAGTGATGGAGCAGACAATGTTTAGGGCACCTTTTCTAGCCCCTTCCTCATGCTATGGAGGTGAGCAGTGTGTTCCTATAGAGCGCTGCTCAGTCGCTCAGGAGGCTGCCGAATCCAACTGCTGCTCCGGTCAGTATAAGACGACCATATGGCCTGAGCCGCCTGTGTGCAGGTCTGCGACTACGGTTGCCAGCATACCCATGCCTGCCGCTTCGCCGCTCGCCCATTGCCACAGGGCTTGAAGGTGATATATGACATTGGATGAAGAATGACTTGCGCGATGAATTGGATTAAAGTGAGGAAGAGTTGCACAATTCGTCGACCTCACTCTCTCGCCTGAGTCCATCTGAATCCAGTGGTAAGACAAGTCGAGACGACTGGAGACGAATACAGGTGCAGTGGATGACCAGGGCGCTCTACGTGCCTTGCCGTGCTCATTACGTTCCACAACGCTTTGCAGGTAAACGCCATCTTGTCCGTTGAATCAGGAATGATTTCTTCCACGCAGTCTGCCGAATCCTGTCTTCACAGGGTAGGCATACCCTTGTTTACCGCTTGGTTTGACACCAAATCGGCTACCCACGCCTGGTTTAGCCAGCCTCTCACAGCTGTTGCCCAGGGGGTGGCCGCTGTCGCATACTGACAGCTACTAGGAGCCACAGGCACGAGCTCGGTGTCAGGCTTGGACCAGTGGGGGATGGGTCCTGAAAAGGACATGAGAGTCATCCTTACCAAAGGTGCTACCAATGCCTGACACCCCGTACCCCCCGAAGCAATATGTAGTAAATGGCTGTCATCTGCTGGGGTAATTCTTTGCACTCCAAACAGAATGGTGTTATCAACAGAAGAAAGAATTTTTAGTGAGACTTTACAAACACCCTGTATAACTCTGCAGTAAGCACCTGACGAGATGCAACAAAATATGCCAGGCAACAATCCTGCAACATATTGTTTGTGGCTTCTGTGTTTACATTCTTCTTCTTTCTTCATCTATTGACTTGTTCATGGATTGCTGGATTTTGCAGCCAAAGTTTATTGTGTTTTTGTCTTTATTTTTATTGTTTGTTTTTCTTTGCAGTCTGTACGCTGATTCAAATGACTCTTGCAGGGCGGAGAAACTTCGTTGTATTATCAACTACTTCCAAAGGGTTTTCGAAGACAGTAAGTTATTATACAATGGATTTATGCTGGCTGTTGATAAATCACTTTTATATTGTCCAAATTCATGAACATATCAATCAGTCTGTATAATAAATCAAGTATTGTGAGGTCCAGATAGTTGAAAAATCATTCTCTGTGAAGTCCAGATAGATAAATAAATCAGACTCTGTGAGGTCCAGTGAGACAAATAAATCTGTCTAAGTGAGGTCCAGATTTTTAGATAAATCAACTCTGCAAGGTAAGATAGCTGAATAAATCAACCTGTGTGAGGTGCAAATAAATCAGTCTCTGTGAGGTCCAGTTAGATAAATAAATCATTCTCTCTGACATCTAGATAGATAAATAAATCAGTCTCTGTGATGTCCAGATAGATAAATAAATCATTCTCTGTGAGGTCCAGATAGATAATTAAATCAGTTGATTTATTTGATTGTTTCGGGATTTGAGGTTTGAAGATTGAGCACCACACACTACTGGCAACGCTGATCGTATTCCAGTACGAACTTTGGGCCTTTTCCACATCAGATTGGAAGCACTAGACTCGAGTTTCGCTCTAATTTGAGCTCATCAGTAGTGCATATCCCTGGCTGGACCCAATATCGAACTCCGGATCACTGGCGTATGAGGCGGGTGTCCAAATTTGAGCTATAGCCTACAATGGGTGATGTGATATTGTAGTATGATAATTTGGTCGCTTCTAGCGTGAGTCGCGGGGTCAATGGTTGCACACCCGCCTCACACACCTGTGTTCCGGAGTTCGATCCTGGGTCCAGTCAGGGATATGCACTACTGACAAGCTCAAATGAGAGCGAAACTCGAGTCTAGTGCTTCCAATCAGACTCGGACAAAGCTGAAGGTTCGTACCGGAATACAATCAGCGTTGCCAGTAGTGGGTTGTGCTCAATCTTCAAATAAATCAGTCTCTGTAAGGTCCAGATTATTAGATAAATCAACTCTACAAGGTCAGATAACTGAATAAATTAATCTGTGTGAGGTGCAAATGGGAAGACTTCATAAGAAAATGGAAGAAAACATTAACGTGGTTCAAGCTAGATTTAGACAAGGAAGAGGAACAAGAGGTCACATTCTCAACATGTATTTAATAATAGAGAAGTGCAGAGAATTTCATGTAAACCTATTCTCATGTTTTGTGGATTATTCAAAGGCATTTGACTGTGTACAGCATCAGAAACTTTGGGAAATCATGAGGAATATGGGCTTTCAATCACATGTTATGCAATTCATAAGAATGTTCTATCTAGACCAGAGGTTCCCAAACCACGGCCCGCGGGCCACTTGTGGCCCGCCAGCTGTTAGTAAGTGGCACGCGAGGCCTCGTATTTAATATAATATATTTTAATAATTTCAAAAAATGCACTCTGAGCGCCCCATCAGCGTGTGATAATTTACTCTGCTCGTGGTTGTTATGTTCAGATATTATCGAATGCGCCTGTTCAGTTCGCAACCTTCAGCTGATCATATGATTTCATTCTAGCGACTATTGTCAGTCGAACTATTTGAACACTTGCGTTCATTCGTTCAGAGATACATTTGTCGTTTTGGTTCGACTTACAGATGCGAGCAGTAATTTTCCGCAATGATCGTTATAAAAAAAAAAAAGCAACGTTCCAGACTCACCGACAGTAACCTAGCTCCGCTTATGACTTTGGGCACGACATATTTGCGCCCAGACATTGATAAACTGGCATCTGAACTTAAGTAACTGGTTATGAAGAACAGTTACAATTGTAAATTAATTACATTAATAGCGATTTTCGAAACTGATTTAAAATTTATTGTTAAATGAACTTTTGATTTTAAACCACAAAAAAAAAAAAATGTACCGCACTGACACTGACTGCCTTTAAAGTTTTAGAATTTTGTTGAAGAAAGTTAAGGAAGGTAAGAATGATATTGCACGACTTTTATAATTTTATAACATTGTGGCCGCTTAACTACCGAAAATAGTAGATATGGCCCTCTGCTTGAAAAGCTTGGGAACCACTGATCTAGACCAACAAGCAACGGTTAGAATAGATGGCGAGACATCAGATTGGTTTGACATCAAGCAAGGAGTCCATCAAGGATGTGTGCTGTCCCCCTATTTGTTTAACCTGCAAGCCGAAAATATAATGAGAAATGTAAGAGATGATATAAATAGGGAGCTATATGATGCCTTAAATATCGGTGGTCATGACATACCAGAGATTCGATATGCTGATGATACAGTATTGCTATTCACAATACAGATTGGTATAGAAAACCTAATAGACTCAACTCAATTGAATAGTGAAAATCACAACTTATATCTTAACATAGCAAAAACAAAGATAATGCATACAGATAAAACTACTATGGAGAAAGAAATATACATTAATGGGCAAAAATTGGCGGTAGTGGAAAATTTTGAATATCTTGGTTCATTGACCACGAGGACGTCCAAGAAGAAAATGGATTGACGACATCAGAGACATTGTACAACCACACGGAATGACACTATCCAGTGCCGTCCACCGGGCGCTGGAACGCAAATTATTCCTCCCCACGACGCTTGATGGCAGAAGTGGAAGATGATGATGATGATGATGATGATTGATTACCAACAACGGTGACACAATGAAAGAAATTAAACGGCAACTATCAATTGCTCTTCAAAGACTAAAACAACTGAATAAATTATGGAGTGAGAAAGACAGAACTACAAAAATTAGATTTTTAAGAGCATGCATCTTTCCCATTGCAACATCCGCCTGTGAGACATGGACACTTACTAAACACGCTGAACAGAGCATAAATGCCTTTGAATATAAATGTTATAGATACATTCTAAAAATATCTTGGGTAAAGAAAAGAACAAATGCATCAATACTTCAAGAGCTGAATGTTGAAGAAGGTTGGCTATTAAAGACGATAAAACAAAGAAAATCAAAATATTTTGGTCACTTGAAACGTCACAAAAGTTTGGAGAGAACAGTAATGAAGGAGTATTTGCCTCGGAAGAGAGGAAGAGAAAGGCCAAAGAGAAGATGGGTGCAGGATGTTGCGGATGATCTCCAGATGGGTGTATCGGACATGGGACATCTTGCTTATGATCGAGAGGTTTTCCGGAAGGTTGTTATGGGAGTGAGGTTCTGCAAAGGACCTGCTACTGAATGAATGAATGAATGAGATGCAAATAATAAATAAATCAGTCTCTGTGGGATCTAGAGGTTATGCTTATTATCTCATGAGCTCAGTCAGATGAGGGTTTGACATCTGGGTTCATCATTTGCTAAGTGAGCTAAAGATTGGACAACTATTCAACCTCACATTCAGGCCTACAAAATGTGATGGTCATACACATCTCAGACCTATAGCATCTTCCTGCTTCTGGAATTTGTGTGTGTGAGGTCTAGATAATTTAATAAATCAATCTTTTAGCTTCAGATACTGTGATAAATCAATGTGAGGTCCTGATATTTCAGTAAATCATACTCTTAGTAACAATCGCTTTAAAAAAAATCGCTTAAAAGACAACACAGTCGACTTCATTGCACCTGGTTTTATCCCATATGGCTCGGTATCTTTCCGCAGCGCGGAAAGCGTCGCACAAAGCACGAACTCCGTAGCTCTATTGACGACCCACAGGAGTCTCCGAAAATTTCGCTCGTGAACCGAAGGGCGTGGCCTGAAATTGAACCCAATCCTTCAGAGCCCGAGTTAAACGGCTTGACCACTTCACCACGGAGACTCCCTTTATGGAGGGTATATTTTTATATATTATATATATTCTCATAAGTTAGTCTCTGGCACTTAAAGGTCTGTGCAGGTTATCCGATTTTTGTGCTCACTGTTTTTTTTCCTACGGTTTTCACCCACATCCGATTAAAATGATAAAACATGTAACAATAATTGTTCACTGATAGATATTGATTGTTTCCTGATGAGTATTGATTGTCCCTAGATAAATTTGATTGTTCCAAGATAGATGTTAATTGTTCTATGATAGGAATTGATTGCTCCCTAATAGGCAAAGATCATGAACTTTGTTTGCCTTCTGGTAACTGTTGCTGTGTTGTGTGGTTGTCTTACCCCTCTCCAAGTTCAGATAGGCATGCTGGACCAGTATTGAAACTTCACATGTGCCGAGAGACATATTAAGATGCAATCAGGTCATGATTCAGTACAGGTTTTAGGAATTTTGTTGTCAACAGATACCATCCTAGTGCCCAGAGAAATTCCATCAGGGTCAAAACAAAAAAACAAATCTGGCATGCACATTTCATGTTTCCAGCAAATAGACACAGGCTTGATACCGTAGCCATCAACAAAATCCTTACAGCAGGAAAAGTAAGGAAACAACATGCTGGCATCTGCAGTGTTAGAACTTGGTGGATAGATTCCAGCAAATCAAGAAGTGAGGGAAAGATGCTGATGCTGTGAGGCTTATTGAGAAAACCTGAGCTTAGTATAACTAGAAAGGCCTTTCACTGGAACCACAGGGCAAATAAAAAAATTAAGTAGAGGGATACCTAAAGATATGAAGATGAGAACTAGAAACAGAGATGAATAATATGGGGAGGATACGGAACGAGCTGTAAGAGATAAAAGATAGGATGGCTAGTGTCAGTTGGTGCAGGGCCTGTGCTCTACCAGGGAATAATGAGCAGAAGAAGAGTAAGATAGATGGAATGATGTTGTTCTTGTTTTTGTTTATATTTACATGTTTACTTTCCCAGTGCCAAAGGGAACAGTGACATATGCACGGCAGTATGTGGCAAGTGAAATTGACTGGCCAAATTTGCATGAGAAGTTTAGCAGCCTGCATGTATCAACGACAGGAACAATTGAGGATGATGGCTGGGGAATGCTGCAGGTAGGTGGATGTAGGTACTTTAGGAACATTTTCTAAATTGCTTTTTTAATTATATAACTGCATAGTTGGATACCTCTTGAAAATACAAATCCAACGATACCTTATTCAAGTCTGTACGTCAAATGTAAGCTGAGATATTAATTTTTGTATGTCAGTTTATATTTAACATTGGCATATTGGTAACCCACTCTGGAAAGTGTGACTACAAAACACATAAGCTAAGAGCAGATAACTGCTCTTGGTTGGTTTTTTTTTGCGCTAAGGGGGATAACTCAGGTTTTTATTTTGAACGCAAAATTCAAATGAAAACCTCAAACTCCCTCTTCCTCCAGCCTCTTCCTCCACTCCTAAATACTAGAATGGGTGGTGAATGCAAACGTGCATCATTATAATCTCGTCGCTCTGAATAATCCATAAGAATATTAAATGATCATCGCTGTATTATGACACGGAAAACCGCTATATTCCCGCCATTGAAATTTAACATGACGCATCTTAGCATACAATCTTAATAATTTCTGTTTGGGATGACCCCGTCAACTAATATATTTGAAAATTTCACGGTACGCGTAAGAATGGATGCTCAATTTAATTATTTATACTAAATCAAGCGGCAACGTCTATATAACGAGTACTATATATATCCTTAATACCGGGGAACAATAACAAAAAAACGTAAATCGCCATTTGAAACATCGCCGACAACGTTCGGTAACTGAAAATGTAGTACCTATAGATGCTTCCACTGAATCAGTTCATAGTTTTATCTCTTCTACTGAATCAGTTCATAATTTTACATAATAAATAAGTTAGGTTGAGAACCTGCAATGAAACAAAAAAACAAAAATACACAACATATCCTGCCAAGAGATTGCAGATACAGGAAAAAGTAAAGATGCATGTTCATGAATAGAATATCCCAAGTTACGGGAAATGACACACTAGTGCTTGAATGAGAGGGTGACATGTTTGGCAGGAGGATTAAAAGACAGTCAGAGAATTGGGAGGGGGGAACCTGTGGTGGCGTAATGGCCAGACGCTCACCTGCTGACCCGATAGTCATAGGTTCAGTCCTCATTGGGCTCCCAAGTCAACCCAGCCTAAAGTAGGTAACAGGAAATATCTTGGGAAGAGCCGATTATTGAACAGAGTATGAGGGAGGGGCATAGAGGTATGTCGTCTGTAAATAAACAGAGTATGAGGGAACGAACGAACGAAAGTCTTTATTTTCAAAGGGTTAAGAATTATGCGCGCAGGCCCGTCTGACATTCTGCCTTCTTCTCTATTTCCTCTCATACATTCTTTCATTCAACATCACTTATGAAGCAAATTTTGACAGCAAAAGAACAATAGCATTAAAACGCATGAAAGATAATCAATAACAAATGACTCACTGAGGCAGTCTGACGACACTCTCTCAGTTGTGCGAGGGGGGTCGGGACAGACGAAGAATGGACAATCACAGCTGAGATATTGCGTGCGATGCTCAAGAAATCACCTAACACCACCCCAGGCCCAGACGGCATCCGATATGGTGACCTACTGGTGATATCAGATGATGACATGAATGAACTGGCCAGAGAATTCAACACCAGTATCCAGAGGGGTCAGGTCAAAGAGGCATGGCTACACAGCTACTTGCTGCCGCTGCCAAAACAGAACAAAGACCATTCCAAGATAAGCGGCTACAGAATCATTACGATGCAGAATACTGTTGGCAAGCTACTGGAGAAAATTGTAGCACACAGACTTGCTTGGGACTTGGAACAGCTCGGCTGCTTCCCGCTCACACTTGGAGGATACAGACGCAACAAAGAGTCATGGCTGAATGCGGCGGTCTTTGCTCAAGATGTTTACGAAGGATTTCAGGTCAGAGAAGAGACATGTGCGGCCGCCATAGACTTAGAGGATGCATATAACAGAGTATCTTTCGAGCACTTGATGCAAACCCTCAGACGGAAAGTGCACCCTCACCTTGTACGATGGATAGCTGCAGTTCTGCTCCAAAGGAAGGTGGTGCTAAGATGCGGGAGTTGGTCTTCTGAGCCGATAACGATATGTCCAGGATTGCCGCAGGGTTCACCAGTCACCAGTACTATTCAACGTGTATACGGTGCCGATCACTGAACAACAGTTGGAAGGGAGGGGTAGGACTCTGTCATTCGTTGATGACATCCTCGTGTATCGACAGGGTCGAGATAGACAGGCGGTTGCCAATGATATGCAGGGCGAACTAGATCGAATTTCCTCATGGTGTGCTGATGCCGATGCTCTTGTCAACCCTGCAAAGGCAACGGTTACATGGTTCTCACTAAACAACCATATTGTGAAAACAGACCTGCCGGCAGTAAGAAATGATGGGAGCAGTTTGAGTAGAACCCAGTCAATGACATATCTTAGGCGTGAGGTTTGATCGTAGCATGTCCTTCAGAGATCATGTCGATTATGTCATAACGAAGGCTCGAAAAGGTTTGTCAGCAATGAGAGTCATGGCGACTGCCAATATCGAGCAAAGACTGCTAATACTTCTGTTCCAAGGACTTGTGCTTTCACGCATCGAGTATGCCCTGGCCATCCTCACTGTCAGCCCTACACAGATTGGAAGACTTGAAAAGGTACAAAACGAAGCCATGCGCATCATTTTGGGCTGCACGAGAGACACCAGCTGTGTAGCAATGAGATACCTCCTTGACTTCCCGACAATGGAACACAGGATCAAGATCTGGAGAGCTCGTGCATACTTAAAAATAAGTGCAGATGAGCAGCACCCTCTGCATGACGCTATATTCAGAGAAAAGGGTGACAGGCTAAAGAGGGGCAAATCATGGATGGGTCGGGCGGAAGATGTCGTCGGACAGGTCTGCAGTCTTACCAGTATCAACCCCGGCAAGGAATGGGTGCCGGTGCCTCCAGCTTTTAAGTGCACCTTTCTCCTGCATTATCACACTCGACAGACGGTGCAGAGAGCAGAACCCTGCCGCTGTCAATGCAGAGGTTAACGCGCTCATCTATGAACACTCAGATAGCCCCGAAGTGCTCATCTATACAGATGGATCTGTTGTAAAGCAGCAGAGAAGTGCGTGGGCATTTACAGCCCGTTCAGCGGGCCGAACCGTTCAAGAATCCAGTGGTGCCCACTCTATGACCATGAGCAGCATGACGATGGAGGTGATGGCAGTTACACAGGCTTTCATATGGCTGGAATCACAGCATTATACCAACGTGTGTGTACTAAGTGATTCAATTAGCATGATTCAGAAGGTCGAAGCTGGATCTGTACGTAGACAGTGGACTGAATCGCTGCGGAAGTCTGTTGTCCGTAAAGTCACCTTCATCTTCGTCCCGGGACATGCGTGAGTCAAGGGAAATGAACGAGCTGACAAACTGGCTGGCTCTGCACCCCCTGTAGATGGCCAGCCCATGGATCGTGCCGATGTTATTAACGTCCTTAAAGATATGGGGAGAACAGAGGACTTTGACGTCAGTGATTCCACATCGCTGTCCAGGATGAAAGACCTGGGAGTAAGAATCGGCACAGCCAGACGCGAGAGGTACATCGGGAAAACAAAGCGCCTCGTCAACCAAAACAGAACTGGCACTATTAGCCACCGGACGCTGATGCATATGCTGGGGGGAGGATCTGAGCACCTATGGACATGTCCGGAGTGCAATGAAGATACCCCAACTGATAACTGATAACTGATCACTGAGGCAGTGTTTAACATGGGCATTATAAATACCTAAGGAGCGTGAAACGTGCCATACATATGGGAATGTTTTTTGGCTAGTTGTCGTTTGAGATAAGTTACCATTATTATTGTTTTTTTTGTGTTTTTGTTTATGGGGGAATGTAATCTGTACTGAGGTAGTGTTCAAACAGTTTGCGAATGTATGTATAATGATTGGTGGTGTCTTTGATTTCTTGTGGAAGATTGTTCCACAACTGAGCGGCAGAGTATGCTAAGCTTGTTTTATATAAGTCTATCCTTATGAAGTATATTTATTCGTAGGGAGGGGCATAGAGGTATGTCGTCTGTAATTGAAAAAGTACCATGTTTTTCCAATTGGTAGCGGCTGATTTCTTGCCCTTGGTGTATTAGTGAATTTTGAATTGTTTCACTGTCCCCTAAACCACAGTGCTGGTTGAAACCGACAGATAGCAGAATGTTTATAGTATGTGTTGAAACATGCCCCTCAGTGAACCTGTCCTGGAGCTGGATTTGTCAGCATAAAGACATAAATATCACAGCTTTGCAATAAGTGAACTCTTAGAATCAACATCGTGTTTTTTGAGGCAAACGAAGAATAGGAAAATTCAAGGTAGTTTTATTGTTTACATTATTACATGTAATATCATTATCATGTGCCATGCCGGTAAGCGTGGGCGGTCATGTCTCGCCATCTCACTCAATCAACAGAGTTGTGGCTCAGCTCAGTGTTCCTGTCTCGACCATGCCACATGGTCAAGCCATGCAGGTATTTACTTCTCTGCCTTCCTCTTGCTCTTTTCCCATCAATCTTGCCAGTTGTCACCAAGTTCTCCAATGAATTTCTTCTCATAACGTGACCAAAAATGTTGACTGTCTACATCTAATTTCTCTAATCCCGGGAAGGTTAACCTGGTCAACAAATGCCCGCAGAAGTCGGATGTGTCTGCCTAACGGCGCAAGAACGCAGCTCTGCTGTAAACAGGCACAACGCAGTCACATCCGGAAAAAAAACTCCGGATGAACGCAGAAGAAGAAGAAGAAGAAGAAGAAGAAGATTTCTCTAATCAGTTTACGATTTTCATTTGTTTCTTGTAGGGCTTGGTCATTGGTTTTTCTGTATGTCCATGATATTCTTTGCATTTTCCTCAGAAACCACATTTCCACAGTCATCAGATGTTTTTCAGCCTGTTTGCTCATTACATGTAATAATGTGCTATATAAATACATTTATAGACAAGTGTTATTGTTTTTAAGATATTTCTTATCAATACCCCTACACCGACATTACGTTGGACTTAAACATTGAATTCTTGTTCAAAAAGCAATGGCAGATTAACATAGCATTGCCTTGAAATTCAGTCTGGAGTTGATTGCAGTGTCATGTAAAGGACATGCAACATTTTTTTACGAACCAATAACAAAATCTTGGCATTGGTGTGGAGTCTGTTGACACTGAAATACCTACAACCTGTGGAAGCAACATTAGAAGCCTGTCTCCCACTGTCAGGCTTCTATTCAAATGAATGTGCTCTCCCAGGTCCACCCAGCCTAAAATGGTACCAGGGAATGCTCCGGGACATAAAGGCAGCCGGTGTGATATTGACCACATCACTCATCAAGTGTTGATTGGACTGTACAAATATGGAGTCAATACCATACACTTAATACACCCCAAGGTATGGACAAGAGTCTTTTTTTGCCTTTACTTTATATACTGTTGTCAGTGTTCTTGAGTACTTGTTTCCATGAGTGTATTATGTTACTGTTTTGGCAGGCTGACTTTGCCAACAAGTATGTTGGTGGGGGTGTGTTGGGGCACGGCTTGGTACAGGAAGAGATTCGATTTGTTATCTGCCCGGAGATGATCTTATCGCGGCTCTTCACGCAGGTGTTGGAAGATAAAGAGGTTCTTATCATGACAGGTAAAACAGTTTGTGCTTGTGCATAGAGTTTTGTGTCTGCTGCTTCTTATACCCAATCCTGTTTAGTGTTGGTCGACATGTTTGTCCCCCAACTGCCTTTAATTTTATATGCAGATGTTTCTTCATGCCAATGTATAAAGCTGTCTAACATCTTCTCTCTATGTCTTCATCTGAATTCTCCTTTTCTCTCCTGTTTCCCTCCATATACCCATCAAGTATCAAGTCCTTCATTTCCTTTTTTTTATTTTTCATTTTTTACATACAGCTCTGAGTTCTATCTAACCTTTAAAAATTAGACCTTTGGAGTGGACACTGTAAGCACAATTAATGGTCACTTCACCTCATAATGCTGTCTATTTAATGTTTGTGAAGTGTTATCATTTTAAATGCACAAGTGCAGAAATGTGTCTATCTGAGCCAAATCATTAAAGAGGTTGCACATTAAAAATGAAATTAGGATTGCCATGGCAAAATTCATGGCAAAAGAAAAAGAAGACACTCCATAAACAACTATACCACACAAGTATGAAGGAACATTGGAGACTAGATTTACTCTGGGCTGAAGAAAATTGTTGAGAAAAGGGAACTGTGAAGTCACAGGATCAGAAGTCTTCAACACTGTTGTTTGTCCATCAAGAATGATGATGACCATTCATTTCATCCAGTGGGGTTGAAAGTATGGAGCCGTGAGTTCTAAGATGGCTGCTAAGGCCTATTTTGGCTCAAAATGTTCTTTGACAATGTGGGCAAAGAATGCTTGACATTCCAGGAGGAGGATCTCCTGCAGTGGTTTTTCTGTCCAGCCTTTTCTTCACAGCTCTTGCAGCCCTGGTTGCTTCACAAGTGACTGCACCCTTATGTAATGATGTACGCCACAAATTACGGTCTTTAGCAGCAGTCTCCCAGGTGTCAAGATGAATTCCAAAAGCTTTCAGTGAGATTTTCAGAGTGTCTTTAAAGCGTTTCCTCTAGCCACCTTGAGAGTGTTTACCACAACGCAGCTCGCCGTAAAAAATTTGTTTAGGGAGCCTGTGATCTGGCATACGAGTTAAATGACCAGCCCAGCGAATCTGATTCTTCATTAGTAGAGTGTGGATACTGGGCATGGACGCTCTTCAACACTAGTGTTTAGTAATGTAATTAGCCTGATGATTGACTTCCGGTCTCCAACATGGTGGATAAGCATTTGAACCGTTAAGCCTCTGGAATGTTTATGCTTGTGGCTACGGTTTGCAGTCGCATTTTCCTCATGTTGGACTGGTAGTGCATGGTTCCGTCGCCCTGTTACTGAGTTGAGTGTGTGGTGCGTCGTGCGTCACTGTGAGCTGTGAATTTTGTTTGGAATGTTTTTACATCTGTCCATGTTTGTTGCAGCATGAACTGCTACATGTTCAGAATGATGGTGGTCGGCCTGTCACAGAATTGAAAACCTTTTTCGGTTCACGGGTGCATTTTTCTCAGAGACTCCTGTGGGTTGTCGCTAGAGCTACGGTGTTCATGCTTTGTGCGATGCTTTCAGAGGGCCGTCCTGCAGATAGAGACCGAACCATGTAGGATAAAACCCGGGGCAATGAAGTCTGTCTTCTTGACTTTTAATTGTGTTCAGGCTGCTGGTATTCTAGTGACTGCCGCTTCCATTGACGATGTTTATTTTCCGTGGAGGACTTTTGTGTTGGCATTCTGGCGGCAGCATTATGCACAGTGTACCTGTGCGGGCTGTTGGCTTGCCGATACTCCTGTCTATTCCATTGTTCACTTAGGGCAGTTAGGAGCATTTTGTGTGGTTTTCACTGCTACAGGAACGGGGCATAATGGGGAAGACATGTTGCCGTGAAGTTGGAATCGTGACTAACTAACTAACTAATTAGCCTGATGAGTGCAATATCATTTGAAATTCCCTTAGTACTAATTGCCATAGAAATGCCTTCACTGTTTGATTATTAACAGCATGGTTCATTATGAAAACATTGTTCATTAGTGACATATGATAGATCATTGCCAATAAGCAAGAAGAGAACCAATGTTATTGCTAATGTTATGTTGTTGTGTTACACTTTGTCCAGACTTGTGCACATAATTATGAGTTAATTAGTACTAGAATCTAAATCAGTCCTGTCATAACAGCATTGTCATGGAATCAGTTAAGATAAGCCGTGTGGAGTACTTTAAAGCAGACTACAAGCTGGGAGTTAACATAGACAGCTCACATACTAAAGAGGGGAAACCCCCACAGGAGCTGGATAGTTCTAGTCAGCAGTCTGGTATCAGCGAGGTCAAAGATATTAATAATGTGGAGGGCTTTATCAACAGACAATCAAATATATTCAAAGGAGAAGAGTCTCCTCCATAAACCAGTAAAGAAACGAGCCACAATTATCCATCGACTATAAGTAGCTATAATACCCGACCCCTGCCAACATTATAATTGGCCCAAATTAAACAGTGAAATGTTTAGTCAGCAATGCAGGCATACATTGACAATCTGTTAATTGACATTTCAATTGGGGAAAGGGGTGTTGGATTCTTTTCCTGATTAGCCCGCTTTCAACTTGAGCATAGTCCACGCAGGACTGATGTTTGCATGTGGATTAACTTTCCATTTTATCAGTATCCCTCGCCATCAGGAAAATCCACTCTGACTTCTGAGGTACTTGTAATTTATGTCCTCAAGTGAAGGTCGAGAAGTAAACATTTTAGTCCAACTGATCTATGTAGGGGTTGAACCCACTATCTTGCTATCAGAGCACCAGAAGTTTAAGAGCAAGCATTCTTATCCATATGACCGTGCAAACCTCCAAAATATTTGTTCTGTCCACGGGTTAATTTACGTTTCAAGTAAATGCTGATGCATCTTTTATGTCCATTTGCAGGTTGCGAAAGATTCAGTAAATATGAGGGTTACTCCAGAACTTTCAAGTACAGTGGAGACTATGTTGATAACACAGAAAGGTTGTTATTGTGTCGCTGAGACTTTAGTTGCTTGTTACGTTCCAGTGTTTTCTGTTTCTTCTTTCTTTAGTAGATTGTATCTCCTGCTTCTTCCTTTACTAGACACTATAAAGTTCTTTGTCTTCTGCTTCTTATTCCTTTTGTAGACGCTATAATGTTCCTATACCTTCTGCTTCTTATTCCTTTAGTAGACATTATAATGTTCCTATATCTTCTGCTTCTTATTCCTTTAGTAGACATTATAATGTTCCTGTATCTTCTTCTTCTTAACCCTTTACAAGGCATAGCGTCCGTTACCGGCCGATCTTTATACACGAACGTAGCGTCCGATTCCAGCCGATACTATTATGCATTGTAAAAACGCGATCTCTGGGCTTTCCGACACTTCCGTCGGCTACTTTCACTTTCGCCGATAGCTTGAAAACGTGGCCGCCATTTGTAAACCGCGCTACCATGACTTTGAAAAGACTTTTACGGACTTGTTTTGATAGTTTTTGGGAGTTTTACGCTGTTTTTCAAAATGGATTTCGGCAATTCTTCAAGTGATAGCCGAGATTTCGCTCTGTTCAATTTAAATGACATTAAAGGGCACGAAGTTGATTATTAATCGGAGCTAGATATCAGTGCAAAGCGTTACTTTGCATTAGCAGTCGTGAGTCGGACTTTAAAGAAAGTGATTATGTTTCTGAAAATGTGTTTGTAAATTGCCGTATAGATGACGGAAAATCACAAACAACATGCCGTATTTCGTAAATATTTGTGTTCATATATGGATTACCAGCAACAATCACGTGAGTAACATATTCTGCATGCTTTTCCCTTCATTGTGTTGTTTATTTAACTAAAATCGGTTGACTAACACCTTATTTGTGATGTTTTTACTAACGCGACCCGAAATTTTTACAGAACCTGAAAAAATCTTGACCGTTCAGGGCTACAAAACGGACAAGCGTCTGCCCTGTAAAGGGTTACTCCTTTAGTAGACATTTTAATGTCCCTATATCTTCTGCTTCTTATTCCTTTAGTAGACATTATAATGTCCCTATATCTTCTGCTTCTTATTCCTTTAGTAGACATTATAATGTCCCTATATCTTCTGCTTCTTATTCCGTTAGTAGACACTGTAATGTTCCTATATCTTCTGCTTCTTATTCCTTTAGTAGACGCTATAATGTTCCTATATCTTCTGCTTCTTATTCCTATAGTAGACATTATAATGTCCCTATATCTTCTGCTTCTTATTCCTTTAGTAGACACTAGCTGACCCGGCCCGGCTTCGCCCAGACCCTGGTGGGGAGCATCTCATTTAATTCATATAAGTAGTCATATAAGCTCCCGTTCCCGTTCCCGACTATCTATCTGTCTGTCTGTCTGTCTGTCTGTCTGTCTGACGCGGCCCGGCTTCGCCCAAACCCTGATGGGGAGCATCTCATTTAATTCATATAAGTAGTCACATAAGTTCCCGTCCCCGACTATCTGTCTGTCTGTCTGTCTGGCCCGGCTTCGCCCAGCCCCTGGTGGGGAGCATCTCATTTAATTCATATAAGTAGTCATATAAGTTCCCGTTCCCGACTATTTACTGTCTGTCTGTCTATTATTAGAAAGAGCACTTGAAAGATCTTTACATCTTCCCCCAACACTTAACTTGGGTAAATGGAGCGTCTTATTTAATTCATATTTGGCCCCTGCTTCCGTTCTCGTTACCAAAAAAAGACGACCCGGCCCGGCTTCGCCCAGTCCCTGGTGGGGAGCATATCATTTAATTCCTATTCGGCGGAGGGAGGAGGAGGAGGAGGGAGAAGGATGAGGAGGAAGAGGGAGGAGGAGAAGGAGGGAGGAGGAAGAGGAGAAGGGTGGAGGATGAGGAGGGAGGAGGAGTCTGTCTGTCTGTCTGTCTGTCTGACCCGGCCCGGTTTCGCCCAGCCCCTGGTGGGGAGCATCTCATTTAATTCATATAAGTAGTCATATAAGCTCCCGTTCCCGTTACCGACTATCTACTGTCTGTCTGTCTGTCTGTCTATTATTAGAAAGAGCACTTGAAAGATCTTTACATCTTCCCCCAACAATTAACTTGGGTAAATGGAGCGTCTCATTTAATTCATATTCGGCCCCTGCTCCCGTTCCCGTTCCCAAAAAAGACGACCCGGCCCGGCTTTCGCCCAGTCCCTGGTGGGGAGCATATCATTTAATTCATATTAGGCGGAGGGAGGAGGAGGACAGGTGGAGGGATTAGGAGGAGAGAGGGATTAGGGAGGAGGGAGGGAGAGGAGGAGGATTATAACGCATATGCCTGTAGATAACTGCAGTCGAAAAGGTCCACCTATTTGAGAAATATGCAACAATTTTACATATATAGCAATTCTATTAGAAGTTATGTCCCCTCGCTATATATACATTATAATGTAAATTAAAATATTAAATAATAATAAGAAAATATGTTTTTACACTAAAACAACTATGACAGTTGGCAACACGGGAATGATTAGAAGACGTGTAGAAAATTTCATCTCAATCAGATGGACCGTTCGTGAACGCATAAAGGACATACAGACATACATTCTATTTTATATATATAGATTACTAGCTGACCCGGCCCGGCTTCGCCCAGTCCCTGGTGGGGAGCATCTCATTTAATTCATATAAGTAGTCATATAAGTTCTCGTTCCCGTTACCGACTGTCTGTCTGTCTGTCTGTCTGTCTGTCTGTCTGTCTGTCTGACCCGGCCCGGCATTGCCCAGCTCCTGGTGTGGAGCATCTCATTTAATTCATATAAGTAGTCATATAAGTTCCCGTTCCCGACTGTCTATCTGTCTGTCTATCTGTCTGCCTGACCCTGCCCGGCTTCGCCCAGTCCCTTGTGGGGAGCATCTCATTTAATTCATATAAGTAGTCATATAAGTTCTCGTTCCCGTTACCGACTATCTGTCTGTCTGTCTGTCTCTCCCTCCCTCCCTCTCTGTCTGTCTGTCTGTCTGTCTGTCTGTCCGTCCCTCCTTCTCTGTCTGTCTGTCTGCCTGTCTGTCTAATCATTTATTGGTTGCGGTTAGAACAACCTTAGATAAACGAAGACCAACTTACAAAAAGCATTAGAAAGAGCACTTGAAAGATCTTTACATCTTCCCCAACAATTAACTTGGGTAAATGGAGCGGCGGCAGCAGCATCAGCAGAAGAAGGAAAAGGAGGAGTAGACAACTGCAGCGAAAAGGTGGGTCTGTCTGTCTATCTGACCCGGCGTGGCTTCGCCCAGCTCCTGGCGGGTAGCGTCTCATTAAATTCATACAACAAAAAAAGTAACTTAAAAGAATGTCCTTCCACACACCATCCATTATTTTTAATGAAAACTCTTTCTAATCACCTGCATGACTACAGTAACTTCTTAAGCAAAAAAAGATGAGTTACAATGTTATGCATTGTGCATTATTTTTATGAAAACTTTGAAAATGCCTTACAGATTGTATCATTATTTATTATAACTCATATGCCGGTACATAACTATGGACAAAGAGTTTATAAATCTTTGAAAACGATGCCACAATATGACTATAAGTTATACAGAAAAGTTATGCCCCTTGAAATAACTTTTACAGAGTTAGGTCCCCTGAGATATATGAAATTATAATGAAAAATGAAATAATACTGAGTGAGCAGGCGATTTCACACTAACAAAATATCACAGTTGGCAGAGCTGGAATGAAAGGAAGGCGTGTAGAAAATTTCATCTCAATCGGATGGGCCATTCGCGAACAAATAAAGGACATACATACATACAGACAGACAGATAGACGGAGATCGCCTTTTATATATAAGACTAGCTGACCCTGCCCGGCTTCGCCCAGACCCTGGTGGGGAGCATCTCATTTAATTTATATAAGTAGTCATATAAGTTCTCGTTCCTGTTACCGACTGTCTGTCTGTCTGTCTGTCTGTCTGACCCGGCCCGGCATCGCCCAGCTCCTGGTGTGAAGCAACTCATTTAATTTATATAAGTATTTATATAAGTTCCTGTTCCCGACTGTCTATCTGTCTGTCTGTCTGTCTGTCTATCTGTCTGCCTGACCCTGTCCGGCTTCGCCCAGTCCCTGGTGGGGAGCATCTCATTTAATTCATATAAGTAGTCATATAAGTTCCCGTTCCCGTTACCGACTATCTGTCTGTCTGTCTGTCTGTCTGACCCGGCCCGGCATCGCCCAGCTCCTGGTGTGAAGCATCTCATTTAATTTATATAAGTATTTATATAAGTTCCTGTTCCCGACTGTCTATCTGTCTGTCTGTCTGTCTGTCTATCTGTCTGCCTGACCCTGTCCGGCTTCGCCCAGTCCCTGGTGGGGAGCATCTCATTTAATTCATATAAGTAGTCATATAAGTTCTCGTTCCCGTTACCGACTATCTGTCTGTCTGTCTGTCTCTCCCTCCCTCCCTCTCTGTCTGTCTGTCTGTCTGTCCCTCTGTCTCTCCCTCCGTCTCTCCCTCCCTCCCTCTCTGTCTGTCTGTCTGTCTGTCTGTCCGTCCCTCCTTCTCTGTCTGTCTGTCTGCCTGTCTGTCTTATCATTTATTTTTTGCGGTTAGAACAACCTTAGATAAACGAAGACCAACTTACAAAAAGCATTAGAAAGAGCACTTGAAAGATCTTTACATCTTCCCCAACAATTAACTTGGGTAAATGGAGCGGCGGCAGCAGCATCAGCAGAAGAAGGAAAAGGAGGAGTAGACAACTGCAGCGAAAAGGTGGGTCTGTCTATCTATCTGACCCGGCGTGGCTTCGCCCAGCTCCTGGCGGGTAGCGTCTCATTAAATTCATACAACAAAAAAAGTAACTTAAAAGAATGTCCTTCCACACACCATCCATTATTTTTAATGAAAACTCTTTCTAATCACCTGCATGACTACAGTAACTTCTTAAGCAAAACAAGATGAGTTACAATGTTATGCATTGTGCATTATTTTTATGAAAACTTTGAAAATGCCTTACAGATTGTATCATTATTTATTATAACTCATATGCCGGTACATAACTATGGACAAAGAGTTTATAAATCTTTGAAAACGATGCCACAATATGACTATAAGTTATACAGAAAAGTTATGCCCCTTGAAATAACTTTTACGGAGTTAGGTCCCCTGAGATATATGAAATTATAATGAAAAATGAAAAATGAAATAATACTGAGTAAGCAGGCGATTTCACACTAACAAAAATATCACAGTTGGCAGCGCTGGAATGAAAGGAAGGCGTGTAGAAAATTTCATCTCAATCGGATGGGCCGTTCGCGAACAAATAAAGGACATACATACATACATACATTGACAGACGGAGATTGCCTTTTATATATAAGACTAGCTGACCCTGCCCGGCTTCGCCCAGACCCTGGTGGGGAGCATCTCATTTAATTCATATAAGTAGTCATATAAGTTCTCGTTCCCGTTACCGACTGTCTGTCTGTCTGTCTGTCTGTCTGTCTGTCTGTCTGTCTGTCTGTCTGTCTGTCTGTCTGACCCGGCCCGGCATTGCCCAGCTCCTGGTGTGGAGCATCTCATTTAATTCATATAAGTAGTCATATAAGTTCCCGTTCCCGACTGTCTATCTGTCTGTCTATCTGTCTGTCTATCTGTCTGCCTGACCCTGCCCGGCTTCGCCCAGTCCCTGGTGGGGAGCATCTCATTTAATTCATATAAGTAGTCATATAAGTTCCCGTTCCCGTTACCGACTATCTGTCTGTCTGTCTGTCTGTCTGTCTGTCTGTCTGTCTGACCCGGCCCGGCATCGCCCAGCTCCTGGTGTGAAGCATCTCATTTAATTTATATAAGTAGTCATATAAGTTCCTGTTCCCGACTGTCTATCTGTCTGTCTGTCTGTCTGTCTATCTGTCTGCCTGACCCTGTCCGGCTTCGCCCAGTCCCTGGTGGGGAGCATCTCATTTAATTCATATAAGTAGTCATATAAGTTCTCATTAAATTCATACAACAACAAAAGTAACTTAAAAGAATGTCCTTCCACACACCATCCATTATTTTTAATGAAAACTCTTTCTAATCACCTGCATGACTACAGTAACTTCTTAAGCAAAAAAAGATGAGTTACAATGTTATGCATTGTGCATTATTTTTATGAAAACTTTGAAAATGCCTTACAGATTGTATCATTATTTATTATAACTCATATGCCGGTACATAACTATGGACAAAGAGTTTATAAATCTTTGAAAACGATGCCACAATATGACTATAAGTTATATAGAAAAGTTATGCCCTTTGAAATAACTTTTACAGAGTTAGGTCCCCTGAGATATATGAAATTATAATGAAAAATGAAATAATACTGAGTAAGCAGGCGATTTCACACTAACAAAATATCACATTTGGCAGCTCTGGAATGAAAGGAAGGTGTGTAGAAAATTTCATCTCAATCGGATGGGCCGTTCGCGAACAAATAAAGGACATACATACATACATACATACATACATACATGCATGCATGCATGCATGCATGCATGCATGCATGCATGCAGGCAGACAGACAGACAGACAGACAGACAGACAGACAGACAGACAGACAGACAGACAGACGGAGATTGCCTTTTAATGTTCCTATATCATCTGCTTCTTATTCCTTTAGTAGACATTATAATGTCCCTATATCTTCTGTGTCTTATTCCGTTAGTAGACACTAATGTTCCTATATCTTCTGCTTCTTATTCCTTTAGTAGACGCTATAATGTTCCTATATCTTCTGCTTCTTATTCCTTTAGTAGACGCTATAATGTTCCTATATCTTCTGCTTCTTATTCCTTTAGTAGACATTATAATGTCCCTATATCTTCTGCTTCTTATTCCTTTAGTAGACATTATAATGTCCCTATATCTTCTGCTTCTTATTCCTTTAGTAGACATTATAATGTCCCTATATCTTCTGCTTCTTATTCTTTAGTAGACACTATAATGTTCCTATATCTTCTGCTTCTTATTCCTTTAGTAGACGCTATAATGTTCCTATATCTTCTGCTTCTTATTCCTTTAGTAGACACTATAATGTTCCTATATCTTCTGCTTCTTATTCCTTTAGTAGACGCTATAATGTCCCTATATCTTCTGTGTCTTATTCCGTTAGTAGACACTAATGTCCTATATCTTCTGCTTCTTCTACTTTAGTAGACGCTATAATGTTCCTATATCTTCTGCTTCTTATTCCTTTAGTAGACACTATGGTGTTCTCATATCTTCTGCTACTTCCATTAGTAGACACTATAATGTTCTTATATCTTCTGCTTCTTATTCCTTTAGTAGACGCTATAATGTCCCTATATCTTCTGTGTCTTATTCCGTTAGTAGACACTAATGTTCCTATATCTTCTGCTTCTTCTACCTTTAGTAGACGCTATAATGTTCCTATATCTTCTGCTTCTTCTACCTTTAGTAGACACTATAATGTTCCTATATCTTCTGCTTCTTCTACCTTTAGTAGACGCTATAATGTTCCTATATCTTCTGCTTCTTCTACCTTTAGTAGACGCTATAATGTTCCTATATCTTCTGCTTCTTCTACCTTTAGTAGACGCTATAATGTCCCTATATCTTCTGCTTCTTATTCCTTTAGTAGACACTATAATGTCCCTATATCTTCTGCTTCTTACTCCTTAGTAGACACTATAATGTTCCTATGTCTTCTGCTTCTTATTCCTTTAGTAGACACTATAATGTTCCTATATCTTCTGCTTCTTATTCCTTTAGTACACACTATAATGTTCCTATATCTTCTGCTTCTTCCTTTAGTAGACACTATAATGTTCTTATATCTTCTGCTTCTTCCTTTAGGGCTGAATTATAGCAGTAGTAGTAGGAATGCATTGTTGTTTTGCATTGTACACAATAATTGAGACAAATCCATAGGTGACAATAGTTTCTTGTTGCTTTCAGAGATGAATGGGGCAGAAGATACACAGAAGTAGTGGCCATGGATGCACTTGTCTTTCGTGGGTTCAAGGCTCAGTATGAGAAAGATAAAATATTCAGAGAGTTGAACAAGGTATGATGAGTGATTTCATTTCATTTACCATTTTTGGTGTAATTTTTTGTATCTTTTTATCTTTGTTTCATGTCACTTTGTCTTCTTGTGCCTTATCTCTCAACGGAGCACATGACCTCAACCATTTCACACTAAGCCCTCCTGTCATGTTCTTTGCTACCTCTTGTAGTTCCTGTCATGCCATTCCCATATTATCCATATCTGTCTCTAATTCTCTGTGTGTTTTTAGGTCTCAGTATATTTTGCTTGCACTGGATTCCACACGAGGAACTTTCAAGTTAACACTATTAGCAGAGGTCAGCATGGCTGAATGGATAAGAGCACTTGCTCATTAACTTTCAGTGTGCTGGTGCTGAGGTAGCGGGTTCAACCCCTACACCGGTCAATTGTACTAAAATGTTGACTTCTCGTCCTTGTCACGGGGGTGTAAATTACAAGTACCTCAGAAGTCGGAGTGGGTTCGCCTGTTGGCGAGGAACACTGTTTGTGGCGAGATGAGTCTAGATCACTATGCAAACACCACCAATACTACATTAGCTGAATTCCTATTTACATTCTGGATTTAGTACAGCGCCTATATGACTAATAATGACATCATATTGACAACGCAGATATTTTCTGCACTACAACTATAGCCACAAATACTAGGGACATGTATTTCCACGTCATCTATTCAAATGACGTCGCATTCTGTTTCCCTTGTCTTCAACCCTTATCATCAATACCAAGTCTAATGACTGGGGATATACGTCCGTTACACCTTAGCAACGGGAATACGACGGTACGCTACTAGTACTACAGTACTGGAAATCGTAACTAACGACTTCCGTCCGGTGCAAAACGACCATAGCTGCTGTGCTGAGCATACTGTACTGAAGTGAGCTGCCATATCCAATTTCATCCTTGGTAGATTATATGAAGAAAGATCTTAAACGCTGCAATAAGACTGGGGGAGCTTCACTGCTGAAACCTAACTGGTCCGGTTACCGAAACATAGAGCCACCAACTAGTGGAGATGGAACCTGGAATCTGCAGAAGTATCGTACACCTGTCGAATGCCAGGGTGACTCCAAGACATAATCAGAATGAAAGCCAGCGCTATTCCTAACGTAATCAGATTAGTCCTCAGTTGGACTCCTGTGTCTACATGTTGTCTGAGTGTGTCTAATGTCTGATAGGTGTGAATGATGATATGCTACCCTAGCTAAGAATCAGAAAATTGCTTTTTTGTACCTGTAACATAAATTTTACTGTCCTAGTTCACTAGTTGAACGATGATTTTCATTGACTATCTCTTTTATTATTAAAGAGTATTTTTGTTTGAAATTGCAACCATTTCCTCCATTCTTGATTCCTTTGCAAGCAAGGAGTGCAAGTGAGTGAGTGAAAGTGTTACTCAAACAGGGGGCTCCATCAATTGACGAAGGATCACCGACAGATAAACTAGACATTCGTGTTAGGTCTTCCTACATACACGAGTGTTCTTCACCTTCTGCCTTTGTCTACCAAGTGAATCCCAGTCTCTTCTATCGGGACCATCCCTTTAGACATTCTTATAACGAGCCATAATTTCTAGAGACTGTCGGCAAACTCTTGGATAGGGATTTCTGTCTATTTCAGTAGAATTACCCTAATGGTCGGTGACACTGGTAATAAGAAAAGCTAATCCACACACAAAAAATCAGCCCAGTGCACTATAAGCAGTAGCACGTGTATGGACTACGCCTGGGTTCAAAGCGAGCGAATAAAGAAGAAAAATAACTATAAGAGGTTTTGTCAGTATGCATCTGATTCTGTGCCAGCTCACCTTTTGGTTCACTAGAGTTTGCCTAATTTCTTGTGTGACCTGATGTATTGTGATGGTTAGTACCAGAGCTACAAGACACAGGGATGGGAGGGCTTAGCACAGTGTGGTTGAGGATGTGAGTCTCCTTCCTGTGGTGCACAGGGTCTGTTTCTCCATGTGTTGTTTTTCTTTCCAAATCAACAAGGATACGAGCATACCATGTCACTTTTCCTCCTATATCAACTACCAGTGCGAGCATACATTGTCACTTTTCCTCCCATATCAACTACCTATAGGAGCATACAGTGTTGCCCCCATATCAATTTACGATTCAAGCATACATTGACACGTTCCAAGAAAATGATGAATAGACAACATCAAGGGTACTCAAATATGGTTATGAAGACAACATATCTGGTCTTAAATGCAAGCTTTAGCTCCTTAAATTTCTACGCTTAATATCAAGTGTTAGGAACATCACCCACTAAGGGCTAGACAATTGACAATGAACTCATAGTAAAGGGTCTGTGGTTGAATTAGGAGATGACAGACAGAACAAGGTGGAAGTGAATAATAATATAATACAAGCCAACGTTTTTTTAAATTTTTAATAAAGTATTAATTTCCAAGAGAGAGAGAGACAGAACTAATGTTTATAGCGGGCATTCTTTGCATGATGTAAGAGGCATCAACAAAAAGATCTAATGTTTATAGAAGGCATTCAGTGGGGCATCTACAAAAAGATCTAATGTTTATAGCAGGCATTCAGTCTTTGCATATTGTAAAAGACATCTAGTGATTCAATGAGCATGATTCGGAAGGTCAAAGCTGGATCTGTATGTAGACAGTGGACTGAGTCGCTGGGGAAGTCTGTTGTCCATAAAGTCACCTTCATCTTCGTACCGGGACATGCGGGAGTCAAGGGAAATGAACGAGCTGATAAACTGGCTGGCTCTGCACCCCCTGTAGATGACCAGCCCACGGATCGTGCCGATGTTATTAACGCCCTCAAAGATATGGCGAGAACAGGACTTTTACATCAGTGAATCCACATCGCTGCTCAGGATGAAAGACTTAGGAGTAAGAATTGGCACGGCCAGATGCGAGAGGTACATAGGGAAAACGAAGAGCCTCGTCAACCAACACAGAACTGGCACTATTAGCCACTGGATGCTGATGCATATGCTGGGGGGAGGATCTGAGCACCTAAGGACCTGTCCGGAGTGCAATGAAGATATCCCAACTGATAACTGATAACTGAAGAGACATCTACAGAAAGAACTAATGTTTATAGTAGGCATTCAGTCTTTGCATGATGTAAGAGACATTAAAAAAAAAAGAATTAATGTTTATCGCAGGCGTTCAGTCTTTGCATGATGTAAGAGACATCAAAAAAAAGAATTAATGTTTATCGCAGGCATTCAGTCTTTCCATGTTGTAAGAGACATGTACAGAGGGTTGATGTGGGGCTGAACTCCAACCAATCATGAGCAAGTCTCAAGAAAAGGGAAACAGAGTAACTCAGCCAACCAAGAGGAAAGGAGATTGTTCTAGAAGAGGTGTGAAGTGGAAAAGACCACAAGGAGTCGGATCTCTGACTTACTTCCATTTACTTAGGAAAATCTTCAGGATTGTCACATGGAATATGGGAAGGACAAGAGGACTTTGACGTCAGTGAATCCACGTCGCTGTCCAGGATGAAAGACTTGGGAGTAAGAATCGGCACGGCCAGGCGCGAGAGGTACATCGGGAAAACAAAGCGCCTCGTCAACCAACACAGAACTGGCACTATTAGCCACCGGACGCTGATGCATAAACTGGGGGGAGGATCTGAGCACTCCGGAGTGCAATGAAGATACCCAAACTGATAACTGATGGGAAGGACATGGAGGGAGCTGCAGGAGATAGCAAAATATAGGATGACTTGGCACGAGTTTAAACGCAGATGCCATAAACAAAATATTGCACCATTTCTTGTCTGGCATATTTTGCTGCGTCTCGTCAGGTGCATACTGCAGAGTTATATATCATATGAATAAATTATGCTTTAGCTGAAATGTGATGTAAATGTGATGTACATCATTGCTGATATTCTTTAAATGTGTAGAATATTACCTCCACTTAACAGGAAGTCCTTATGATTACATAGAAACGGCTGGAATCAACTAATAATATGTCAACAAAATGACTTCTTTTTCAGATAAACAGATAATATGTATGTTACTACTTACTCCAATCCAGACATACTGTATGTGTGTTATGTGAGTGTGTGTGTATGGATGCATTTTAAGATAAACAGATTATATATATATTATTATTTATCCCAATCAAGGGAGACTTCCGGTCGTCAACATGGCGGTTAGGCGTTGAACGGTTAAGGCCTGTGGCATGTTTATGCTTGCAGCTAAGGTTTGCAATCACATTTTCTCCCCTGATGTGTCTCCACCTTGCCGCAGTGGGGGAGCTTGAGTGTCCCACCGACCCCAAGCGCTGTGACAATGGATATAAACTACATATTGGACAGCTCTTGGGATATGGACCAGACTAAGAGAAACACAACCTGCTGCGCTGCAGGTAGACTGAGGATAGCAGTCAGATTTTAAACTCGGGCGCACGAAGCCACAAACTTTGTCCAGACACTTACACAAAGGCCTCCATCTGAGAGATGTAGCTGAACGCCTCTAAGCTACTACCCTTGGATGAGAGATTCAGGCCGATACTCACCTACCGAAAAACGGAGGTAAGATACTGAGCATGCTACATGCCCAGTTCAGATACCTGTCCGAAGGCTCTCAGCTGGGGGATAGGAGGATCCCTGGATGAGAGGGCCTGCCCGTTTCTCGCTCACTGCTGGACGGAGGTAGGGTGCTGAGCCGGCAGCACATGTAGCCTACCTCATGAGCGAGTACAAGAAGGTTGAAGAAGTGCCCCAGTCGAATGAAATGGCTACGAAAACTGTCTTTATCTAACTCATAGAGAGTGTAGACAAAGGTGGAAAAACAAGGTAGAAAAATGTCTCAATAACACGAAATGGAAAGCACGGCTAGTGAATCCATTGCGTAGTCCGAAGCGACAGCTTACCTAGTGGATGTCGCCTGCAGACTGACCGTTCCTGGTGTGTGACTGAGCGACCAGTGGCAAGCGAGATGTCCAATACATGGAAGTGAGGAACTAAAGCAGCCATGAGCAGGACGAGGCAACTCCTCGGGTGAGCCCAGTCTCAGAGCAATATGTGCCGGCTCTGCAATTATGGAAGCCTCCTTGGATAGCGAGGGAATGCCCATGGTCTGCCCCTGCCTTCCCTTGAGGGTCGACCGTGATGTCTCTTATCGTTCTATCTTGACCAGCTGAGGTGTGGGCGACATCACAACAATACGTCTATCGTGCCTCGAAACCCGAGGAAGGCTAAACTCATTAAAAAAATGCCCGCCGAAGCCGGAAGTGCCTTCCTACGGGTGGCAAACTAAAAATTGGCACTACGCATTTAAGTCCGATTGAAATTTCGCGCCCGAATGTCTCTCGTGCTAGGAACAGCTCTGACTACCTAGTTTCCAAATGCCGCTCTTGTTCGGAACAGCTCTGACTAGGTAGTTTTCCAAATGTCCGCCGTGCCTGGAACAGCTCTGACGGGCACAAAGACAAGCATATGTCCGAAAACTCGCTGAGTGGATACCGTCTGCAGACCTGTCTGGTTTGTGCGGGAACGGCCCGGGGCGAACGAAATGCCAAATATATTGAAGTGAGGAATTAAAGCAGCCATGAGCATGACGTGACGATTCCCTCGGTAAGCCCAGCACCAGAGCGTTATGTGTCGGCTCTGCAATTATGGAAGCCACCCAGGATGGCGGAAAATGCTATGGACTGTCCCTGCCTTCATTTGAGGGATGACCGTGCAGTCTTCGACTGTTCAAACTTGACCAGCTGGGAGGTGGACGGTACCACAAAAGTGAGAGTCTCCCAGGAATGCTAACCTGGTCAAAAATGCACGCTAAAAGTCAGATGTGTTGGCCTTAGGGTTCGACACAAGGGTGCCTAACGAGACACATCACAATCACATCTGAAAAAACACTCCGGATGAACGCAAAGAAGAAGAAGAATCGCATTTTCCTCATGTTGTGGTGCATGGTTCCTTCGCCCTGCTACTGAGTGAGTGCGTGGGCGACGCTGTGAAATTCGCGGGGAATGCTTTTACATCTGTCCTGTACAGACTGTACAGTGACTTGCATGTTTGGAACAATCGCTACCGGCTGTTGCTGAATTGACTGAATTGCCTTTTCGTTCACGAGTGCATTTTTCAGGAGACTCGGGAGTCGGCGCTGAAGCTGTGGAGTTCATGCTTTATGCGACACTTTCGGCGGGTCACCCTGCGGTAAAAGACCGAGCCATGTGAGAAAACCCGGGTCAGTGAGGTCTTTTTGGGACTGCCGAGTCCATCGACGATGAACTGTGATTTTCGTGGATAAATTTTGTGTTGGCATTCTGGCGGCGGCATTATGCACAGTGTACCTGTGCGGGCTGTTGGATTGCCGAGACTCCTGCCTATTCCACTTTTCACATTGGACAGTGGGGAGCATTTTGTATGATACTCACTGGCACAGGAACGGAGCATAATGGGGATGACCCATTGCCGTGAAGTTGGAACCTCGACTAACTAACTAACTAACATACCCCAATCAAGGCTCACTGTGTGTGATGTGAGAGTGTGTGTGTATGCACGTGCGTGTGTGTGTGCATGCATACGCGCATGTGCACATTTACACAGTTTAAGATAAACAGATTATATGTATGTAACTATTTACCCCAATCCAGGCATACTGTGTGTGTGTGTGCGTGCATGTGCGTACGTACTTATGTACAGTTTAAGATGAACAGATTATATGTATATTACTATTTATCCCAACCCAGGCATACTGTGTGTGATGTGAGTGTCTGTGTGTGTAAAATTTAAGATAAACAGATTATAAATATATTACTATTTGCCCCCAATACAGGCACACTGTGTGTGTGTAGTACAGTTTAAGATAAACAGATTATATGTGTGTTACTATTTACCCCCAATCCAGGCATACTGCGCCTTCACTGGAAAACAGTTCAAACGACACCTACCTGCCGTCTGTACAGGCAACTGGGGCTGTGGGGCCTTTGGTGGAGACAAGCAGCTGAAAGGTAACACCGGGGATTTTGTGGCTAGTTGTCATCATAGTGAGTCCATGCGAGTCAGTAGGTGGTGTGCAGTGGGCCAGTTTGTCACTAAATAAGTGACAAACTAAAAGATCCTATTTTTTTAACACACCTTGAGTTGTATTGGGCATATGGTGCTAGCCCCGTATTTGTATAAACCAATCAGCACTTGAGGGTCATGTGGTCAATATCACACCAGCTTCCTTGACTTCCCAAGACATTTCCTGGTACCTATTTTAGAATTGGGTCAACCTGAAAGCCCAGGCCAATGTTTAAAAATCTGCCTCGATGCAAATTCAACCCTCATGACCACCCGGCTGGCATGCAAGCGCTCTAGCCACTGCACCACCACGGCTCCCTGTAACTGAATATTTGATCATATTTGTTGTTGTCATGTATCTTCTTCTGCGTTCATCCAGTTTTGTTTTTTTTCCGTATGTGATTGCGATGTGTCTGTTTACAGCAAAGCTGCGTTCTTGTGCCATTAGGCCGACACATCCGACTTCTGCTGGCATTTGTTGACCAGGTTAACCATCCCGGGTTGTCATGTATGTCATTTGTATAAAGGCTTCTTCTTTTTCTTCTTCTTCTTCTTCTTCTTCTTCTTCTTCTTCTTCTTCTTCTTCTTCTTCTTCTTCTTTTTCTGCGTTCATCCATAATGTTGTTTTAGATGTAATTGTGTTGTACCTGTTTACAGCAGAGCTGTGATATTTTAACCTTTCGGCCAAAACATCCGACTTCTTCAGGTATTTGTTAGGTGGGTTACCTTTCCGGGTATAAAGACTTTATTTTTGTGGCTTTATAACTTTTAATCGACTGCGTCTGCTGTGAGAGGTCTGTGAGGCCGCAGGGCTTAATGTGCTTGCAGTTAAAAGACAGTGAGTGCCACACACAAAGTAGGTTTGGACAAATAAATATGGAAGGCAAAAAATGTGAAGTAGGGGTGTGTCATAGTTATATATTAAACATTGTTAATATGGTAGCAGACATGTTGTATTATATATCAAATTAAAGGGGGTTGATTTGGGGAAACTACAGTACATAAGGCAATGGCAGATACAGGAAGTCACTGAAGACGATTAATTATCCCATGGGAATTAATCAGTTAAACTTCCGGTGCACTGATGGTGGAGTAAGGGGTTCAAGTCATGTACCGGTCATTTGGAAATCAACACTGACTTCTCATTCAAAAAGCAATGGCAAAGTACTGCACATAAAATTGCCTATAAAATCAACCTAGGATTGGGGTTGATTACAATGTTCTTCCAATGACGTGCAACATTTAATTGTAATGTCTGCTGTCATGCAGTGTGTTTAATTGTAATGTCTGCTGTCATGCAGTGTGTTTAATTGTAATGTCCGCCATCATGCAGTGTGTTTAATTGTAATGTCTGCCATCATGCAGTGTGTTTAATTGTAATGTCTGCCATCATGCAGTGTGTTTAATTGTAATGTCTGCTGTCATGCAGTGTGTTTAATTGTAATGTCCGCCATCATGCAGTGTGTTTAATTGTAATGACCGCCATCATGCAGTGTGTTTAATTGTAATGTCTGCTGTCATGCAGTGTGTTTAATTGTAATGTCCGCCATCATGCAGTGTGTTTAATTGTAATGTCTGCCATCATGCAGTGTGTTTAATTGTAATGTCTGCCGTCATGCAGTGTGTTTAATTGTAATGTCTGCCATCATGCAGTGTGTTTAATTGTAATGTCTGCCATCATGCAGTGTGTTTAATTGTAATGTCTGCCATCATGCAGTGTGTTTAATTGTAATGTCTGCTGTCATGCAGTGTGTTTAATTGTAATGTCTGCTGTCATGCAGTGTGTTTAATTGTAATGTCTGCTGTCATGCAGTGTGTTTAATTGTAATGTCTGCTGTCATGCAGTGTGTTTAATTGTAATGTCCGCCATCATGCAGTGTGTTTAATTGTAATGTCCGCCATCATGCAGTGTGTTTAATTGTAATGTCTGCTGTTATGCAGTGTGTTTAATTGTAATGTCCGCCATCATGCAGTGTGTTTAATTGTAATGTCTGCTGTCATGCAGTGTGTTTAATTGTAATGTCCGCCATCATGCAGTGTGTTTAATTGTAATGTCTGCTGTCATGCAGTGTGTTTAATTGTAATGTCTGCTGTCATGCAGTGTGTTTAATTGTAATGTCCGCCATCATGCAGTGTGTTTAATTGTAATGTCTGCCATCATGCAGTGTGTTTAATTGTAATGTCTGCTGTCATGCAGTGTGTTTAATTGTAATGTCCGCCATCATGCAGTGTGTTTAATTGTAATGTCTGCTGTCATGCAGTGTGTTTAATCGTAATGTCTGCTGTCATGCAGTGTGTTTAATTGTAATGTCTGCCGTCATGCAGTGTGTTTAATTGTAATGTCTGCCGTCATGCAGTGTGTTTAATTGTAATGTCTGCTGTCATGCAGTGTGTTTAATTGTAATGTCTGCCGTCATGCAGTGTGTTTAATTGTAATGTCCGCCATCATGCAGTGTGTTTAATTGTAATGTCCGCCATCATGCAGTGTGTTTAATTGTAATGTCCGCCATCATGCAGTGTGTTTAATTGTAATGTCCGCCATCATGCAGTGTGTTTAATTGTAATGTCTGCCATCATGCAGTGTGTTTAATTGTAATGTCTGCTGTTATGCAGTGTGTTTAATTGTAATGTCCGCCATCATGCAGTGTGTTTAATTGTAATGTCTGCTGTCATGCAGTGTGTTTAATTGTAATGTCCGCCATCATGCAGTGTGTTTAATTGTAATGTCTGCTGTCATGCAGTGTGTTTAATTGTAATGTCTGCTGTCATGCAGTGTGTTTAATTGTAATGTCTGCCATCATGCAGTGTGTTTAATTGTAATGTCTGCTGTCATGCAGTGTGTTTAATTGTAATGTCTGCTGTCATACAGTGTGTTTAATTGTAATGTCTTCTGTCATGCAGTGTGTTTAATTGTAATGTCTGCTGTCATGCAGTGTGTTTAATTGTAATGTCTGCTGTCATGCAGTGTGTTTAATTGTAATGTCTGCTGTCATGCAGTGTGTTTAATTGTAATGTCTGCTGTCATGCAGTGTGTACAATTTTTTTTTCTAACTTAATGTTTATTTGCAAAGAGTGGACATTGTTAAAGGCATAGTGGATAATAGACAGCTGTTGAAAATTATACATTAAGGTAGGCTGTTTTGTAGTGGTTACAGTATGAACATGGAGGTCTGCGATTGACAAGGTGGAAAGTAAAATCTAGAGTGAAAGAAATAGGTGCCAGACAAATATGTACATTACACCAGGAAGCAAGAATATATGGGCTTAGATAAATACATTACACAGGCATATGGGAACATATGGATTTAGATAAATACATTATACAAGGAAGCAAGAACATATGGGTTTAAATAAGTAGATTAAACAGTTAAAGTTGGTTGCATATCCTTTATAGGACGTAACAGTCAACTCAAGCATTTTTTAGCTGTTTGTGTTTCCTGGCCAAGTTTATGTTCAGTAGTTTGCCATTGCTTTCTGAATGATCGGTACTCATACCAATGTATGGAAACAATGCAAGGCGGTCTGCTTCCAAATCACCTGGAGCTGTGTTTCGAACGCGGTAGGCAGGATTTCGAGCTAAGTCTGCAATCCCTTCGCCACAGAGCCGGTTACATGGGGAAGCAAGAAATACGGGTTGAGATAAATACATTACATGGGAAAGCAAGAAATACGGGTTTAGATAAGTACATTATATGGGGAAGCAAGAAATACGGGTTTAGATAAATACATTACATGGGGAAACAAGAACATATGGGTTTAGATAAATACATTACATGGGGAGGCAAGAACATATGGGTTTAGATAAATACATTACATGGGGAGGCAAGAACATATGGGTTTAGATAAATACATTACACTGGGAAACAAGAACATATGGGTTTAGATAATAACATTACATGGAGAAACAAGAACATGTGGGTTTAGATACATACATTACATGGGGAAGCAAGAACATATGGGTTTAGGTAAATACATTACATGAGGAAGCAAGAACATATGGGTTTAGATAAATACATTACACTGGGAAACAAGAACATATGGGTTTAGATAAATACATTTCACTGGGAAACAAGAACATATAGGTTAGATAATAACATTACATGGAGAAACAAGAACATGTGGATTTAGATAAATACATTACATGGGGAAACAAGAACACATGGGTTTAGATAAGTATGCATTTACAATGTACAATACAATAATAAATTAGTGTTGAATACGAGAGATGTATGTCACAGAAAATAATGAAATCACCAAAAGCATTAATGTACAAAGTTGGTACAAATATCTAGAGAATAATATCACATTTTACACTTTGAAATTAAAAAGCTGCAATTTTCCTCTGTGTCTTAGTACCTATGCACAGTCATAACATCTGATGGGAGATGCCTTGAAGAGATTAGAACAAGAATTACCATTGCAAAGGTAGCCTTTTGCAAGATGAACAACATACTGACCAATAAATAGATATCAATAGAAACGAGAAAAAGAGTGTTGAAGTGCTACATAGAACCTATACCTGAGTTAATAAAATGTCTTTTCATGGCCTCTTTAAATCCAAAGAAATGAGAAATTAAGTTATCGTGGCATCCAGCCGCTATTATATATGTAGTAATTTTATCCATGCAATTTGAAACTTCCATTTACGAAACAGTTTGCACTGGCAACCCACAGTCGTCATCATCATCATCATCATATCCATCTAGGTCAGGACTGGAAAGGACAGAAGATGAAACTGTTGGCATACACATCCCTAGAATACCATCACTGGAGAGGCTAGCACTTCATGTAGTAACAATATCATTGTCAATGTTGATCAAATCTTCTGCTGAAATGTTCAGTTCCTGATATGGTCAATGAAGCAAAGGTTCTACAGAAGTTTCACTTATAATACTGCTATTACAAGTATTTGATACAACCGTGTTTTCATCATCTATATTATCTCTAACTTTAAAGCCTGCTTTTCAAAAACAATATGCAATAGTCACAGGCAACACTTCACCCCATGCAGATTTCAACATAAGAATAGTGTCTAGAAGGGTTATATTTAAGTCTTCAGCAGCCAAGTCTGCATCAATGTAACCTACAAGTTTGGACAACATTGCTGACCTAAAATGAATCTTAAGAATTTGAATAATACCTTGGTCACAAGGCTGAAGTTTGGATGTCACATTTGGTGGTAAAAATAAAAGTTCTGTTGCTATTAGATTTGAATATTTAGGTGGGCCGAACAGTCATCAAGCACCAAAAGAACATTGCAATGTTGACCTTCAGTAGAATGATCTGATGTCATCCAGGCTTTTGAATTAGCTGCATAATCAACAAACAATTTTTTCAAACCTTTAAAACAGCGTGGATTTTTTAATTTACCAATTACAAGTGATGGCAATTTGTACACACAACAATTGTGATTCTTTCTTTTGATTTTTCTCCCCATGACACTTTTTATTTCTGAGGAAAAAGTCTTGTTAGGCAGCAGTCTCCAAAGCAATCCAGTTTCATCAGCATTAAACACATCAGCAAAATTATACCTTCTCATGGCAGCTTTAAGCACCTACTCCGTCCATGACTCGCTAGTCGTTTCATTAACAGAATGACTTTCCCCACACAAAGCTTTGTAAGTAATGTGCCATTTTTTTAAAATGACCCAACCAGCCAGGACTACATTTCCAACCAGTCCAGCCTTCCAGAAGTGCAAACTCTTCTGCCTTTGCAGTTAATATAGGTCTATTTACAGGAACAGTTGCTGATCTCGTCATGGTGAATCATTTTAAGAGTGCCATGTCAACCACAGCATACACCGCTTTTCGATTCTTCATTCTGTGACAGTCAACTTGTCCACCATAAAACATATTTCTGTACAGATCCTTATTCTTTATTATTCCTTTATTAGAATGTCAAATTCCTTTGCTATTTCCATTTTCTTTTTGCCACTATTTTCCACTTATTGCAATAGCTCAATCTTTCTTTTCAAAGATATGGATTTTAACTTTCAAGCCATTTTTAGAGGGAAAATAACTCAAATTCTTTCACCAACGAAGCACGCAATTTCCGTAAAGTTGTACAAATGTCCAGGTATTTAAAATAATTTTGCCGTAAGCAGATCAAATTATATAGTCAGGACACGTTTAATCATTCGGCCTTTCCAAAAATTTGTGATAAACAGATTCCGCTTAACCGGACATTTTTTTACAAAGAGGAAGAAAAATTGCCAGCAATAAACAAATTGTTTTTCACAACAGAAATTCACCACATCTGAGATCATATTAAAGGGTCTGCACTATATATATATATATTTGTGTGATTGCTATTGCTGAAGTAAGTCTTGTATTGTCTCCCCCTTACAGCTATGATCCAGTGGATGGCAGCTAGCGTGGTCAATCGAGATGTTTGCTACCTGACATTTGGGGATGCCCAACTTTGTGATCAACTAGGGCAGCTATACGAACTGTTCGCTGACAATGGCATACAAATATGTGAGTAGCTGCTTTTGTTCTTGAACCAGTACAAGCCAATTCCCGTAACCCTAACCTACACATACCCTGTGCCAGACCTCCTGATGATATAAAAACTCAAATTTAACATCGCCTGATTATCTGCATATTTGTCATTTGTTATCATGAGTATACTGAACAGTAGTCTCCATCATATTTATTTGTATTGTTTTTACAGTTCATCTGAATCATCATAGATTAAACTCTGGTCATGTTTTACATTTAATTTTAATCATCATAGATTCCATCTCATGGCACTTTTTGAGTTGGCTGGAGAACGCCAGCTTCTTTGCCCCGGTCTGTCATCACTTCTGCATGGGCTGTATATACCACAGTAAACACCCTTGTTGCCTTCTTCACACCCCATCCATAGCTACAGGGGCCACATCCACCCAAGGGAAGCCAGCTCTTCATCCGCTATTGCCATTGTTTTTCTGTACTATGTCCTTATTTCTGTTGTGGAAAGTGACCCTCACATGGCATCTCTCTCTACCGTCTGTGACCACTCTTGCAGCTTAGTTGCAGTGGTGGAATTTTATATGGTATAGTACATTTTTAGTTGCATGTCCTTCACAGGATGTAGCAGTCAACCCCAGCATTTTCGCTGTTTGTGATTCCTGGGCAAGTTTTACATTCAGTAGTTTGCCATTGCTTTCTGAACGACCAGCACCTATACCTTTTTCGAAAAAACCAGCACAGCTGTGTTTCAATCCCGGGTTTACGGGCTCACAAATCGCATTCGCAAGCCCTTAGCCACGACTACCGGTGTAGTACATGGGCATAGTTTATTAATGTGTTTTTGTTGTTTCTCCACATGATCTTAACAGGCCTTTTTTGTATTTGTGTATATTTTAACTTGTTTTCTGTCTCTCTTTTTCTTTATAGTAATGTATTGATTTGTTTTTCAGCAAATGTCTTGCGGTTTATCAAAATATATTGTGATGACTTAAAGAAACCTGGCCCAGTACAGCAGTCTTTGTTCCAGCTTATCGCTAAAATGCTTGGTGGGAAGTTGGAGGAGCCATACATACCTGAAGAAAAGAACAACCAGAATAATGTCAGTCTGGACGATTCCTGGGAGACGAACATGGATGATCAGTAATGCTTGCATGCCATGTAGACTGCATTAACATGTATAACATGAGATTTTCATTGGTTACTGCTTACTTTTTTTTTGTACTTTCATTTCCACACTAGTATGCTTTCATAACCTGCAGGTCTTCATGTTTTTAATTCTGTATGTTCTTCTTTCATTCGCTTGAAATTTGACTGTAATGTTGTATCTTGTATGAATTTAACTGTCTTTTTATTTCACTATTGTTTCTCTAGGCTAGAAGGTTTGTCTAGATATATTGTACTTTGGGCAGTGAGTATGTGATCTGCTGTCTGTGGCACCAATCCACATGTGCACATGGCTGATTGGCTAATCTTGACCTGTATGTGTTGATTCTCATGCTTCTGTTGTCCTCATTCCTCTATCAGGGGAGTATGTGTTGATTCTCATGTTGCTGTTGTCCTCATTCCTCTATCAGGAGAGTATGTGTTGATTCTCATGTTGATGTTGTCCTCATTCCACTATCAGGGGAGTATGTGTTGATTCTCATGTTGCTGTTGTCCTCATTCCTCTATCAGGAGAGTATGTGTTGATTCTCATGTTGCTGTTGTCCTCATTCCTCTATCAGGAGAGTATGTGTTGATTCTCATGTTGCTGTTGTCCTCATTCCTCTATCAGGGGAGTATGTGTTGATTCTCATGTTGATGTTGTCCTCATTCCACTATCAGGGGAGTATGTGTTGATTCTCATGTTGCTGTTGTCCTTCCTCATTCCTCTCTCAGGGGAGTGTGTGTTGATTCTCATGTTACTGTTGTCCTTCCTCATTCCTCTATCAGGGGAGTATGTGTTGATTCTCATGTTGCTGTTGTCCTCATTCCTCTATCAGGAGAGTATGTGTTGATTCTCATGTTGCTGTTGTCCTCATTCCTCTATCAGGGGTGTATGTGTTGATTCTCATGTTGCTGTTGTCCTTCCTCATTCCTCTATCAGGGGAGTATGTGTTGATTCTCATGTTGCTGTTGTCCTCATTCCTCTATCAGGAGAGTATGTGTTTATTCTCATGTTGCTGTTGTCCTCATTCCTCTATCAGGAGAGTATGTGTGATTCTCATGTTGCTGTTGTCCTTCCTCATTCCTCTATCAGGAGAGTATGTGTTGATTCTCATGTTGCTGTTGTCCTTCCTCATTCCTCTATCAGGAGAGTATGTGTTGATTCTCATGTTGCTGTTGTCCTTCCTCATTCCTCTATCAGGAGAGTATGTGTTGATTCTCATGTTGCTGTTGTCCTTCCTCAGTCCAGTATCAGGAGAGTATGTGTTGATTCTCATGTTGCTGTTGTCCTTCCTCAGTCCACTATCAGGAGAGTATGTGTTGATTCTCATGCTTCTGTTGTCCTCATTCCTCTATCAGGAGAGTATGTGTTGATTCTCATGTTGCTGTGTCCTTCCTCAGTCCACTATCAGGAGAGTATGTGTTGATTCTCATGTGCTGTTGTCCTCATTCCACTATCAGGGGTAGTATGTGTTGATTCTCATGTTGCTGTTGTCCTCATTCCACTATCAGGAGAGTATGTGGTTGATTCTCATGTTGCTGTTGTCTCATTCCTCTATCAGGAGAGTATGTGTTGATTATCATGTTGCTGTGTCTTCATTCCTCTATCAGGGAGTATGTATTGATTCTCATGTTGCTGTTGTCCTCATTCCTCTATCAGGGGAGTATGTGTTGATTCTCATGTTGTTGTTGTTTTTATTCCTCTATCAGGAGAGTATGTGTTTGATTCTCATGTTGCTGTTGTCCTCATTTCTCTATCAGGAGAGTATGTGTTGATTTCTCATGTTGCTGTTGTCCTTCCTCATTCCTCTATCAGGAGAGTATGTGTTGATTCTCATGTTGCTGTTGTCCTTCCTCAGTCCCAGTATCAGGAGAGTATGTGTTGATTCTCATGTTGCTGTTGTCCTTCCTCAGTCCACTATCAGGAGAGTATGTGTTGATTCTCATGCTGCTGTTGTCCTCATTCCTCTATCAGGAGAGTATGTGTTGATTCTCATGTTGCTGTTGTCTTTCCTCGTTCCTCTATTCCTCTATCAGGAGAGTATGTGTTGATTCTCATGTTGCTGTTGTCCTTCCTCATTCCTCTATCAGGAGAGTATGTGTTGATTCTCATGTTGCTATTGTCCTTCCTCATTCTACTATCAGGAGAGTATGTGTTGATTCTCATGTTGCTGTTGTCCTCATTCCACTATCAGGAGAGTATGTGTTGATTCTCATGTTGCTGTTGTCCTCATTCCTCTATCAGGAGAGTATGTGTTGATTCTCATGTTGCTGTTGTCTTCATTCCTCTATCAGGGAGTATGTATTGATTCTCATGTTGCTGTTGTCCTCATTCCTCTATCAGGGGAGTATGTGTTGATTCTCATGTTGTTGTTGTTTTTATTCCTCTATCAGGAGAGTATGTGTTGATTCTCATGTTGCTGCTGTCCTCATTTCTCTATCAGGAGAGTATGTGTTGATTCTCATGTTGCTGTTGTCCTTCCTCATTCCTCTATCAGGAGAGTATGTGTTGATTCTCATGTTGCTGTTGTCCTTCCTCAGTCCAGTATCAGGAGAGTATGTGTTGATTCTCATGTTGCTGTTGTCCTTCCTCAGTCCACTATCAGGAGAGTATGTGTTGATTCTCATGCTGCTGTTGTCCTCATTCCTCTATCAGGAGAGTATGTGTTGATTCTCATGTTGCTGTTGTCCTTCCTCAGTCCACTATCAGGAGAGTATGTGTTGATTCTCATGTTGCTGTTGTCCTCATTCCACTATCAGGGGAGTATGTGTTGATTCTTATGTTGCTGTTGTCCTCATTCCACTATCAGGAGAGTATGTGTTGATTCTCATGTTGCTGTTGTCCTCATTCCTCTATCAGGAGAGTATGTGTTGATTCTCATGTTGCTGTTGTCCTTCCTCATTCCTCTATCAGGAGAGTATGTGTTGATTCTCATGTTGCTATTGTCCTTCCTCATTCTACTATCAGGAGAGTATGTGTTGATTCTCATGTTGCTGTTGTCCTCATTCCACTATCAGGAGAGTATGTGTTGATTCTCATGTTGCTGTTGTCCTCATTTCTCTATCAAGAGAGTATGTGTTGATTCTCATGTTGCTGTTGTCCTTCCTCATTCCTCTATCAGGAGAGTATGTGTTGATTCTCATGTTGCTGTTGTCCTTCCTCATTCCTCTATCAGGAGAGTATGTGTTGATTCTCATGTTGCTGTTGTCCTTCCTCGTTCCTCTATCAGGAGAGTATGTGTTGATTCTCATGTTGCTGTTGTCCTTCCTCATTCCTCTATCAGGAGAGTATGTGTTGATTCTCATGTTGCTGTTGTCCTCATTCCTCTATTAGGGGAGTATGTGTTGATTCTCATGTTGCTGTTGTCCTTCCTCATTCCTCTATCAGGAGAGTATGTGTTGATTCTCATGTTGCTGTTGTCCTCATTCCTCTATCAGGAGAGTATGTGTTGATTCTCATGTTGCTGTTGTCCTCATTCTACTATCAGGGGAGTATGTGTTGATTCTCATGTTGCTGTTGTCCTCATTCTACTATCAGGGGAGTATGTGTTGATTCTCATGTTGCTGTTGTCCTTATTCTACTATCAGGGGAGTATGTGTTGATTCTCATGTTGCTGTTGTCCTTATTCCTCTATCAGGGGAGTATGTGTTGATTCTCATGTTGCTGTTGTCCTCATTCCTCTATCAGGGGAGTATGTATTGATTCTCATGTTGCTGTTGTCCTTCCTCATTCCTCTATCAGGGGAGTGTATCACACTTAGTTGTACACCTCAGAAGTGCCGATGCCAGTAAGCATTTGTGTAAGGTCTGCTTCCTCAGGGCAGATTCATCCAAGGTGACCAACTTTTGTACCCACTGGCTTGGTTTTCTGTTCTAATAATTTTGCCAGAGCAGTTTCTATATGGCCTACTCTTTGTAATTTCCAGCTACCGTGGGATTTTTTAATGTGCACGGTTTGCACATGGCACCTCCTTTTTTTTTTCATCTTTATCCTAGAAGGCGAGATATCTGATCTGACTACAGCAGTTACATTCTTGGAATAAAATACAAAGATCTTGTCTCAAATGTCAATGTGCAGATTATCATCAGACAGTGTGACAGACTAGACAATGAACTTTTAACGATGACCCTTCAGTGTCATTGGTACCCAGATTGTTTAGTTCTGGTCAGTTGGTGGAACCATTTAATTCTCTTTCAGTAGTACATTCTACTATATATTCTAGACATAATTTTTCGTACTTTATTTATTTTTAAAGTCACATCATGTGAAATATGTTGTGCGCATGGTTTTTGTTTGTAACAAGAAGAGACAGTGTGAGAAATAAAGAAATTTCACAAATGATGTTGAAATTGATTTTGGAATTCTACATTTAGAATTCTGGCATACTTCACTGCCAGAAATTCTGAGATCACTTAGCCTGAAAACATGTCAGGAAGCTACTATAGGGTCTGTGATGTGATAGGGCAACATATTTTGTAACCCTGAAAGCATGAAGAAATAGGTGGCCAAATTTTTTCTCTGTTGGCAGACAACGAACGCAGTTGTCAAACCTTTGTTCAATAGTTCTCATAACATTGATAGCGTAGCTCCCATCAATGAAGAAAAGTTAACATCACAGCCAACTCATAGATGAAACAATCATTGTGTTATAAACAGTTTATAATCTCACATCTACAAACTGGTGGTGTCTGAATTTATCATGATTTTATATGCTGCTGTCCAAATGCATTTTATTTCATAAATCCTGTTCTGACTGACAAAATTGAACAGTACGTACAGAACTTAACTTACACTTTGTTGAGAGTAGAAATTATGGCTAACACAAGTATACATACAGTGAAGTTTATACAAGAGACAGTATTGTATGTAGATATAGATAGTCAGTTTCAAACCAACACAAAAAAAAGAAGAGTAGTACAGTAAAGTTTATACAAGAGACCGCATTGCAGATATAGACAATTAATTTCAAGTCAACTAAAGAAGAAGAAGAAGCATACATAGCATCAATATCTTCTAAGCAATTGAGTTGGTCACTATCATGGGGTGCCATCTCTGTATTGAAGGTGGACTGCAATGAGTCTGTCACACACACTCTGTTCCTAGCTCAAACTAACCCTGAAGCAAACCTTCTGTGGGTGCATGATTTGATAGGACCATCACAGTTTGTAGGCCTGAGTGCATGGAGGAATAAGTGATCAGTCTCTCCATCCCATAGCAAACATTAAGCCTAGGCATCAAACCCTCATCTGCCATGCTAAGGCCATTAGCAGTGTAACGTCCTAACTGTTTCACCAACCTGCCCACTGCATTCTGCTCTGCATCTCCATAATTAAGTTTATTCAAAAATTTGAAATTGTACAGTACATATGCAATTTATCTGACATTTTAGTCAAAGATAAAATCATGGTCAAAATAATATTCTGCTTCTTCATACACCTGCAGTTGTCAACATGAACATGTCCACAGACAGCAGTCGGCTTGTGCTTGCTGGCACTTCCATGGAGTCTGTGTCTTTAAATGGAAGTGGGTGTAGGTCTGCATATGTTGGACATATTAATACCATCAACATCCCATTGAACTGCTTACTTTCACAAAAAACTAAAAACATTAAATGCAGCGCTTCCCTTAATCGTTGCTAGTGTCTTCAGGAAATATGACAAGACTGAGGTGAAAAGTCCATTTACTCTGGACTGTTCATTGCCGTGTGTACCTGCTGCAGTTGGTATATCCTTAAGGCTAACAACTTGAGTCTTATGATGACTTAGAGCTCATGTCACCAGAGACTGAACTTATAATTCCCCAGCCATCCTCTTATGACCACATAATTGACATTATGCAACAATGAAAAGCAACATCACCTAATGATTTTTATGTCTTTATAGTTTTGCTTGGACATACGCATTGATACATGTCATATGTATATAATTTTGGCATGTTCTGTTGGTTATTTGTTTAGTGCTAACCATTCTTTATCAACCCAGTAAATAAGACATTGTATTATGTTATTGTTCATTTCCTTCACTTTTAGTTGCAGTACCTTTTAGTTTGTTTGAAATCATTAAATCTGTCAGTCTCAGCAGGGCACAGCAGAGGTCTAGTGGGGAAACATAACAACAAAACAATCACAAATGTATTACTGTCACAGGGACCAAATATTCATAAAACTCAAGTAAAGTATGCCGGACTCTGTTGCGAAGACGCGGTTCATAATTCCGCTTACCTGCTTTCGAAACACAGCTGTGCGCACTTTGGCAGCAGATTCTGTTGCACTGGGTTTTAACGAAATGGTATGGGAGCCTGTCATTCAGAAAGCAATGGAACACTACTGAACATAAACTTGCCAAGCAAAACATACTGCTGTTAACAGCAATGTCCTGTAAAGGATATTTAAAAAAAAAAAAAAGTAAAGTATACCACTACATACTTTGAGGAATATTAGGTGCATGGTGCTAGCCCCACATTTGTATAGACCAATCAGCACTCAATGGTTGATGTCGTAAATATAGTGCAGACCAATCAGCACTCAATGGTTGATGTCGTAAATATAGTGCAGACCACTTTTACTTCTCTGGAGATTCCCATTTTTGGCTGGGTCGACCTGGAAGCCAGGTCCATTTTTAAATAAAGTTAAAAAAATTTTTTTTTTACTGTTATGGCAATTCAAACACATGAGCACTGGGCTGGCAGACAAGCATGCTACCGTGGCTCCTCCATGAACACTGGGCTGGCAGCCAAACATGCTACCGTGGCTGCTCCATGAACACTGGGCTGGCAGACAGCCCCATGCTACCATGGCTTCTCCATGAACACTGGGCTGGCAGACAAGCATGCTACCATGGCTCCTCCATGAGCACTGGGCTGGCAGACAGCCCCATGCTACCATGGCTCCTCCATGAACACTGGGCTGGGCAGACAGCCCCATGCTACCATGGCTCCTCCATGAGCACTGGGCTGGCAGACAGCCCCATGCTACCATGGCTCCTCCATGAGCACTGGGCTGGCAGACAGCCCCATGCTACCATGGCTCCTCCATGAGCACTGGGCTGGCAGACAGACCCATGCTACCATGGCTCCTCCATGAACACTGGGCTGGCAGACAGCCCATGCTACCAATGGCTCCTCCATGAACACTGGGCTGGCAGACAGCCCATGCTACCATGGCTCCTCCATGAACACTGGGCTGGCAGACAGCCCCATGCTACCATGGCTCCTCCATGAGCACTGGGCTGGCAGACAGCCCCATGGCTACCATGGCTCCTCCATGAACACTGGGCTGGCAGACAAGCATGCTACCATGGCTCCTCAATGAACACTGGGCTGGCAAGACAGCCCATGCTACCATGGCTCCTCCATGAACACTGGGCTGGAAGACAGCCCCATGCTACCATGGCTCCTCCATGAACACTGGGCTGGCAGATAGCCCCATGCTACCATGGCCTCCATGAGCAACTGGGCTGGCAGACAGCCCCAGCTACCATGGCTCCTCCAGAACACCTGGGCTGGCAGACAGCCCCATGCTACCATGGCTCCTCATGAACACTGGGCTGGCAGACAGCCCCATGCTACCATGGCTCCTCGATGAACACTGGGCTGGCAGACAGCCCCATGCTACCATGGTCCTCCATGAACACTGGGCTGGCAGACAGCCCATGCTACCATGGCTCCTCCATGATCACTGGGCTGGCAGACAAGCATGCTACCATGGCTCCTCCATTGAACACTGGGCTGGCAGACAGCCCCATGCTACATGGCTTCTCCATTGAACAACTAGGGCTTGCAGACAGCCCCATGCTACCATGGCTCCTCCATGAACACTGGGCTGGCAGACAGCCCCATGCTACCATGGCTCCTCCATGAACACTGGGCTGGCAGACAGCCCCATGCTACCATGGCTCCTCCATGAACACTGGGCTGGCAGACAAGCATGCTACCATGGCTCCTCCATGAACACTGGGCTGGCAGACAAGCATGCTACCATGGCTCCTCCATGAACACTGGGCTGGCAGACAAACATGCTACCATGGCTCCTCCATGAACACTGGGCTGGCAGACAAACATGCTACCATGGCTCCTCCATGAACACTGGGCTGCAGACAAGCATGCTACCATGCTCCTCAATGAACACTGGGCTGGCAGACAAGCATGCTACCATGGCTCCTCCATGAACACTGGGCTGGCAGACAGCCCCATGCTACCATGGCTCCTCCATGAACACTGGGCTGGCAGACAAGCATGCTACCATGGCTCCTCCATGAACACTGGGCTGGCAGACAAACATGCTACCATGGCTCCTCCATGAACACTGGGCTGGCAGACAAACATGCTACCATGGCATCCCTCCATGAACACTGGGCTGGCAGACAAGCATGCTACCATGGCTCCTCCATGAACACTGGGCTGGCAGACAAGCATGCTACCATGGCTCCTCCATGAGCACTGGGCTGGCAGACAGACCCATGCTACCATGGCTCCTCCATGAACACTGGGCTGGCAGACAAGCATGCTACCATGGTTCCTCCATGAACACTAGGCTGGCAGACAGCCCCATGCTACCATGGCTCCTCCATGAACACTGGGCTGGCAGACAAGCATGCTACCATGGCTCCTCCATGAAACTGGCTGGCAGACAGCCCCATGCTACCATGGCTCCTCCATGAAACACTGGGGCTGGCAGACAGCCCCATGCTACCATGGCTTCCTCCATGAACACTGGGCTGTCAGACAAGCATGCTACCATGGCTCCTCCATGAACACTGGGCTGGCAGACAAACATGCTACCATGGCTCCTCCATGAACACTGGGCTGGCAGACAAACATGCTACCATGGCTCCTCCATGAACACTGGGCTGGCAGACAGCCCCATGCTACAATGGCTCCTCCATGAACACTGGGCTGGCAGACAAACATGCTACCATGGCTCCTCCATGAACACTGGGCTGGCAGACAAACATGCTACCCATGGCTCCTCCATGAGTACTGGGCTGGCAGACAAGCATGCTACCATGGCTCCTCCATGAGCACTGGGCTGGCAGACAAGCATGCTACCATGGCTCCTCATGAGCACTGGGCTCGCAGACAAGCATGCTACCATGGCTCCTCCATGAACACTGGGCTGGCAGACAGCCCATGCTACCATGGCTCCTCCATGAACACTGGGCTGGCAGACAGCCCATGCTACCATGGCTCCTCCATGAACACTGGGCTGGCAGGACAAGCCCATGCTACCATGGCTCCTCCATGAGCACTGGGCTGGCAGACAGCCCCATGCTACCATGGCTCCTCCATGAGCACTGGGCTGGCAGACAAGCATGCTACCATGGCTCCTCCATGAGCACTGGGCTGGCAGACAAGCATGCTACCATGGCTCCTGCATGATCACTGGGTTTGCAGACAAGCATGCTACCCATGGCTCCTCCATGAGCACTGGGCTGGCAGACAAGCATGCTACCATGGCTCCTCCATGAGCACTGGGCTGGCAGACAAGCATGCTACCCATGGCTCCTCCATGAGCACTGGGCTGGCAGACAAGCATGCTACCATGGCTACTCCATGAACACTGGGCTGGCAGACAAGCATGCTACCATGGCTCCTCCATGAGCACTGGGCTGGCAGACAGCCCCATGCTACCATGGCTCCTCCATGAACACTGGGCTGGCAGACAGCCCCATGCTACCATGGCTCCTCCATGAACACTGGGCTGGCAGACAGCCCCATGCTACCATGGCTCCTCCATGAGCACTGGGCTGGCAGACAGCCCCATGCTACCATGGCTCCTCCATGAGCACTGGGCTGGCAGACAGCCCCATGCTACCATGGCTCCTCCATGAACACTGGGCTGGCAGACAGCCCCATGCTAACCATTGGCTCCTCCATGAACAACTGGGCTGGCAGACAGCCCATGCTAACATGGCTCCTCGCATGAGCATTGGGCTGGCAGACAGCCCATGCTTAGCCATGGCTTCCTCCATGAGCACTGGCTGGCAGGACAAAGCATGCTACCATGGCTCCTCCATGAACACTGGGCTGGCAGGACAGCCCCATGCTACCATGCTCCTCCATGAACACTGGCTGGCAGACAGCCCCATGCTACAATGGCTCCTCGATGAACACTGGGCTGGCAGACAGCCACCATGCTACCATGGGCTCCTCCATGAGCATCTGGCTGGCAGACAGCCCATGCTACCATGGCTCCTCCATGAACACTGGGCTGGCAGACAGCCCCATGCTACCATGGTCCTCCATGAACACTGGGCTGGCAGACAGCCCCATGCGTACCATGGCTCCTCGATGAACCACTGGGCTGCAGACAGCCCCATGCTACCATGGCTCCTCATGAACACTGGGCTGGCAGACAGCCCCATGCTACCATGGCTCTCCATGAGCACTGGCTGGCAGACAAGCATGCTACCATGGCTCCTCCATGACACTGGGCTGGCAGACAGCCCATGCTACCATGGCTCCTCCATGAACACTGGGCTGGCAGACAAGCATGCTACCATGGCTCCTCCATGAACACTGGGCTGGCAGACAAACATGCTACCATGGCTCCTCCATGAACACTGGGCTGGCAGACAAACATGCTACCATGGCTCCTCCATGAACACTGGGCTGGCAGACAGCCCCATGCTACCATGGCTCCTCCATGAACACTGGGCTGGCAGACAAGCATGCTACCATGGCTCCTCCATGAACACTGGGCTGGCAGACAAGCATGCTACCATGGCTCCTCCATGAACACTGGGCTGGCAGACAAACATGCTACCATGGCTCCTCCATGAACACTGGGCTGGCAGACAAGCATGCTACCATGGCTCCTCCATGAACACTGGGCTGGCAGACAAGCATGCTACCATGGCTCCTCCATGAGCACTGGGCTGGCAGACAATCATGCTACCATGGCTCCTCCATGAGCACTGGGCTGGCAGACAAGCATGCTACCATGGCTCCTCCATGAACACTGGGCTGTCAGACAAGCATGCTACCATGGCTCCTCCATGAACACTGGGCTGGCAGACAAGCATGCTACCATGGCTCCTCCATGAACACTGGGCTGGCAGACAGCCCCATGCTACCATGGCTTCTCCATGAACACTGGGCTGGCAGACAAGCATGCTACCATGGCTCCTCCATGAACACTGGCTGGCAGACAAGCATGCTACCATGGCTCCTCCATGAACACTGGGCTGGCAGACAAACATGCTACCATGGCTCCTCCATGAACACTGGGCTGGCAGACAAACATGCTACCATGGCTCCTCCATGAGCACTGGCATGGCAGACAAGCATGCTACCATGGCTCCTCCATGAACACTGGGCTGGCAGACAATCATGCTACCATGGGCTCCTCCATGAGCACTGGGCTGGCAGACAAGCATGCTACCATGGCTCCTCCATGAACACTGGGCTGGCAGACAAGCATGCTACCATGGCTCCTCCATGAACACTGGGCTGGCAGACAAACATGCTACCATGGCTCCTCCATGAACACTGGGCTGGCAGACAAGCATGCTACCATGGCTCCTCCATGAACACTGGGCTGGCAGACAAGCATGCTACCATGGCTCTCCATTAGCACTGGGCTGGCAGACAATCATGGCTACCATGGCTACTCATGAGCACTGGGCTGGCAGACAGCATCATGCTACCATGTGCTCCTCCATGAACACTGGGCGGTCAGACAAGCATGCTACCATGGCTCCTCCATGAACACTGGGGCTGGCAGACAAGCATGCTACCATGGCTCCTCCATGAACACTGGCTGGCAGACAAGCCCATGCTACCATGGCTTCTCCATGACATTGGCTGGCAGACAGCACATGCTACCATGGGCTCCTCCATGAACACTGGGCTGGCAGACAAGCATGCTACCATGGCTCCTCCATGAACACTGGGCTGGCAGAACAAGCATGCTACCATGGCTCCTCCATGAACACTGGGCTGGCAGACAAGCATGCTACCATGGCTCCTCCATGAACACTGGGCTGGCAGACAAGCATGCTACCATGGCTCCTCCATGAACATTGGGGCTGGCAGACAAGCATGCTACCATGGCTCCTCCATGAACACTGGGCTGCAGACAATCATGCTACCATGGCTCCTCCATGAACACTGGGCTGGCAGGACCAAGCATGCTACGCATGGCTCCTCCATGACACTGGGCTGGCAGACAAGCATGCTACCATGGCTCCTCCATGAACACTGGGCTGGCAGGACAAACATGCTACCATGGCTCCTCCATGAACACTGGGCTGGCAGACAAACATGCTACCATGGCTCCTCCATGAAGCACTGGGATGGCAGACAAGACTTGCTACCATGGCTCCTCCATGAACACTGGGCTGGCAGACAATCATGCTACCATGGCTCCTCCATGAGCACTGGCTGGCAGACAAGCATGCTACCATTGGCTCCCTCCATGAACACTGGGCTGGCAGACAAGCATGCTACCATGGCTCCTCCATGAGACACTGGGCTGGCAGACAAGCATGCTACCATGGCTCCTCCATGAACACTGTGGCTGGCGAGACAAAGCATGCTACCATGGCTCCTCCATGACACTGGCTGGCAGACAAGCATGCTACCATGGCTCCTCCATGAACACTGGGCTGGCAGACAAACATGCTACCATGGCTCCTCCATGAACACTGGCTGGCAGACAAACATGCTACCATGGCTCCTCCATGAACACTGGGCTGGCAGACAAGCATGCTACCATGGCTCCTCCATGAACACTGGGCTGGCAGACAAGCATGCTACCATGGCTCCTCCATGAACACTGGGCTGGCAGACAATCATGCTACCATGGCTCCTCCACGAACACTGGGCTGGCAGACAAGCATGCTACCATGGCTCCTCCATGAACACTGGGCTGGCAGACAAGCATGCTACCATGGCTCCTCCATGAGCACTGGGCTGGCAGACAAGCATGCTACCATGGCTCCTCCATGAACACTGGCTGGCAGACAAGCATGCTACCATGGCTCCTCCATGAACACTGGGCTGGCAGACAAGCATGCTACCATGGCTCCTCCATGAACACTGGGCTGGCAGACAAGCATGCTACCATGGCTCCTCCATGAGCACTGGGCTGGCAGACAAGCATGCTACCATGGCTCCTCCATGAACACTGGGCTGGCAGACAGCCCCATGCTACCATGGCTCCTCCATGAACACTGGGCTGGCAGACAAACATGCTACCATGGCTCCTCCATGAACACTGGGCTGGCAGACAAGCATGCTACCATGGCTCCTCCATGAACACTGGGCTGGCAGACAAGCATGCTACCATGGCTCCTCCATGAACACTGGGCTGGCAGACAATCATGCTACCATGGCTCCTCCATGAACACTGGGCTGGCAGACAAGCATGCTACCATGGCTCCTCCATGAACACTGGGCTGGCAGACAAACATGCTACCATGGCTCCTCCATGAGCACTGGGCTGGCAGACAAGCATGCTACCATGGCTCCTCCATGAACACTGGGCTGGCAGACAATCATGCTACCATGGCTCCTCCATGAGCACTGGGCTGGCAGACAAGCATGCTACCATGGCTCCTCCATGAACACTGGGCTGGCAGACAAGCATGCTACCATGGCTCCTCCATGAACACTGGGCTGGCAGACAAACATGCTACCATGGCTCCTCCATGAACACTGGCTGGCAGACAAGCATGCTACCATGGCTCCTCCATGAACACTGGGCTGGCAGACAAGCATGCTACCATGGCTCCTCCATGAGCACTGGGCTGGCAGACAATCATGCTACCATGGCTCCTCCATGAGCACTGGGCTGGCAGACAAGCATGCTACCATGGCTCCTCCATGAACACTGGGCTGTCAGACAAGCATGCTACCATGGCTCCTCCATGAACACTGGGCTGGCAGACAAGCATGCTACCATGGCTCCTCCATGAACACTGGGCTGGCAGACAGCCCCATGCTACCATGGCTTCTCCATGAACACTGGGCTGGCAGACAAACATGCTACCATGGCTCCTCCATGAACACTGGGCTGGCAGACAAGCATGCTACCATGGCTCCTCCATGAACACTGGGCTGGCAGACAAGCATGCTACCATGGCTCCTCCATGAACACTGGGCTGCAGACAAGCATGCTACCATGGCTCCTCCATGAACACTGGCTGGAAGACAAGCATGCTACCATGGCTCCTCCATGAACACTGGGCTGGCAGACAATCATGCTACCATGGCTCCTCCATGAACCACTGGGCTGGCAGACAAGCATGCTACCATGGCTCCTCCATGAACACTGGGCTGGCAGACAAGCATGCTACCATGGCTCCTCCATGAACACTGGGCTGGCAGACAAACATGCTACCATGGCTCCTCCATGAACACTGGGCTGGCAGACAAACATGCTACCATGGCTCCTCCATGAGCCTGGGCTGGCAGACAAGCATGCTACATGGCTCCTCCATGAACACTGGGCTGGCAGACAATCATGCTACCATGGCTCCTCCATGAGCACTGGGCTGGCAGACAAGCATGCTACCATGGCTCCTCCATGAACACTGGCTGGCAGACAGCATGCTACCATGGCTCCTCCATGAGCACTGGGCTGGCAGACAAGCATGCTACCATGGCTCCTCCATGACACTGGGCTGGCAGACAACATGCTACCATGGCTCCTCCATGAACACTGGGCTGGCAGACAAGCATGCTACCATGGCTCCTCCATGAACACTGGGCTGGCAGACAAGCATGCTACCATGGCTCCTCCATGAACACTGGGCTGGCAGACAAGCATGCTACATGGCTCCTCCATGAACACTGGGCTGGCAGACAAGCATGCTACCATGGCTCCTCCATGAACACTGGGCTGGCAGACAAGCATGCTACCATGGCTCCTCCATGAACACTGGGCTGGCAGACAAGCATGCTACCATGGCTCCTCCATGAACACTGGGCTGGCAGACAAGCATGCTACCATGGCTCCTCCATGAGCACTGGGCTGGCAGACAAGCATGCTACCATGGCTCCTCCATGAACACTGGGCTGGCAGACAAGCATGCTACCATGGCTCCTCCATGAACACTGGGCTGGCAGACAAGCATGCTACCATGGCTCCTCCATGAACACTGGGCTGGCAGACAAGCATGCTACCATGGCTCCTCCATGAACACTGGGCTGGCAGACAAGCATGCTACCATGGCTCCTCCATGAGCACTGGGCTGGCAGACAGCATGCTACCATGGCTCCTCCATGAACATGGGCTGGCAGACAGCCCGCTACATGGCTCCCCATGAACACTGGGCTGGCAGACAAACATGCTACCATGGCTCCTCCATGAACACTGGCTGGCAGACAAACATGCTACCATGGCTCCTCCATGAACACTGGGCTGGCAGACAAACATGCTACCATGGCTCCTCCATGAACACTGGGCTGGCATAGAAAAGCATGCTACCATGGCTCCTCCAATGAGCACTGGGCTGGCAGACAAGCATGCTACCATGGCTCCTCCGATGACACTGGGCTGGCAGACAAGCATGCTACATTGGCTCCTCCGTGAACACTAAGCTGGCAGACAAGCATGCTACCATGGCTCCTCCATGAGATCTGGGCTGGCAGCCAAGTATGTTACCATGGCTCCTCCAAATATACATGCCTTGTTTTTTTTTTAAATATGACATTGTTTAAATGTGAGAAGTATAGTCACGTGCATCATGTTGATTGGGACACATTAAGAAAAGTCAATCAGGCATGTTAGTTGATTGGTATACATTGAGAAAGCTAATCATATGGTACACATTTGGTACACATGAAGAACAGCCAATCACACATGTCACATTGATTGGTACACATGAAGAATAGGCTCTTTTCCATTATATCTATTTCCATGTTAATTAAATGACACAGTCATTTTTTTCATCATATTTACACATATAAACGTCCACAGGTTTTGTCATTTTAATTACATTTGAAATTAAAGGCAAGGGCTTGATGTGAACATATATGTATCTGTTTTTTTTTCTTTAAAACAATGTTGGTGGCAGAGATGTTGACTCATTGAGAGCCATTTCTGCAGCTGTTGAATGCTTTTGTTGTGTTATTTATATTTCAGAGAGTAGGCCACATGGGCAGCTGCTCTGGTAGGCTTTCAAATTTAGAAAACCCATATTCAGCAAAATGTACATTAAGAACAATAAAGGACCCCTTTTCAAGCCATGAGGATATGGTGCTAACCCATACTTTTTAGGAGCGGTCAGCATTTGCTGGGTGATCTGGTCAGTGATGGTCAGCATTTGATGGGTGATCTGGTCAGTGATGGTCAGCATTTGATGGGTGATCTGGTCAGTGATGGTCAGCATTTGATGGGTGATCTGGTCAGTGATGGTCAGCATTTGATGGGTGATCTGGTCAGTGATGGTCAGCATTTGATGGGTGATCTGATCAGTGATGGTCAGCATTTGATGGGTGATCTGGTCAGTGATGGTCAGCATTTGATGGGTGATCTGGTCAGTGATGGTCAGCATTTGATGGGTGATCTGGTCAGTGATGGTCAGCATTTGATGGGTGATCTGGTCAGTGATGGTCAGCATTTGATGGGTGATATGGTCAGTGATAGTCAGCATTTGATGGGTGATCTGGTCAGTGATGGTCAGCATTTGATGGGTGATCAGGTCAGTATGATGCCCAACTGACTTTACTTCCCAGACAATTTTCTGTTTTAGGCTTGATCAAACTGGGAGCCAGGTCGATGAAACACACTTCCGAATGCAAGGGGAGTTTGAACACGTAGCAGCTGGACTGACAGGCAAGTGTGCTTACCACTTTGCTACTGTGGCTTCCCAAAATATGTATAACAAAGCAAAGAACCCCATTTGGATTTTTTTTTTTTGGTTTTTTTTTTGCACTCACTCACTTTGAACTCAAGCGTAGTCCATACACACTATTTATAGTAGTGATGGACTGAATTTTGCTTTCCCTATTAACAGTGTCCCTCACCATCAGGCAAACCCACTCCGACTTCAGAGGGTACTTGTAATTAACGTCCCCAAGTCAAGGACGACAGGTCAACATTTTAGTCCAGCTGTCCGGAGTAGGGTTGAACCGCTAACCTCGGCATTAGCACACCGGATGTTTAAGAACACGCGTTCTTATCCATTCGGCAACACCATTTTTTTTACATGCCACAAGGTGTTGGGCATATGGAGCTAGACCCATGATTTAGACCAGCCGATTCTCCAGAGGTCATGGGGTCAGTATTACACCCGCCTCCTTTATTTCCCCCAGACATTTCCTGGTACCCATTTTAGGCTGGGTCAGCCTCGAACCCAGGTCAGTTTAATAAATCGGCTTCAGTATGGATTTGAACCCATGACTACAAGGCCGGCAGGTTAGCATATGGTCACTACTCTACCACAGCTCTCAAAATGTGTGTAGTAGTATGTGTCAGTTCTGGTAAATACATACTGACATCCTCACCGATGATATAGAGTTTGTGTACTGAGCTGAGATTCTCCTGAAGAGAAGATAAAAGCACAAATGTATGGTTTTGCATTGTGATAAGATGCTTCTTGAATCCCTGAAGTCAGTCAATCATTCTATTTATGTTTATTCTAAATGTATCATTCATTTATATAAATGATCAAACATTTGAATGCTTTTGTGTTTTTGACTAAGTGTTATAGTCATTATGTATTATGGTCATGGTTTTAATGTGGATATATCTGCTTTTATGGCGCCTGAGACAGAGACAAGCAGTGTTCTGTGGTCATATAATGAAAAGAGAGATTTGGAGAACATTATGACGACTGGAGAGATCTGTGGTAGAAGAGGCAGACCAAGAGAAAGTATGTTGGATGGTCCAAGACAATGGCATGAATATCATCAGCAAAACCGATCCAGAACCCCAAGTACCAAGATCTGTGGGAAGACAAGATCAGTGGGAAGACAAGAATGGCCATGCCACTTGGCAAGACACATGGTAATGATGATGATGATTAAGAGTCAAGAATGTAAGTTCAAGAGTTTCTCACTAGTTATACTAACAGAATAGTGAAGAGTTGCAATCTAGCAAGTAACAAGATGGCACACTTTTCTACGATCCTGGACAAGTGGAGCATAGGTCTAGCCTTGGAGGATTAAAAATGTCTCAGCGGGAAAGAGAAGGCTGAATAGGCTCATGACTCAGACAGTGAATATTTATAGCATATGGGATCCTGGTTTACACACATTTGCATCCTCTCCAGAGCTACAAAGTTTGTGGTCTGTCCTGAAATTCTTCTTGTGAGATCAGTGTGAGAAGACTGCATGGTCCTAACACTTTACAGACCTATAGTAAATAGGTTCCTTTGGGACTCTTTTTGGTTTTTTTTAAAAGACTGTACTGTGTTGAGGATGTCCAGTCTGTGTTGAACATCATTGTGGTGGTGTGTTTACATCTGAAATGTGTATGCTGAAAAGTAAGCAACAGATCTTTGTACTAAACTTCCTAGTGTACTGTTTACATCTTGAAAGTGTTTGGTGTCACATGCCGCTTGTTCTGAACAAGATTAATATATTTTTTGTCAACCGCAACAATATTTACTC